>CM054124.1:64431244-64836244 GCA_028751855.1 Ambrosia trifida | reverse complement strand
AATTGTTTTTTATATGTTTTCTATTTAATATGCTTAAAGTAATTATAAAATTGAATGTCATGTGGTTTCATAAACATCTCATGACTCTTGAGTTTCTTTTAATTAAATGTGGTGTTTAAAAGACATATTTACCCTTAAAAAGTAGTTATTTTATGCATTATGTGTTGTATCATAGGCATTTAGACTTATACCTCTTAAAATTTAAGAAGTCCTTATCAAATGCTTTATAATATAGTATAGATAAGGTATAATCAAATAAAAAGTATACTTTTTCTAGAAAAGTTAATAATAATTCCAGTCCATTGCACTTGTTGACTTTCTTTCTCCCAATGTTTTCAGAATCGTACCATACATCGAATCTGAGCCAAAATCGGGTCACCGGTTCAACCGGTACGACTGGTTCGATAAGCTAGCCAAGAAACCCTACCAAAACCCAGAAAAAGAAAAAAAAAATTCCAACCGTTGAAAACCTAGTCCGACAACCCGGTTTTTTGGTCCGACGGTTCAACCACCGGTCATATATCCAGGCGGTCCAATCCATCAACTCGGACTGGTTATGGTCTAGTCCGGGTTCCAAAACATTACTTTCTTCGCATACAAGACAAAATGTCAATTTCTCTATAATTTTAAGACGTCTATATCCTTTTAATACATTTTTTTTAAATTCAATCATATTAAAGAGTATTTTATTTAGTTTTAATATGGGCATCATATTGTTATATATAAAAAAAAATACGTGTTAATTGTTTTTTTTTAATTTGTTGCATCTTCTGCTCGTTTATTATGTTATCAAAATTTAAACATATGTTATAAATATGGCGATTGTGATTTTTAGTTTATACATGATTTGATTTTGTGCACTGTGTTATTTGTGTTTTAAGTATCTATATATAGGGGATGGTTAAAATAAAAATCCACTCAAAATGAGTAAACCTTGTAAACCCATTTCTAGCCATTGATCAAAGTAGATCAATGGTCCACATTTAATCCATCTTTTTGATTTAATTTAATAGGCTAGATGACAAAAAAAAGGGCAAAAGGGTCAAATGACATTTTCTGAAAAAGCATCTATGACAAGTTGACCTGACACATGTCACATCATCTCTCTCATACTTTTGTGATCATTGTCCTAAATCTGCCAGATGTCCGTGTTACATATGTAACATGTGTTGTGTTACGTAGGTTAAAACTGAGTTGCCAGTGTATATTATTTAAAAAATGCTGATTTATTATTTTTTTTATTATACCATTTTTTTTTCGTTTTATTGTACCAGCACCAGAATTGTTGCATACGTAACGAGAATTAATATGGTTATAGGCATTTTGTTACTTACAAAGTGCTAAAAACAAACAAAACGGTCATTACAAAGTGCTAAAAACTTTATTGATCAAAAAACATTCAAATGTACACAAGAATTGTTTCTTACAAAATGCTAAAAAACAAACAAAACGGTCATTACAAATCAACAAATGCTAAAAAAAGTATCATAAATAAAAAAAATTGTCTACACTTCATTCTTGATAATTATCTTCATCTTTAATGCAAAAAAAATGCTCACCTGCAAAAAATAAAACAAAAATTATCAATTTACATGTAAACCCCCCCCCCCCCCCCAATGTCTTAACGTATGTTAACCAACTGGATATACCAACTTAGTTCTGTTGTTACATACGAAACAGACGCAAACATAGATTTCATCCCAATTCTTTCTCTATAATATGCAAAAAATCAAACATTTGAATCTGGTAAAAAAATCGGTAACTAATATATACCAACTTAGTTCTGTTGTTACATACGAAACAGACGCAATATAGGAAACAGATGCAAACATACATTCCACACATTATAATACTCATACAAACATGCACATACTGGCAAAAAACAAATCAGACATATTGTTGCATATGTTAAGAGACATATGCAATATTACATTCCTGATAAGTGACTTTTTTTTATTAACATATGCAACTGCTATTGAAAGTAAAACATGTGTACCTCATGAAAAGTTAAAAAATCAAACTTTTCTATCTGGTAAAAAATCGGTAACTAATTTATACCAACTTAGTTCTGTTGTTACATACGAAACAGATGCAATATAGGAAACAGATGCAAAACATACATTCCGCCCACATTATAATACTCATACAAACATGCACATACTGGTAAAAAAACAAATCAGACATATTGTTGCATATGTTAAGAGATATTAAAATTTACCAATTTTGATTAAAAAACATATTAATAATAATAACATATAAAAAAGGTTAATTAATATGTAAAAAAACATATTTATATATAGGCACATACAGGAAACTTTTCATATTTTATATACATACAGGAACCTTCAAATCGAAACTTTTCATAATTTATACCAACTTAGTTCTGTTGTTACATACGGAATAGACGCAAATATAGGAAACAGATGCAAACATACATTCCACACATTATAATACTCATACAAACATGCACGTACTGGTAAAAAAACAACTCAGACATATTGTTGCATACGTTAAAAGACACTAAAATTCACCAATTTTAAATAAAAAAACATATTAATAATAACAACATATAAAAAAGGTTAATTAATATGTAAACCTACGTGTAAACATGATTAGTTATGGTGTTACATACGGAACAGATGCAAACATACCAAACACTAATTAGCTCAAATTCAAACTCTAACCATTAAATGTTTTCTAACACCTTTCAAAATCATATTAAAAATAAAAACTTGGTGATCATCATTTACCAAAAACCATTTTCCCAAACACCCACCATCTCAAACCAATATTATTATTATTATTATTATTAATCAATATTACACATGTGTAACTCATGAAAATAAAAAAATCAAACCTTTGTATCTGGGAAAAAAAATCAGAAGCTAATTTATACCAACCTAATTTCGCTGTTACATACGAAACAGACACAACATAGATTTGATCCCATGTGTAACTGATGAAAGTCAAAAAATCAAAACTTTGTATCTGGCAAAAAAAATCAGAAACTAATTATTTATACCAACTTAGTGGTGCTGTTACATACGAAACACCTATACACAAAACACCACATAACTCACAAAGCCCACTAGATGGACCTTGTAACAACCCGGTATAGACCCCAAATTTTTTTTCGCGATTATTTTAATAGAGACCAGTGATAAACGAGACGATAGTGTGCGAAACTAAAAACCGAACCTGTATATATGACATATTATTAAAGAATACCCGTCACGAGACCGAGCTAATACGCGATACGAACCCAACCCGTACCCCTTTGCTTATTCACCACCCAAGACACATGACACCTTGAGATGGTGCCATGTGCCTACCCACACATAAAACCTTGAATGGTTTTATAAAACCATTACAAACTAATTCCTTAATAAAAAAGACACAAGCCCATTTGCCTTGTCTCTAATATTCACGCACACACATAATTACATAAACATCACCTAAACACTGATTATTTATTACAACTGAACTTAAAAAATGTGTGTGCTTAATAACAGAAATGATAATATAGGACCATTATCTATATATAATAATTCTTAACTAAATTACAAAAATAAATCAACTATCATCTATTTAGACTCATTTTACTGATCTCAATAAGATGATATAAACATTAATCAACAGGGCTGAACAAAACATTTCACAGATTTCTGCAGAAAAATACATATTATTTTTTAGTGTTTCAATTGATGGTGCTATAGTTCTTGGTTAAATCAGTCGATATCATTAACAATATTATAGTGTATTTCAACTAATTTAATAAATATTGCCACCTTGATGAAAGCAATAAAACATATTTTTTGAATAACATGATTGCATTATAGACGAAAGAAACGTATAAAGAAATAAAACATGTAATAAGCCGGACTTACATAAAATTCTTTTTGGTATTCGGCATTAAGTCCTTTTTCCAGAAGTAGAACTCGTTTTTTGACGAACTCAACCACTCTTCTTTGCGTTTCTCTAAACTGATACAACGCATCTATGGACACGGTGGTGGATGATGGTGGATGGAGGATGAAGACGATGGTGGTGGTGGTGGTCAGGATGGTTTTTATAAAGAGGAGGATGATGGTGGTGGTGATAATCTTGATGCAGAGAAAGAGAAATGGAGAGAGAGAGAGAGTATGTGAGGTGTTTATATAGGAGGGAGAAGACAAAAATTCAAAAAAAAAGAGGGGGAATGGTAAATTTACTAGACTACCCTTTTTTATTAAAATAATAGAGGGTGATGTGGATTAATCTTGGCCACTCATTGGGTTTGTGGGAGTTTACTCATTTTGAAGGGTTTCTTTAATCCCTTTCCCCCCTCTCTCTCTCTCTCTCTCTCTATATATATATATATATATATATATATTGCAAAGAGATTAATCCTACATGTCATACTCTTATGCAATCTCTCCTTTGAGAGATGCCATATAGGATGTGATGTGGCAACTATAAACCAATTAAAAAAAAGAAATAAATATGATTTAACCTAATCTATTATAATCTTTAACCTACTATATTAAATACCTAATTTATTAAATCTAAATATTAAAACTTTATTATTTTATCTCTCGTGTTTCCTCCCATAACTTTTAAATGTTAATATCTTTTATATACGAGATTTTTTAAAGAAAAAAATTACACCAAATTAACGAGCGTTTTATTATCTTTCCAACGAGTACCATAATGCTATATAAAAATCGGAGAAAAAAATGACTATTTTTTGTAACTCGACAGGTATTGTGTCAGGCTTGGGATTAGTTTAAAAAATTTTGTGGGTTTGGGTCGGGTCTGGGATTAGGTGATACCCAACCCAATTACCCGAAACAATATACCCAAATACCTGAACTACATACCTGATCATATACCCATGAATTTTTTAACGCATCACATAACCCTTAGACTAATGCGTTCGATATTTCAATAATTAACTTTTTTTTCTTATTTCATGTTAGTATTTTTAGAATGATCGATTACAAACTTTCGAATTCATTTGTAATGGCACTAGATTTATACTCCCGCACAGAAATTCGTTTTTTTTTATATTTGAATATGATAACTTATGGCATAGATTTGTTTAAAATAATAATAATAATATATTTTATTATGTTATATTATATATTTCAACCCGGGACGCTTCCAGGATAAAAACTAGTGTTTTATGTAACCGAATGTAGGATAACTCAACCTCTAATGTCATTCTAAATGATTATTTAATTTATTTTTTGATAATAGAACTACTATTGTTTTCTTTACGATCCTGATCATGTGGCCTAGTGGTAAAAGGGCCGGTTCTCTCTTTGGAGGAGCCGGGTTCGATTCCTACGGGAGGCATGTGATGGATACCCCCACCCTTGTGGTGGGGTAGGTGGTTGGGAAGTGATGGAGAGACCCTTGACCCTTGTGGTCATGGGTTCGACTCCTGATCCCTCCAGGTTTTACCGGTTCACTACCGTCGTGCCTTCGGGTGGGTTTGTGGGCCGGGTTTTCCCTGGAACAGGAGACGGGTGGGCCGAAGGGCTCTGCCCGTACGGACTAGAGGCCGTCTGGGGCCCCTTTCGACCATTGGTGGCCGCGTACAGAGTACCCGGCAATACTTTAGTTGATCGTTCAAAAAAAAAACTATTGTTTTCTCTACGACTCATTGAGTCATTGGGTAAGTTGCAATCACTGAGTTACACTCACGTGTCAACCATCCAATCCGTCAAACGATAAGCGCGTCCCCATGTGAACAGAGTATCCATCTCACTCACCGCCCAAACCACATGACTCCAAACTTCATCACAGCCGTCGCCTTCGCCGTGGCTTATACTCTTCCACGTTGACACGTGGCACACCCTTCACGTCTCACTAAAGATAAAATATACATTTTTTTTTATTTATATCCAACCCATACATAAACTTCACGTAATCCTTGTTGAATCTCGAAGTCTCTTTTTATATATACATCATCCAACCCAACATTTTCATTTCATTGAATCTCACACATAATTCTAATTCTATTCCATTACATCTATTATTATTCAAAGAATACATCAAATAATAAATTCTAAGTATCAAATAACCCAATCGGTGCTAATCGTTTCCAAATTTGTTAAATTAATTCTTCTTATTATATATGGCGATGAGTTTAAACCAGATCGGAACTTTATCCGCGACTCCAATCACATCCGAATCCGGAGGAGAGCCAACGTCAGCTGTAGTTAGTGCCTCCGCCGTGTGGAGGTCTCCACCGGCGAACATCCGTGTGTCCGTACAGAAACAAGGGACAGAGGCAGACAGGCTATCACCGTCTCCACCAATGAGTCCGGTGAGAGGAGGAATGAGACCAGATCTGTCGGTTGCATGCCAGGCGTTAATGGAAGCTCCTACGGAGGAGATGGTGATTGAGCATAGAATGGGTAAGGTTGGGGATAATAAGAAGGGAGTGCCGGTGTATGTGATGATGCCGTTGGACAGTGTGACGATGAATAACGGAGTGAATAGGAGGAAGGCGATGAAGGCGAGTTTACAGGCGTTGAAGAGTGCGGGTGTGGAGGGGATAATGATGGACGTGTGGTGGGGGTTGGTGGAGAGGGAGGCGCCCGGAGAGTATAATTGGGGTGGTTATGCGGAACTGTTGGAGATGGCTAAGAAGCACGGGCTTAAGGTTCAGGCTGTCATGTCCTTCCATCAATGTGGCGGCAACGTTGGTGACTCTTGCACGTGAGTCTCTCCTTTACTTGCTTTCTTTATCTGTATACAGCCTTCAATTTTACGTACGTCCCTTATTAACATTATTATTATTATTATGATTACTAAACCAATAAAGAAAGCTTAGCAATTAATAAGAGGTAAATTGTAGCCACATCACTTTTAACGTTGTGGTTATGGTTTCGAGTATCGCCCATAGCAAAACTGCTCTGGGTTGAGCCAGAGCAACAAGGGGGAACTTAGCAATGCTGGTGGGTCGGGTCACTAGGGTCGTCTGTGTTTGCGGTTGTGGGTTGCCTTATGCCATTCCGATCACCAGGGGTTGCCTTATGCCATTCCGTTCACCTGGTGATCGGGCTTTTGTTAGTCGTCAAAAAAAGAAAAAGAAAAAGAATCTAGATTCATATATTAGAAGGGCTTGTAGGCTCCGATTGCCTCGTGTTTATCCCCACCAAAGTGACTTGATTTCTAGTCCCATATAGGAAGGAATAGGAGGTTTTTAGGAGTAAATTTTAAAGTGAAAATTACCAAAATATGAATAGCTGGCCAACTTACGTTCAAAATAGACATCGACTGTCGGGTAAGGTTTGGCCGGCATTTTTTGCTCACAAAATTGCCGCCTTTGACTATTTTGGTAATGTTCCCAAATTTTAAGGGGTAGTGTTTGCTCTTAGTAAAAAAGGGGCTTGTATGTTAATTGTTAAGGAACAATTCTAACAAATGTGTATCTTTAGGTTAGGAATAGAGGGTGTGTGAGTTGGTGGTAAAAGAAATCTAGATTAGTATTAAAAGTTTGATGATATATTTGCAGGATACCTCTTCCAAAGTGGGTGTTGGAGGAGATAAATAATGACCCTGACCTTGCCTACACGGATCAATGGGGAAGAAGGAATAATGAATATCTGTCCCTTGGTTGTGACAACATCCCCTGCCTCAAGGGCAGGACTCCTATTCAGTGCTACTCGGACTACATGCGATCTTTCAGGGACAAATTCAGTCATCTTCTTGGTGACACTATTGTGGTAGGTTACCTATCATATATCTTTACTTGTGATGATGATTATATTCTTACAACTAGATAGATGTGTGCTTCAGTTGGATATCTGTCATACAGATTGTTGAACATGTTAGCCAAGTCATATTGTAGAAAAATACAATCATTTATATGTCTATAGTATCACTAAAAGTGTTTATGGTATTAATCTTGAAGATAAGCTCCTATGAACATAGAAGCAAGATAAATACAATTATTAAAACATATCTACAATATCGCTTGGCTAGTGGAACACACATACACCATCATTCTATCATATGTTATAAACACTTCAAGTCATTCTATGATTTGTTAAGTTGATTGATTTGGAATGCTATGCAGGAAATTCAAGTTGGAATGGGTCCAGCCGGAGAGCTTCGATACCCATCTTACCCAGAAAAAGATGGAATATGGAAGTTTCCAGGAATTGGTGCTTTCCAGTGTTATGATAAGGTAAATAATATATCCGATTCACGTCTGTGCTTCTTGTTTTTGCTTGAATTTTGTACAATCAATGCTTACATTATAGATGTTGTATTGCAGTATATGCTTAGCAGCTTAAAAGCTGCAGCTGAGAACTATGGTAAGCCAGAATGGGGCAGCACGGGCCCGACAGATGCAGGCGAGTACAACAACTGGCCTGAAGACACCAACTTTTTCAAGAGAGAAGACGGTGGCTGGAACAGTGAGTATGGAGAATTCTTCCTCTCATGGTATTCACAAATGCTATTGGATCATGGAGATCAAATACTCGCGTCAGCCACCTCAATTTTCGAAAACCAAGGGGTCAAGATATCGGTTAAAGTTGCCGGCATCCACTGGCACTATGGAACCCGGTCCCACGCCCCTGAGCTCACTGCTGGTTACTACAACACCCGTTACCGAGATGGGTACCTCCCAATAGCCCGAATGCTGGGACGCCATGGCGCAGTTTTCAATTTCACATGTATAGAAATGCGGGACCACGAGCAGCCTCAGGATGCGCAGTGTGCACCAGAGAAGTTGGTGCAGCAAGTGACATTAGCGACCCAGGAAGCACAGGTGGCCTTAGCGGGAGAGAATGCATTACCAAGATATGACGATTATGCACATGAGCAGATCTTGAAGGCAGCTTCATTATCTGAAAACGATGAGATGTGTGCGTTTACGTATCTGAGGATGAATCCGGAGTTGTTTCAAGCAGACAACTGGAGGAGATTTGTGGCGTTTGTAAAGAAGATGAAAGAAGGGAAGGATGTGCACAAGTGTTGGGAGCAAGTGGAAAGAGAGGCGGAGCATTTTGTGCATGTAACTGAGCCGTTGGTGCAGGAAGCGGCTGTTGCACTTAATCATTAGAGACCATTAAGTATTTGGTTTCTATAATTGTTAGCATATTTACTGTGGCTATTAGATCAGTAATAGGGTGTTGGGCAGCAGCAGTGTAATGTAATAATGGGTGGGCTTTATTTTTACTATAAGCCATATACACTTTGTTGTAAAGTTAACAGTTTCATACAACTCTAATTAATTAAGCGCCTTTGATTTATCCTACTGAAGCTTTGGATGCTTTGGGCATCTCTATTTAACTTGTCCCAATAGGAGTCCTAGACCAGAAGTCTGTTGCCCAGGGATGGTTGTCGAATATCGATCAATATTGGATGATGAACATGTTTGTTTGAGTATGCACAAATCTGATGTGCGGGACTCGTAAGAACAGAGGGTGGGAAATAAAAATATGCACACTTAATATTATTTCCACACACAATAATGATACACAAGATGGCTATTTATAGCCTTACATTGTGATAGAATCCATCTGGATCCTTAACCCAACTGATGCCCATACCTATTCAAAACCCAGTCAACTGGCAAGAGTTTAGGAGCAATTATCTCTTTTATGCTTATTAATATTTCTTGTTCTAGTTTTGGAGAGATGTCTATGTTATGTTTATCTAAATCAGGTTTAATACATTTGTTCTTGGAGATTAACCCATCTCGAATAGGGTCTCTATCTTGTAATCTTTAGTTTTCAATAATCCAGTTTTCTTATTTGATTTCTTGGTTCTATCATTTTGGTTCCATTGCCGGGAAATCGAGTGGCTCTTACACCTGGGAAGATGTTATCTAAAGATGCTATTGCTGCTCAATTAGCCACCATCGCGACTCGTTTGGATGCCATTCTTACATCCATGAAGGCTGATGTTGAAGAAATTAAGGTTCATATGGCAGACAAGAATACCAAGGATGAACCTCAAGGTCCATTGGCAGATTTGGTCAAGGACGAGGAAGCCGAGGATGTACCCGCAGAATCAGAATAAGGGAACTTATCATTTGTAGAGGGTGATGTTGCAAAGGTCAAGGCTTGGATGGATAACAAGGAGCTGGATGATGAACCTTCCGGCAACAGTTTTAGTGATGCTGACAATATATCAAAAGACCATGTTTTGGATGCAATAGAATTGGTGACTAAGGTCTGTCCAGAATCTCAGATTCAAAAGGTTTGGCAGCGGTCTGGACCGGATGTGAATGTGTATCCCAGGAATATGACACGCACCATACAAGATGCTCACAAATCGACCGGTGGTACAACTTTGAGGGAGCAAGTGGCAACAGCCACTCCAGATTTCAAAACAGAGCTGCTGGTTAAAAGCGGTGTGATAGCTGCTCTTCGGGAGGCTGTGGACGCTGATTTGGTAAGGTTATTTGAAGCTTTGAAACACATGGAAAAGATCTATCAGCTTGCAATTGAATGGCTTATTGCTTGGTGCGCCAATTCCCTTCTTTACGACTTGAGGACAAGCCGTTTGTCCGGGTGGGATGAATTGATAGAATCCATCTGGATCCTTAACCCAACTGATGCCCATACCCATTCCCATTCAAAACCCAGTCAACTGGCAAGAGTTTAGGAGCAATTATCTCTTTTATGCTTATTAATATTTCTTGTTTTAGTTTTGGAGAGATGTCTATGTTATGTTTATCTAAATCGGGTTTAATACCTTTGTTCTTGGAGATTAACCCATCTCGAATAGGGTCTGTATCTTGTAATCTTTAGTTTTCAATAATCCAGTTTTCTTATTTGATTTCTGGGTTCTATCACATTGACGGTTAAATAACTGCCTAATGTTAACCGACACAACTAAACAAACAGACACAATATCGTTTCTCCTTTTGGCGCCTTTTCCTTTTGCTGTTGACTTTTTGTTTGACTTTTGATTTAATACAAATTTCTTGGTTATTTTCTTTCTAATGAAGTCATGATGAATATACAAGAATCTATGGAGATCTTGTTAACAAAAAAAAAGTTATCGCCAGGCATTTATGAAGTCCATGCCATAGAGAATCTATAAAGACTAATCCATTCCATTCCATAGAGTTGTAAAATCTTAAAACCCATGATGAATATACAAGAATCTATGGAGATCTTGTTAACAAATAAAACATATAACGGGTTTTAAGATTTTACAACTCTATGGAATGGAATGGATTAGTCTTTATAGATTCTCTATGGCATGGACTTCATAAATGCCTGGCGATAACTTTTTTTTTTTTTTGAACGACCAACAAAAGTCCGATCACCCAGGTAAACCCAATTGCAAAAGGCCACCCATGCTTCGAAGTTCGAACGCAGACACACCAGTGACCCAGCTCACCACCTACCACCTTTCCAGGGAAAACCCATTGTCCAAAGGTGCACTGTTATAAAACCCTAGCTCAACACTGAATAAATTTGCTCTACGAGACCCCCATGACCTCCACATAAATGCTTAGTGATAGCCTGTTTCCTTCGTTACTAACATAAGTTATGTAGTAACTTTAGTTTAGTATTACCTATATTCAGTTTGAAACAAAGTTCATCGGTAATTAGTGTTTTGTAAATTAATGACATATTCTGGCATGCATATTTTCTAGCATCCTTTGACCAATTACCCTGTCATATCTTCTCCCGTATGTGTATTTATTTTGTTTCATTGCATAGAGCTAAGTCTAAGGAGAAGTTTTTTTTTTTGTTTCTATATAAATCTTGACGTCCTCCTTCTTTTTGAAGAATAAGGAAACGTATTGATATCAAAATTTACATGGTATCAGAGCGAACAAAGTTCCTAAATCGCTCGATAAACAAACACTAAAAAAAACTATCGCCCTACTCCGTTCAGTAGCCATGGCCAACAGAAAAAAAAAAAAAAAAAAAACTATAACACGCCAACTCGCCATGTTATATTCACGCTTCCAAAGACAGTAGATCTATCCAAAGAGATGTGAAAAACAACTAAAGAGATTGAAGAGAACGATGTGATTTATGCGGTCGTGATGGACACAGGCAGGATGATTAATTCGCCACTAGAAGTCAACATGGCAGGCAAGTTAGTCAAACTGATGATTGATTCGGGATGCACCAAACATACAACACACCAAGCCAAATGGCTTGAAGGTAAATTGTCGTTTACCAAATGGAACCACTGTTAAAGGGGTCTTACATGTACCGAAGTTTAAATGCAATCTTTTATCCGTAAGTTGTTTGTCTAAAGAGCAACAATGCATAACCTTTTTCCCAGAGTTTCTTTACATGCACGACTTACGTTGAAGAAAATTGATTGGAGTGGGTAAATGTGGACACAGGTTATATCGGATGGAGATGGCAGGGAATAAAAGGAAGGCAATGATGTCCACGGTCGACGTGTGGCACAAAAGGCTAGGTCATACTTCTAGTAACAAACTCTCATTTTGATTTTGTTAAGAATGTTTCTTTTGAAAACGTGGCTTGTGACTCGTGTGCCAAGCTAAACATACCCGTTCACCCTTTCAAATAAGCTCTATTAAAAGTGAGGATTGCCCTTTGAATTGATTCATTGTGATATATGGGGAAGGTACAAGCATCCATCACTTACGGGGGCAAACTATTTTTTAACAGTCGTGGATGACTATAGTCGATCCATTTGGATTTTTCTTTTGAAACATAAATATGAAGTAGGTGACCGCATAATAAACGAAATGGTTAAAACCCAATCTGGAAAGTTAATTAAAAGGATCCGTTGTGACAACGGGGGATAATTTATTTCAAATCGAATGAACATTTTTTATGCCGAGCAAGGAATAATCGATGAAACAACTTGTTCTCACATGCCACAACAAAATGGTGTGGTGAAATGTAAGCACATGCACCTACTTGAGACCGCACGAGCCATTAGATTTGAGGCAAATTTGCCAAAAAGATTTTGGGGCGAGTGTGTCATGACCGCAACCTATATAATGAATTGTCTTCCCTCGAAGACCATCGACGAAAAGACCCCGTTTGAATCTTATTTGAACGGAAGCTCGTTTATGAGCACATGAAGTTTTTTGGATGGCTCACCTATTTCCTAAACACCAACACCGAGGGAGATAAATTTGAATTAAGGGGGGAGACCCAGAGTATTTGTGGGTTACCCATCGAGAATGAAAGGGTACAAAATATATGATATAGTTCATAATAAAATAGTGGTGTCAAGGGATGTACGCTTTGCTGAAAGTACATTTGCCTATGGTAATTCCAAGCCTATTAACAAAGGAAAAAATAACAAACTTTTTAGTTTTCCCTCTTGGTATTATACATCTTGAGATGTAACTATTGGAGATTATGACCATTGACCATCTTTATTGAAGAATATTGACCAAGACCAACATTATTGACCAAGACTAGCTCCTTACATTATGCCTCAAGACTACCTCTATGTTTGTGCCCCAAGATTAGCTCATTCCTATTTTTATGTTTTCCTTTCTTGTATTTATAGAGGAGGTTGTCTCCTCATTTGATGTACCAAATATCATCAATCAACATCTTTCATTTCTATCTCTACACTTCTCGCAATCTACTTTGCCGTTTTGAGAGTCAGTGACTAGAAACCGATACCGCCCTTGGCGACAGGGCCCAAACAAATAAACAAACTAAACCAAATAGAAAATCGCTTCCGCTAGATTTCTATATGGTATCAGAGCAGTGTTCCTGATTCTGCTCAAAAAAAATAAAATAAAAATAAAATAAAGGAGGCAATGAGGGGGTGAAAGCAAGATGGAGGAAATCGATGACCAAAAAGAAAAGTCGACTTCAAATCTTTGAGCTCGCAAGAAAAGTCGGGTTCAAATCTACGAGCCCGCAAAAAAAAGTCGAGTTCTTTGAACTCGCGAGAAAAAGAAAAGTCGGGTTCTTTGAACCCGCAAGAAAAGAAAAGTCGGGTTTTTTGAGCCCGCGAGAAAAAAAAGTCGGGTTATTAAACTCGCAAAAAAAAAAGTCGAGTTCTTTGAACTCCCAAGAAAAAAAAGTCGGGTTCCTTGAGCTCGCAAGAAAAATAAAGTCGGGCTCCTTGAGCCCGCGAGAAAAAAAGTCGGGCTCTTTAAGCTCGCAAGAAGACAAGTCGGGTTCTTTAAACCCGCAAGAAAAGAAAAGTCGGGTTCTTTTGAACTCGCGAAGAAAAGCCGGGTTCCTTGAACTCGCAAGAAGAAAAGTCGGGTTTCTTGAACCCGCAAGAAGAAAAGTCAGGTCCAAATCTATGAGCCCGCAAGAAAAAAAAAACAAACACTCCAACTTGAGGGGGAGTATTCGAAAAGGAAAAAATACTACTTGGCAAGTTGGGCGTTCGTAACCTTCACGCTCCAACTTGAGGGGGAGTATTGGAGATTATGACCATTGACCATCTTTATTGAAGAATATTGACCAAGACCAACATTATTGACCAAGACTAGCTCCTTACATTATGCCTCAAGACTACCTCCATGTTTGTGCCCCAAGATTAGCTCATTCCTATTTTTATGTTTTCCTTTCTTGTATTTATAGAGGAGGTTGTCTCCTCATTTGATGTACCAAATATCATCAATCAACATCTTTCATTTCTATCTCTACACTTCTCGCAATCTACTTTGCCGTTTTGAGAGTCAGTGATTAGAAACCGATACCGCCCTTGGCGACAGGGCCCAAACAAATAAACAAACTAAACCAAATAGAAAATCGCTTCCGCTATATTTCTATATGGTACCAAAAGCCAAACAAACAAAATAAATTTTATTTTGTTTGTTCAAAACAAAACAAAATTGTGAGTTTGAAATAATGGTGGCTCACAAACAAAAACAACTCTCTTTGGGCTCGAATGATTCGAATAACCATTTGGGAAAATCAAAGACACTTTTGGTCAAGTTGAATTTTGGATAATCCCACTATTCAACTTGAGGGGGAGTGTTAGAAAGAGAGGATTTTTAGGGATCAGTTTTGCATCATTTCCCTAGTCAAATATTACAAGTCAAAGATCCATATTACAAGCCTCTAGTCAAAGATCTCAAGTCAAAGTCAACGGTCAAAGTTAAAGGCATAAATCAAGCATTGCTTGATTTAAGCTATTACTTTTGTTTCTTTTATGGTCATTAGTTGCTTTGTTTTATTATAAATAGCTACTAGAAATTAGTAGCATAATGTATCAATAAAACATATCAATCATCAAACCAATTCAGTATCAATGTAGCCCTCTAATTTCCAACAGTAACTACTCACAAGATGACAAACCAAAATGAACGGCTCAAATATATGGGTGAAACAAATGGAATTGGGTGAGAAATGTTGGAACATATGTGATATGTGACACGACCCACTCTGAAAATGAGATGAGTCTCACCAAGATGAAAATTGACCTTTTATTACTAATGAGGTGCTCATACAACAAAACTAACATATCGAGAATAAAGCACTTCAAGATGAAAGTGGGCCTTGTGAATCTAATTTTAACAGTGAAAGAGACACACAATAAACTTCTTAAACCAAGAACATGGGTCCGGACCAGTTAGACAACAAAGAGCTAGAACTAAGCCAAAACGACTATGCGATTATTTCGTTGATCTCCCACCATTCGCAGATAATGCTTTACCCACTGTCAATTAAGAACCTTCAATGGTACAAACCATAGCTAACTTCATTTCTTATAAACAATTTTCTAATACTCGTAAAGCCTTTTTGGCTGCCATTGGCTCGACCGCTGAGCCAAGTTTTTCAAACAAGCTGCACAAGATGAAAATTGGAAAAAAACTATGGAGAAAGAAAAACGAGTCTTCGAAGAAAATGAAACCTGACTCTCAAGACACTATCGGAGGGAAAATGGGCCATAGACTCTAAATGGGTCTATAAAGTAAACTTGAATCCCTATGTTGAAGTAGAGTGGTACAAGGCGAGACTCGTGTCAAAAGGATTCACATAAATGGAGGGGTTGATTTTCATGACACTTTTTTTCTCCGGTTGCCAAACTTTCACAACTCGCACTCTCCAAACTGTTGTGGTAAAAAATTGGCTCGTTCATTAATTAAACTTCAATAATGCATTCTTGCATGGAGATCTCAATAAAGAAGTATATATGAAGATCCCTCAAGGATTTGACAAAGGAAAAGAGAACAAAGTGTGGAGACTGCGAAAGTCGTTGTAAGTTGGCTTTAAGCAATAAAGGCGGACTATTCCCTTTTCATTAATAAGGGAACTATTTCATAGCCGCTTTAAAATATGTGGACAATGTTGTCATTGTAGGAAATAATATGTCAAAAATCAATGAAACAAAAGTTCTATCTAAATGAAAAGTTTAGCATTAAGGACCTTGGTGATGTGAAGTACTTCCTAGGAATCAAAGTGGCACGAACGAAGGAAGGCTTGGTCCTTAGTCAACATAAGTACACCATTGACATATTAAAGGATTATGGGGCTCTAGGGTATCGCCCCAGTGCTTTTCCCATGGAGCAAAACATAAATTTGTGAAAAGATGATGGAGAACCAAGGGCGAATCAATACAAGCGACTCGTTGGAAGGCTACTTTACCTTCAAGCCACCCGACCATACATCGTTTACTCGAATTTTTTGAGTTAATCGTATATTCGTATCTGACCCGCAAAAAAACTGTGACAACTGGCAAATTCGGGTCAACTTTTAATTTGAATTAATCACGTTTCTGATGAAATTAACATATTTTAAAGTTAATTTTGATTAAATAAGCCGTTACGAGTCCTACGATGTTCTCCTCGAAATTCGTGGATACCTTGATGCTTTTAAAGAAAGATTTGCGTGCAATTTATCAACATTATTGTATAATTTATATATGTACTCAAGGGAAAGCTCCGCTAAACAGTTTGTTCTTTTACCTAAAAAGGATATTGCAAAACTCAGCATCCGTCTCAAATGAACTTCGATTGAATCTATGTAATACCTCAACCGATGGCGGAATCATCGAGGTGCCACGTAGTGATGATTGTTCAAAAGCTTATGACACTACAGTGTAAATATTTTATTCAATTCTTCAAGTACAATTACAAACATTCACGAAATACAAATACAATTTTCACACGTTGTCTGTATTAAGTCTTTGCTAAGTCCAAATGTCCTACATGAAATATCTCAATAAACAACCTGAAACATGTACGAAAATATTTTGTCAACATAAATGATGTTGGTGAGCATACTTGGTCTGTATATGTATAAAATAAGTTTAAAGAATATGTTTTACAACTCATGTGTCAAGATTTATCAAGGCATTATGTAAACAGGTAGTAAACAAACATGATAAAGTCAAACGAATATGATTCACACAAAGTATCCTAACATGTTTCAAAGATTTGAGCACCGTAACCTAAGTTACGTCTATTTGAGCATTTGATCATTCGAGCATTTGAGCACCTTAACTTTAGTTAAGACTAGATAACAATTTTGACCATTCAATGTAAGTAAACTACGCTTAAGTCTAGCATAAAGCACAATGATAACGAGACACGCATATGAATTGTAAACGTATAAAAGATTATGTGTAAGTGTATGTGTAAATTTGTATATGTGTACATGAATCACCCCAAAAGTGTAAAAATGAAAAAAAAAGGATAAGTATACTCACAGTTTGCGAACTCGATCAAAATCCAACTTAAGCTGACGTGAGCTAAGGAATGATAATTCCAAAAAATTCTACCTATAATGTATAAGAATACTAATAAATAGAATGTCTTAAATGTCTAAGGTATATAGGGTTCTAAGGTATTAGAGTTTGCTAAGTCGATTTGGGGAATTAAGGCTTTTATGATAAACGATTTAATATGTATCCCAAAAACAATATGGTAAAAGTCTATGAATATGATTTAGTAAAATATTACCAATTGAAGATAAAAATATGTTTCGAATCATAAAAACGAATGATATAACTAATTAGTTAAACAGTAATTTTAAATAATTACAATAATTATAAAGAATTGAATAAATAGTTATAAGTTACACAATGAATCAAACAAATGATGATTATGACTTTGGAACATGAAATATTTCTGTTTCATAAAACATTAAATTTATAAAACAGATTTTGGATATTATGAGTTAATAATTGATTTATTGTATAAAGCATAAATACAACTAAAATACAAGATATGGTTCCAAAATGATATTTTTAGTTAAAAATAAATAAATTCTGATGAAAGATGATCAAAATAATTTTTTCATAATTTTTCTCATTTTATTTGTATTTAAAACTGATTTATTGAATTTAAAATGTATTTAAATGATTAAAAATATGAAAAATATATAAAACTAAATCTTTCTGGTCCAATAAATTAGGATTAAATTTTTGATTTGTATAAATTTCAAAAAAAAATTTGGTATAAAATCCTTTAAAATGATTTTTTAATTGATTTATTATGATTAAAATAACTTAAATCAAGAAAAATGTGAAAATAAAATCTTTTTCAAAAAATAAAAATATGAGAATTTTATTTGCGGTGTCAAGAGTCTACACCTAAATTTTTATAATTTTTAGACCAAAAATGAATTTGTTATGAATATTTCAAGTTTTATATATTATATTTATTTAAACAAAAAAATAAAATAAAGAAATGAATTCAAAAACAAAAAGCAGGGGACCCGTGGATAAGAGGGTTCAAACCCGGATCCTTTCCAAACACAAACAAACACCAAGCGACTAGACCAAAAGCTTCTTTTGTGTTTTATTATTAAACTTGTTTATATTTATATAATTTATATTTATATAATATTTAAGAATATATCATCTTCTTCCCCATATCAACTCATGAACCCTAACCTTAAATTAATAAACCTGATACAGAGATGTTTAGACATCAAATTCATGGGGTTTTTTTATCAGGAGCATACATAGAACAAAATGGCAATAAGTTTGAGGACTTACAATAATGTCTGAATGAAAGAGAAGAAGATGGAGTCGAGACTAGGGTCAACTATATGAACGAATTCGGACGCCAAAATGAGGTTTTTGATGTGGGTTTAGATTGGGTAAAGGTTCTTGAACGAGTTGGCATGGTCAATTTATACGGTTGTTAAGAAAACGAAAGTTTAATTTGCATTTTAAAAATATCGACGATTTCACCATTAAAGTCCCGATTAAAGCTTGATTTAAACGTGTTAAATGCGTATTATAGTCTTGTAACAGGTTATACATTGATGGAGAAAACATTTAGGGGTTGTTTGGTTGATTAAGTGCTGAATCATTAAGATGCGTGAATGGTTAAGTGCTGAATCATTAAGTTGGACATCTTAATGGTTAATTTTTTTGTCCCATATTGGTAGGAGAGTCTTATTAAGGTTCAGCTTAGTTCAGTGCTTAATGGTTCAGCAACATCCCAAATCTTAATAGTTCAACCTTAACCATTCCATTCAGAAGCTGGAACAAACACGTTGAATTCTGAATCATTTAGCGCTGAATGGTTTAGAGCCTCATTAAGAGGCTTACCAAACAACCCCTTACACTCATTAAAAAAACGAAAAACACATAAAAAACGGTTTGGGACTTCACCGGAATGGAACGTCAGTGACCACCCCTTCTTTTCGGAAATCGTGAGTAGCAGGGAGGAAGAAATGAAATTTTTGAACTTTCAAGAGTTGGCAAGGTTGGTCCCTCTAGTTTTAACATAGTTAGATTTATTATAACTTGGTTAGATTTCTCTTTTATAAAACTTAACCTAACTAACAAAGTTTAACTTAAATGTTTTTCTTTTTACATTTAAACATCAAACTTTTTACTTTTCTAATAACAAAATAAATTTATGTTTTCATAACATTTAACTTAAAAAATAGATATTTCCCCCAAACTTTTTTATAACATTAAACATTTAAATTTAACAAAAATCTAACGAACTTAAAATGAAAGTTTTATAAAAGTCAAATTTAGATATTGTTTCAATATACATTGCAATTAAAAAAATAGGCATGATTCGTATGATAATATCAAACTCGATCTTTTCATTAAATTCGAAATGATTACAAGGACAGAATTATGAACATTTAAATACATGAAGGACTACAATTGGCAACTTGATAAAGATGAGGGTGATGGATGTCACAACCTATTCCAGCGGCGTTAGAACCGATTTATTGAACCTTAAATCATACTCTTTAAACCCTGAGCTCTTAAGATAAACCCTAAAAGCTAAAATCTAAAGCTAAACCACAAAGCTAAATCGTAAAGCTAAACCTTAATGCAAAAACCTAAAGACTAAATCCTAAATAACAGAACCTAAAAGGTCTAAAAGCTAAGATGGTAAAGCTTTACGATTTCAATATCGTTAGAATAAGTTCAATCAAAATTCGTTTGAGTTAGACATTGAAATTCTAAAACCAATATTAGCAAAAAAATAAAAATAAAAGTCCACTTTATTTGAACCTACCTCTACGTAAATAAGTTGAATATACCATGTTAATATAACTATTATAAGTCGTATAAAAGTGTTTTTGGTTAGAAGTGCTTATTTATTTATGACTTTTTGAAACAAGGTTTTTTAAAAACCTTTTGGATTAGCTTTTGTAACGAGAAAAACCAATAAGTCAATAAGTTGTTTTTTTAAAAAATGTTTGGCTTAACTTATTGTGAAAATTGGTTGTATGAGTGGTAGATTTGTAATTTTTATTCCAAAAGTTAAAACAAAAGGCTAGGATTTGTGACTTTTTGAAAACAGCTTTCGCACTCATATCAAAAAGCCAAAAACAGATAGTGCTTTTAGTGTAGCCAAACAACTTATTGACTTATTGTCTTTTTGAAAAAGCTAATAAATCAATAAGCTGTTTTTAAACACAATCCCAAACACCCATTAAATATGAAATAAAAAATGTGTTGAAGAGAGAATCAATACTGATGAAAATAAACCTATATTATATAGGTGTTATGGTTGGCTAAAGTAGAAAGACAGAGATAGTCTAGTGACCGAAAGTGAACAATGAGTGGAGTTAGATCAATAATTAATTATCCATCTATTAAAGTAATTAAAAGATATGAATAATTTATGCTTATTGTTAAAAGTTCAACTAAATGTTTAATGTAGTGTTATTTTATCCCTTTAAAATAAAATAGATAAAGGAAGAAAAGTTTTCTACCACCATAGGACCATACCATTCACTACCGTCAAAATTGATAACTGTTTTCTAAGAAGCTTTAAAGAGGCTTAGGATAAAAAATTGTCACGTAGGGTCATGTAGGTGATATATAAGTGCATTTCTTTCCATTTTTTTTCCTTTTTACCTCCATGATGCTTTATCGGGTCTCGTAGAGTCTCCATTAAGGCTTTATGTGAAATATGGTATTAAGATCGAGATGATTAGATCCGATTAGTTGTATATTTAAAACTAAAATAGAAAAAAATCCAGATCACATGTTATGGTGTTGGAGCCCATCTTCTACGTGACACGTTGGGGCCTGAAGCACCAAACTACATGGTATAATATTAATTGTAACTTTTAACATCTATAATCTATCATTGTAACTTAGCAATGAGTTATTTCCAATATATACACGACCTCTAATGCTAGAAAATATAAAGACAAAATTATAAAAATCAACTTTTATGTATGGTTAAAATTGCAGGTTTCAACCTTTATGTTTAAAATTCATGTAAACCAACCTTTTACTTTATATTTTGTTGCGAGATTCAACCTTTAACACAATAGAACTTGATGAGAGTATCTATTTCAACAAACACAACTGGTCACATTAGCAATCAAAGTTACGTTTCTAAATACTTTCACTAACCTAGCGGCTTCAATTCCGTACACAATCAAAGGTTCTCTATGATAAAACCCTAGCCGCCACCTCCATGTTATCCCTATCCGACAGTTGCAGCGGTGAAATTGGGTGGTGGGTGGGTTAGGTAGAGGGAGAAAGGGGGCGACGGTGGTTATTGGTGGTCGTAGATGGTGGTGGACAATTGGATGGTGGTGACGATTTTTCTGGTGGAAGTCAGAGGTGGGGTGCCGGGGTCACGTAATTCGGTGGTGGTAGGTATTGAGTAGCGGTTACAGAGGTGAGGGTCGCACAGTTGATTAGGGTTGCAATCTTAGGTTGTAGGGGTGAACTCAAGGTTAGTGGTAGGGGTTGAAAATGAGACGGTTCATTTAATCTTTATAAAAAGTGAATTGTGGTGGTAACAACAGGTGGGTGTGAGTGGATTAGGTGGTGGTGATGGTGGGTGGAGCACTAGAGATGATGATGGAAAAAGAAAGGGATGGGTGGGTTTAAATAATTGATGGGAAAAAGATAAATATGAGCATCTGAGGGACTTAACCAAGAAAAGTAAAATCAATAGGTAAAGGCTGTTTTTCGTGTAAATGGAACATAAAGATTGAACCTACAATTTTGATGAAACATAAAGGTTGATTTATATAATTTTGTCAAATATAAATGATTCAAAGTTGAACAAACTTGTAATATAAAACAAAATCATCACAACGAAAGGCCCATACATACCTATAGCACCAACATTATTAAACCCTATTCGATATACAACAAATAATAATATTCAAAATTTTCTATTATCATCCATTAAAATCGTTATTTTGGACTACACACAACTTTTTAGACGACCAACGATTTATTTTTTCAGTGTGGGATCGAAGAAGAATGGGCCGACGGTTACGAAGTTTTTCGTATCCAATCTACCGGGAGGATGTGCTTCGTCTGATCTGTATGAGGCTATGAAAGGGTATGGGAGTATCCATGGGACGTATATTGTGAAGAAGTACGACAAACTAGGTAAAAGGTTCGGTTTTGTTTCGTTTTCTAATGTGAAAGATCCGTTAAGTTTAGAGAAGGATTTGAAAGACGTTTGGATTGGTTCGTACAAGTTATTCGTTATGTTAGCTAGGTTTGTGGATGGGGAAAGGGTAACCTGGAAAGAGGAAAAGGAATGGGTTCCGGTGGCTGAGAAAAATAACGAGGTCAAGGTTGATGAAACTGTGCATGTGGTGGGGGATCAGGTAGGGTCGACTTCCTCTAATGGTAGATCTTTTAAAGATACTCTGGTTGGTAAGGATCCGGGGTATTCACAGGAGGAGATTGTGGTAGATGATGGGTTTGTTGGGAATAATCATTGGAATGAGTTGGGATTGATCGGGACAGTCAGAGGTCTTTCGGAACTGACATCTTTAAAGGAATGGTTGTGTTCAGTACGGTTACAAAAGGTTGGAATTAGATACGTTGGTAGATTATCGGTTGTTTTGGTATTCGAAGAGAAGGAGAGTATGATTGATTTTGATGACTAAAGACGTTTGGAATCCGGTGTTTGTTTCTCTGGTAGTGTGGGAAGGTCAAAGGTTAAGTTTTGATCGTATTGCATGGGTTAAAATCTTTGGGATTCCGTTGTGTTTGTTTGATAATAGTATCGTCGATAATATTGGTTCTAAGTTTGGTAGAGTGGTTCAATCGGCACAAATTAATAAGACTCTTGAAGGTTATTCTTATGCTATGATTGGTGTATTGAGTAGTTCGGTGAAAAGGATTAATCAGGAGATCAGGTTGAAGTGGAGGGACGAGTCGTACATAGTTGTTGTAGAGGAAGAGCTTGGGGACTGGATTCCGGATTGTGTGGGTGTTGATTCAAATTGTCTGACTGATTTGTCTCAAGAGAACTACACTTTGAATGAGGTTGAACACACTGAGAAGCCGAGTAATGATAGTAGGGGAAGGGACCGGTAATGGATGGATTGGATAAGGTGATGCCAAATGTTAATGTTAACGAGGAGATGGTTGACATGTTGCATGTTGATCCGGTTCCTGTAGAGGGTGTTTTGGGGGATGTAGAGAGTCTATGTCTCCATTTGTCGGATGGTGATGAGAATAAGGGTGGTAAAAAGAAGAAGATATGGTGTTTTCGTAAAAAAAATCTAGGCTTGATAAGTCTCCATCCCCGTCGGGACTTGAAAGGCCTAAGAAACGTGCTAGAGATGGTGATGACCCGTATGATATCGATCGATTTATTTTTAATATTCAAGGAGCCCAGAATGTGAGTGAGGATAATGTTGCTCTCCAGGATGAGTTGGCCATAATAAATCTTAACATTGATGGGAGTAATGAGGAGGATGTAGTGCAAAAGAGTGGGTAGGTTGGTGTGGAAGAGGTAGGAGAGACTGTTTTATTGGGACATAAACTTGGAGTGGTTAACATATTGAGACATAAACTTGAAGTGGTTAATATCGATAGATATGAGTCGTCCATTCAGAAGATGGTTAATGAAGAAGGTTTTCAATCGGTTCCTCAATGAATTGTATCTCTTGGAATATTAGAGGACTGGGGTTAGTAGGTAAAAGTTCGTGGGTAAGGAACCTGAAGGTGGTAAACGAGGTTGGGTTTATTATGCTTCAGGAAACGCAGTTTCAGTCACTTGATGGAGTGGATGTGAGCAGGTTTTGGGGTTCCGGAGAGTTTGAGTTTGAGTTCGTTGATGCCGTTGGAAGATCCGGGGGCCTTATCCATTTTTGGGACCCAAAACTATTCGTGAAGACGTCAGTGCTTAAACGTAGGTCTTTGCTTATGGTTTCGGGTTATTTAAGACATGATGGTCAGAACGTCTCTTTTGTTAACGTGTACTGTCCATAAAAATTGGTGGATAAACGGTTGGTTTGGGATGAGATTAAGTCGTTGGTTACGGATGATGATGATCTTTGGATTGTTGTGGGAGACTTTAACTGTGTTAGAGATCGAACGGAGCGTCGGAATTCGAAGTTTAATGTTGGGTCGTCTAAAGAGTTCAATGAGTTTTTGGATAAAACTGGGTTACATGAGTACTCGCTTCATGGTCAAAGGTTTAATAAGCTTAGTCGTATTGATCGTGTGTTTGTTTCTTGGTCGTTTTTCAATAAGTGGTGTGATGCGGAGTATAGAGTTTTGGACCGGGTTGAATCCGATCATAGTCCGTTGTTACTTAAGGTTGAGTCACGAAATTTTGGAGCCAAACCGTTTAGGTTCTATAATTCGTGGCTTAATCGAGAAGGGTTGGATAGAGTGGTGGAGGAGTCGTTGGCCGATGGTAATTGGTTGGGGCCGCCGGACATGAAGCTATTATCAAAGTTTAGAAAGTTAAGATTTAATATCAAAGAATGGCTTAGGAAGCAGATTAATAGCGAGAAGGAGGAGGAAGTTGGTCTTAGGGCCGATATCGCTGAGCTTGAAGAGACGTTTGAAAGTCGTGATTTAACCGAAGCTGAAAGTTGGGTCTTTGAAGAAGCTACTAAGAGAGTGAAAGAGTTGGAGGCGTTTAAAGTTAGGGACTTGAAACATAAGGCTAGAGTTAAGTGGGCAAAGGAGGGAGATGAGAATTCTCGTTTCTTTCATGGTGTTATTAACTCTCGTAGGGTGTCCAACTCTATTCCTGGTTTAACCATCAATGGCGAGTGGGTTACAAAGCCTAATGCGATCAAGAAAGAGGTGGTTCGGTTTTTTAAGGATAAGTTTGTGGAAGATATTAAAGAGCGGTCGTCCCTTGTCGTGCATGGTATAAAGATGTTAGCGCCAGATGTTGTGGAAGGGCTTGTGTCTCCTTTTTTGGAGCAAGAAATCAAAGATGCGGTGTTTGAGTGTGGGAGTGATAAGGCGCCGGGTCCGGATGGATTCAATTTTTGTTTCATAAAAAAAATTTGGTCATTTTTTCAGGTGATTTTATGGAGATTTTTAAAGCTTTTGCAGAGACGGGTGTTATTAGTAGGGGAGTGGGATATTCATTTATTACTTTGGTGCCAAAGGTCAAGGATCCGGTGGATCTGGGGGAGTATCGGCCGATTAACTTGATTGGTGTTGTTAGTAAAGTCATCTCTAAAGTCCTATCTAACCGTTTAAAGAAGGTGATTGACGGGCTTATCTCTGAAACTCAATCGACTTTTATAGCAGGGAGGTATATTCTGGATGGGCCGCTTATTATTAGTGAACTTCTTTCTCGGGCTAGAAGACGTGGGAAAGAGTTGTTTATGTTCAAGATTGACTTTGCTAAAGCGTACGGCAATGTTAATTGGGAGTATTTGGTGTCGGTTATGAGACATATGAGGTTCCGTGAGTTGTGTTGTACATGGATCAAGGGAGTTTTATCTTCGGTCAGGTCGCCAGTTCTCGTGAATGGCTCTCCAACGTTTGAGTTTTCTTGTGAGAAGGGTATGAGACAAGGTGACCCTATTTCGCCTTTTTTGTTTATTATTGTTATGGAGGCTCTTGCAAGGCTTATGAGGAAAACGTGTGATGTGGGTTCGTTTAGTGTTGTTCGTCTTCTAAATAGTAGTATAGTTCTTTCACATTTACTCTACGCGGATGATGCGATGATTATGGGAGAATGGTCGAAGAGTAATTTTGACACTCTTAGGCGGTTGCTTAGAGTGTTCCATTTGTGTTCGGGCCTCCGGATAAACATACGTAAATCTACTTTATTTGGGGTAGGGAAGGACTCGGTTGAGATCAGTGATATGACGAGGTCCTTGGGTTGTTGTTCGGGTGTTACTCCGTTCACTTTTCTTGGTATTAGTATGGGTGCTAACATGGGTCGGATAAGTAATTGGGATCCGGTGATCAAGGTATTTAGAACTAGGTTCTCTAAATGTAAGGCGAAGGTACTTTCTATTGGAGGGCGTTTGATTTTGATAAAATCAGTGTTGGAATGGTTACCGTCATATTACTTCGGGCTGTATAAGGCGCCGGTTACAGTTATTAATAGTTTGGAATCTTTGATAAAAAGATTTCTGTGGGCTGGCGATTTTGATAATAGGAAGGTTAATTGTGTGGCTTGGGACACGGTTACGCTTCCTAAGAAACAAGGTGGGTCGGTAATTAGTAAGCTTGGGGATAGTAAGCGTGCTTTTTTTTTTTTGTTAAAATGGCTTTCGAAATACCGGACAGGAGGCCAGTCTATGTGGAAAAGAGTTGTTTATGCTATTCATGGGTCGGCGAGGTGCTGGGAAATTTATCCGTGTAAATCTTGTTAATCTGGAACCTGGTCGAGGATTGTCAAGAGTTGTTCTAATACTAGAGTGGACGGTACAATGGGGATCAATATGATAAGGGGTATTGTTGGTAATGGGGCAGACATTAAGTTTTGGCTAGATCCTTGGGTTACTAGTGCCCCATTGAAAGTTTTGTTTCCTAACTTGTTCCGACTTGGTGAGGTCAATGGGGGAGGGCCTGTTATGTGGACTTGGATAGCTTATCCTAGTACAGCCCAAGAGGTTAGTGAACTTCTAGATTGCCATCTTTTGATAATATCCCACTCTTTGGGGGATAGTAGTGACTCGTGGGCCTGGTATGATAACGGCCCAGTTGATTTCTCAGTCCAAGAAGTGAAACGGTGGCTCTTTAGCAACCGAGTGGGGGCTCAACCTAGTGATAATGTTTTTGTTGGTGTAAGTGGGTTCCGTAAGAGTGTAATGTTTTTATGTGGAGGCCTTTATTGGATAGGATTCTGACCAAAGTGGCGTTGCGAAAAAGGAACATCATTCATGGAGAGTGCATTTGTGATGTTTGTAATGAGGAGGAAGAAAGTGTGGACCATATTTTTACTGGTTGTAGATTGGCGACTGGTATGTGGTACGGTATTGCTAATTGGGTTCACTTGCCGCCTATCTTTCTTTTTTCCGTTAAAGATATTATCGAAGTGGTGAAGAGCTCGGGTTGGTCAAAAAGAAAAAAGAGATTCTATATGGTATTTTTATGGTGGCTTGCTGGTGTCTTTGGAAAGCTAGGAACGAAATGGTTTTTGCTCAGACTAGCAGGAAAGTAGTCAATATAGTGGCAGACGTCAAGTCTTTGACTTATCTTTGGTTAGGTAGTAGGGGTAGGTTTGGTTTGGTGGATTGGAAAGGATGGAAGTCTTTTTCTATTGATGTAATGTAACGTTTGGCTTGTGGGGATTTCTGTCTTGGAGATCCCCCGGCGTTGTTTTTTTTAATGAAATTTTCCTTTCAAAATTTTTTTTATTTTTTTCAGTTTGGTTCTTTTTATCATATTGGATTTTTCGTTAACAAAGAAGCAACTTTTACATTATGATGACAGATAGACGGGTAACAAGTTGTGTCGCCACCCACTTCTGAAATGCAAAACCTAACCTACTAAAAACAAACCCTTGCCCTTTGGGGGTCGAAATGTTGTTGTGAATGACTCGTTGAACTCTCTCTATGAACCTAATAGCTTCCGGGACTAGCGATCCAAAAGAATCAAAAGCTAAAGGGATGAAAGCATGTCGGTTTTCGCACGGACTTTAGCATGATTCTCGATTTTCTTTAACTCTGCCTTCAACATCGCCTGACCTGCCACACAAACCACGTCACGGAGACCAACAAGAGGGGATGCCTATGTGAGGTCCACGCAAGCACCCCCCAACCCAACCAAACATAGGAACATCTATTGGGCGCAAAGTGGACCTCTCCTGCATCAGGGCCGTCAAATAGTTAATCGAGGCCTCATTTTTGCCCGATTTCCCGACTAGTCTGAGAATCTATATCTATATTGTGTTATAAAGCATCTAGGAAGGATGATCGTAAAATTTAAGTAATTACAAGTGTTTATGCTTATGGTACAATAGTACAGAGGTTAGTTTAGGGGCAAAGTTGTCTTTTCTACACTCTTTAAATTACTATAACATTTGTGACAATTTAAGGGTGAGTTTCAAAACTTAGATTAGAAGTTGAAAAGTTGAATTTATGTCTATTTAAATATAACATTTGTGAGTTGTGTGTATAAATGGGAAAATGACTAGCTTCTTTGTTCACCATCTTTAGACATCTCAAGAATCCCATTAGATCAAAGGTAGGTTTTCCAGTATTTGGTTCTAATTTTTATGTTGTTTGATATTTGTTTGTTTTAAATGAAAGAAACACGAAGACCTTATGGAGAACCTATCAATGATCAATGGCAGTGGTGACTTTCATTTTCAGTTGTGTGTTTACTATTTTATATTTTTGCTTTTATGCATTGTCTTTATAGGTTTTGCAATTATCCAATTAGATTAGTATAAATGGTTTGATGTATTTCTTTTTATTTGAACAAAAGAATATTGAACAAGCTATGCATAAGCCATCGATGGAGTTGCCAACACCACCAATGATGATCAATAGCGACGAAGGTTTTCATACTCAGGTGCGTGTTTCATTTTAAGCATTGTTAAATGAAATAATATTAAATATTAAAACCCACAAAATGGTCTTAATCATTTATAAGAATTGTCTCGATTCTTGGTATGTCCTTCGGTTTAGGATATTTCATATCGTACCAAATGGTTTGGTTTACTTTCAATACCTATTGGGGAACTCCAAAGACACCAGTGAATATGATTCCATGTCTAAGGTTTGTTAAACTATACGATTATGATCTATGTTGCATAACTTTGTTATTGTGTGTGCCAGACTGAGTTTAAATTCATATTAATTGAATTGGTCATGTTTCGTTGTACTCTTTGTTCATGTAACCATTTTGTATGATTACTTATCCTCTTATATGCAGCACACACAAATAAATATATGTCCTATATTCCAGGGAGAACAAATAACATTTATATTAATTTATCCAAAAATTGCAACATTCTTTTTTCCCCTACATCTTAAATAACTTATTTGTCAGTTAGGATTAAGTGAGGTTAATGATGATAATAAATACTCAATAGTAATGACAATAAACACTCAACAGTTTCTAAACTGATATAACATTAACCTCTAATAAATTTGTATGTATAAAAAATATGAATTAAAATAAAATACAAGTTTTATACTTGAAGTATTATTATGTTAAGAAATTGTATATATAAATTTCATTGAAAGCTTTAAATGTAATCCTAACGAATTCAAAAAGACTAGGAAGTAAATATCAAAGTGAAAGTAAACGTCTATATGAGTTATAGACTTAATAATTATGTGGTTAAAACTTCTTGATTTCATAAAACCAAAAGCCCAAATAAATAAATAATACAACCTTTCATTTACCTAGAAAATAATTAGCCTTAAATACTCAGTTTTTTTTGAACCTATAAATTTTGATGTCAAACAAGGGGGGGGGGGGGGGGGGGAAACCAATTATACATCGTTGTTTGATTTCACATCCACTACCACATTAGCTTTACCCGGATGATATTTGATTGAACAGTCATAATCATTCAAGAGTTCAACCCAGCGACGATGTCTCATGTTCAATTCTTTATGATCAAATATGTGCAGGAGACTTTTATGATCGGTGAAGATGGTGTAGTTCGTTCCATACAAATAGTGCTTTCAGATTTTTAGTGAAAAAACGAATGCTCCCAGTTCTAGGTCATGAGTTGTATAGTTCTCCTCGTCTTAAAATCAAATTTTTTTTTTGAACGGCCAACAAATTGGAATCACTCACGGAACACTGGAGTATCATCGTGCCACCAGTGTTGCCACGCGATCATATTCCATTCAACAAGTTAAACTTTAAATTCAAAGTGTGTCATAAATTTAGACATAATTAAAAAAAAAAAGCATTACTTCAAACTTTGGCTTATATTGCTACAGTTAATACATAAACCAAATGACTTGAGCAAGAGTAACATCATAGATAACCACAACTTCGTAAACGGTTTGCAAGCATGACATTTAATCTGTTGTGCTCCATTTCTATCAGTTCAACAAACAATACCAAAATCATGCTAGCAACATGTTGTTGCAAAGAGAAGCCAAAAAGGCTTGGAACAAGACATCGCTCACAAAATTTCCACTGTTTCATGAGGTTAGAGGATATTATGATAATTTTCATCTCAAGTTAAATTTCCGGTTATTAGTCAACAACTGATTGGACTCAATGTTCATAACCGATTTACCAAGTTGAAATAATTGAAACCCATCGGTTTTTTAAATACCTTAATCAAAAGTTATGGTTATGACTCAAACCAAATTGAGCAAATAACAACTTGTGCACACCCTGAAAATCACAAACCGAAGTTTTGTGGTCCCCGACGCAACGCGCGGGTAACCCACTAGTATCCCATAAGGCATCACAAACCATATCGTGGAAATAGTTGAACCCTGGCCACTTTTTGCAAAGGACTACATGCTCCCCAAATTTATCTAGGTAAACCTTACAACAAACTGGACAACGTTTGTCATCTAGAAACATAGAAAACATCAAGCGATATTAAGAGGGTGTTTGGGATTGCGTTTTGAATCTGATTTTTATATTATTGCGTTTTGGAAACGTGGATAATCAGTTTTTAGTGTTTGGATTGCGTTTTCAAAACGCAGATAATCAGTTTTTTAGGCTATCAAAACGCAATAATCTATAAGCATCTCCACCCCTGTTTTTTCAAAACGAATAATCTTTTTTGAATAATCAATCCCAAACACCGCCTAAGTGTATTGAAAAAAAAAGTCATATATGGTGATGAGATGACTTTCTAAATAATAGAATCATTTATTAGTTTGGCTTGGTTAGGCTATGGGGTGTGCAGACATGAAAATGTTCATGTCTCAATGCTACCTAGGATGCCACCTAGGATGGCTCTCATGTTCTCTTGGTTGAGACATGGCAAGGGTGTGGAGACACCACAATGTTATGTGTCAAATTTATAAATCATCCAATAAAAACAAAAATACCTAGTGGTTCAAATTTAAAAAAAAAGGAAAAAAGGGGATTGGATCGTCCTTTATATCCCAAGCAAGACATGGGAGACGGGGGAAGAAGGGACGGGGGGAGGACATGAAAGGGGGGCGGTGTTTGCGTCTGGGACGGGGCAAAAAGTGGTGAGACGGGGGGTTGGGACGTCTGTACACCCAATCTGTAACTATAGCATGTTTGAATTTAGCTTAAAAACTAGATTTCTTTATTAAATCGGTGTTATGTATTGTTTACAAAATTAAAGTGGGCTCGTCGGTCATATTGGGAACTAGGAACTTACCACATAATCAGTTTGATTTTTGCACTTTGAACCATCTTGGTTTAAACCGGCCAGACTGGTCAATTGGGCCTAATTTTAACTTTATTTAAACTAGCTGATTACTCCGGGAGGATCCCGGGGTTGAAAAATCTATTTTTACGTGATAACCTATTGCAAATGGCTCAAGTTAACTAACCACAAAATCTCTCAATCATTGCATGTTCATAGTATTCTAATCAGTAATAACTCATATTCCCTAATCTAAAACCTAATCAGTAATCATCTAAAGAATCACTTATGTAAGCTGCAACTATTAAAAATACTCATCACATCTCTCTAATTTCTCACATTCTAATGGCTCTTATAATTCCTAACCTAATCAACTAAACAAACACTTAAGTTGGAAGTTGTAATCATTGCATCTCATTATGCCACGTGGCATAATCAAGAGATGGTTGAGGCCACCATTGAACGCCACGTCAGCAACTATCAATTCTTTTCGGGAGCGTCCTGGGGTTGAAAAATATAACCATTGTAATAATACTAATACTAATAGTAATAATTATTACTCTTGTAATTAAATAAATAAAAAAATAACCTTGCTATAAGGTGACACCATGTGTTGCAGTGTTGCGCGATTCTTTCTCCTAACTTCTCTTGATGAGGTATACATAGTAAAATTCCAATGATAACATGGCGATTGGGCTGATTTTCAACATCGTAGATAAGAACCTGGTTTAAAAGAAAAAACATGATTAATGAATAACATGAACACTTTGTGTGTTTTTTTCTTGTATGAACGAAACCCCACAAAAAATAGTCGATTTTTCTCCGTTTTTTATATAGGACTATGGTACTCGTTGGAAAGATAATAAAACGCTCGTTAATTTGGTGTAATTTTTTTCTTTAAAAAATCTCGTATATAAAAGATATAAACGTTTAAAAATTATGGGAGGAAACATGAGAGAGAAAATTTTAAATTTATTTTTAAATTCTTTTTTTCCTAAAACAACTCAATTTAATTTAGGGTTTTATGTTTATCTTTTTTTTAATTAAAAAAGGAAATAGTTCAAAAACACTAAAATCTTTCGATTATGATGCCACGTGGCACTCTCAAGGAGAGGTTGAGGCCTCCATTACACGTCACGTCAGCATATACGTTTTCTTTTATATATATATATAGATAGATTTTATTGTTTTTTTCTCTTTCCAAAATCTTATTTGTCGTTATTTAGAGGGTGTTGGCTCTCTATTTTCCCCCTCCTTTTAACTTATGACTTATTCAATAAGTCAAAAGTTAAAAACAAAGTGTTTGAGTAGTTGTTTGAAAAGTAACTTTTGAAAGAAATTGTGATTTGAAAAGGAGAAAATGAGGGAAAAGTCATAAGTCACAATTTGTGACTTATGGGATTAAGGAACATTTGAGGTGGAAAAAGTCATAAGGAGAAAAGGAGGAGGGCCAAACATGCTCTTAACCAATATGTGATGACCGATATGTTACGATGAAATTCTTAGGGGCTTCATTTTGTACCATACAACCTAATATGATATGTTAAACTTGAAATTCAAACATGGTTACGTATATATGCATATGCACAGTGGCGGACTTAGCATATGATTAGGGGTTGCACGCGTTACCCCTCATCTTTCTTAGCGAAGTATATTTTTAGTGCAAATTTTTTTCTTCGTTTTATGTACTGGCTACCTGTGGATCAAATTTTTTTTTAGCCCACGCTACCTCTCGGCTTTTCCTCTAAATCCGCCACTACATACGCACACCCTGATTCATTAGAAATATAATATATATATATATATATATATATATATATATATATATAGGGTTGGGTTATTCTACAAAGCCTACAAAAAATGAGAAGAGTGAGAAGCCACTAGAAAATGACATGTGTCCAAATGATTAAACAAGTGGGAGGGGTAATTTTGTCAAAGACATATGCACATGCAAATCACATGCCATTTCCACCTTCATTTTTAAATGCCCGTAATTTTTTTATACGTCATCCGTTTTTAAAAAAAATTATACCATAAAATTGAGCGTCTTTTTATCTTTAATATGAGTACCATATTGCTATACTTTTGAAAAAAAATTTCAAAACCCACTTGCGTAAGACACAATGGAATGTAAAACACAATGAACAACAATTAAATATAGGGTATAAAACACAATCAAGAGTCTAGTAAAACACAATGGACGACATACTAAAGATACAATGAATAGAAGACTAAAACACAATGAATACTTTTGAAAAAAAAAAGTTGAAAACCAGTTGCATAAGACACAATGGATGACATACGAAAGACACAATGAACAAAAGACTAAAATACAATGAATACTTTTGAAAAAAAGTTAAAAACCCAATTGTGTAAAACACAATGGACGACATAATAAAGACACAATGAACAGAAGATTAAAACACAATAAATACTTTTGTAAAAAAAGTTGAAAACCCAGTTGCGTAAGACACAATGGAGATAATGTAAAACACAATGAGTACCAATTAAATATGCAATGAACAATAGGGTATAAAACACAATGAACAGTCTAATAAAACACAATGGACGACATTCTAAAGACACAATGAACAGAAGACTAAAACACAATGAATAATAGACTTAAACACAATGAACAACATAATGAAACACAATGTACACCTAAATACAAAACTCATTTGCGTAAAACACAATTAAAATCATACTAAAAACACAATGGACAAAGTTAAATCATGTGTAGACTAAAAAAACATAAATAACATATTTATAAAGCACACATGCATACTATAACACAATGAACGTGCAGAAGACACAACGGAGAAAAAAATCCATTTAGCACGATTTTTTTTTTTCAATTTTAATGTAGCAATGTGGTACTCATATTAAAGATAAAAAAACGCTCGTTAATATGGTGAAATTTTTTTGAAAAAAAAATGTCGTATGAAAAAGTTATAGATGTTTTAAAATGATGGGGGAATTGACATGTGCATTGCATGTGGAGAGAGAAAGTCAACAAATGTTGTTTTCCTTTTATGCCCTTTCTCTAATTTATTATTTATTTTTTTCAAACAAACTAATCTCAACCCTTCAAATATATGATCAATGGATCACAATCATTCTCACCCTTCATAGAAAAAGTGTCTTGTATATTTGATCCTAACCCTATATATATATACACCATTCTCATATGTGTAGCTAGGCATGGAGCTAATTAGTATAAACGCATAGGCTTTATTAATTTAGATTAGGCGTGAAATTGACAAGTTAGTATTAATGATGGATAAACGTGGTTGTTTTGACTTTTTAGTTTGTAGTTAATATTTAATTTATTTATGTATGTACTGAACTTGCAAAGGATCGACCGGCAAGCCTTTATTTATTATTGTTTTTTTGGAAAGTTAAAACTTAATTAAAAACACTCGAAAACTATACTATCTCTAACGCTATAAGAAAAATAAAAACAACCCCTCCCTTTCTTTTCTTTTCCTCTTTTTTTCATTCTTTTCTTTTCTCTTCAAATCTCTTTAAATTGAGAGGATAAAAATAAACCTACTTTTCTTTTTATTTCTCTCTTTTTCCTAAAACAACAGCACTAGAACACACATCTCTCATTTCCATTCTTTTTCCTCTTTAAAAAAAAAAAAAAAACCCCTCTAAAACAAGGGTCATCTTCATTTTCCTTTCTTAAATGAGGCTCAAGAAGACAAGGTAAGGTTGAGATAAAGGAGTTGCACCCGACCCGTTACATAATGTCAAATTTACACCAACTTTTCCAGTCTATAATTCTAGCCTTGAACCTACTTTTAAACCACAATTATCCCAAAGATCTAATAACAGAGATGATCTCCACCATAATGGGGATGACAATCAAACCCGAACTTGATGGGTAAACCCGAAACCCGACACATTTGGGACGGGTATGGGATTAGTTTTTATTTTTTCGCTGGTTTGGGACGGGTTTAGGATTCGATTATAGACCCATTTATCTGTCCTGTTACCCGATAAAGTATACCCATTTACCCAATTAAATACTCGCTATAATTTCGTATATATATTTTTAAATATGTATGCATAATATATCGGCTAAAAAACACCAATAATTAATGTATATTATCTGTTATCTATGTCTTTTAGTGTTTTTATATGATTTAAATATTTTATATTTATGCATTGTAATTATTTACATATACATATTTAATAAAGCTAAATTTATTGGTTAGTAGTTACCCAATAGATACCGATGGGCCTTTAGTCGGATATACCCAATGGGTAAGTTTTAAAAATTAACGGGTTTGCCGAAACCCGCTAGTATACCTGATGGTAATTACCCAATACAAACCCGACGGGTTTGGAACAAGCATACCTAATCGGGTATGGGGTTAGGATTACCTAACCAGTCCCAAACCCGACTCGTGCCACACCTACACCACATTAGCTTTCTTGTCTGAAAAGATCTGTTCGTTCCTCGCCTTCCATATCCCCCAACACCTAATAATAGCAATACCATGAAATACAGCTTTCTGTGTTGCCAAGAAAGTTGTGCAATTCCAATAAATCTTTAACCATGAAAGCGTATATATAAGGGACACCACACCTCACCGAAATAGCATTCCAAACCTTCGTGGCAAAACCACTAGATGTAAACAAATGTTCAACCGTCTCCTCGCATAACACACATCTGTTATCACCAACCTGAATATTTCACCTTATAAGAGCCAATTTAGTAGGAATTTTATTACTCTCCATACAAAGTTATTGTAATTATTCGGAACCCATTTGCACTACTTCAAAACAAAAGAATTACTTCCTACCTCTGGCCCAGACAACCACTTTTTAACCGAAGCAACAGAAAATGAAGTTGATGAGTCACCTTGCCATCGCCATCTATCTGGAACCTGCTGCAACTGAACATAATTTAACAAGTTCATACGGCCCGTCAATTCAAAAATCTCTTCCACAACATTCGGTTGATGTCTCCGCATCCAAGGAAATTGACCCGACTCTCCAAAGTTCAGCACTCTTTTGCCACTTTACAAAATTTATCTTTCTTTAATCTTAACAAAATTGGGTACCTGTCTTTGAGCGTTTCTTGGCAGACCCAAGGATCCATCCAAAATCTAGTGAGATGCTCGTTCCCCACGTCGCCTTTAACCATATTAATAAAACCGACTCCATTCACCTTTAATTTGTTCCTGAATTTCACCACACATACCCCCAAGAACCTATTACTGGCAGGAAAGCTTTCCCCTTTCCGTTTAGGGCCGTGGATAACATCAATGATTTTATTCCACAACGTATCATTCTCTACCCGATAACACCATATCCATTTAAACAAGAGTGCGCTATTACAAATATCCAACTTACCCAAGCCCAAACAACCTTTCTTTTTAGAACACGAAACTTTATCCCATGCAACCCAATATAATTTTTTTTTCACAACAACGTTACCCCCCTTCCCCCATGAACTTCTTAATAATAGCCTCCAGGTTGTTTACAACTTTAACTAGCGCTTTGTATAAAGAGAAGTAATACATATGAAGAAACACGAATCCTAGATCACCGGGTTAGGGTTGATCTTGTTGGTGATTCTACGTGGTATAAAATGTGTGATTATAAAAAGTATGGGTCTAAGGACAAAACCAAGGGTGTTAAGAAACTACAGATTAGAATAGCCAAGCCTCTAAACGTTAGTATATAAAACAAGGGGTTGGAGAAGCACGAGGATCTCGTAGTCTTTTCAAATGGAAGTTTTGGTGAATATCGGATGCCAATAAAAGGAGAAGGGAGTCCTCCTTTTATAGTACCTCGACGTTCGACTTTCTCAGCCCATCCTCTATCCTTTGTGGGGCCCGACCCAGGTAGAGGCGTCTCTAGGTTTCTGGCACAAGTCCTCAAGCCCAATGTGGTGCAAGTGGGTTTGATAAAAAAGAGGAGAAAGGGGGGATGTTACCGTCCTGTCGATAATATACGTGGCGTCCGCCCATTGGCTACTCGAGGGCGGTGGGCAATCATCCATTATCTAGAAGCTGAGGTAAGTGGTGGTTGAGAAAGTCTCCTGTCAGAGATATCTTGGCAGGGGAGCTGCCACGTCATCGTCCTTTTCGAATGTCAGGCTGGGCGCAACCTTTGATTGGTCTAGGACTTTGATGGACAGTCTGCTGCGTCAGTAACAGTTGTCCAGGGCAGAACAACCCTGGGGTGTGTGTCTCGATGCTGCCCTGAAAGGTATCATTCAGTCGTGTTGACGAAGTCTCGTTTCTCTTGCCAAAGAAGCTTCGTAGTGCGTCCATTGGATTATGAACACGTGGTAGTCCGCTGACGTAAAAACGGGCGGTAGACCGTGCGTCTATTAGGTGATGGACGCATGCTAGTCCGCCGACGTAAAACGGGTGGCAGACCGTGCGTCCATTAGGCGATGGACGCATGCTAGTCCTCTGACGTAAAAAGGGCGGCAGACCGTGTGTCAATTAGTTGATGGACGCATGTTAGTCCGCTGACGTAAACCGAGTCGGAGGACCAGCGTCATGGTTTTATGGGCGTAGCTTTGTGAGTTGATTTTTGATATGGTATTGTTGGTTATTGGTACCACATCCCTTCAACATAGGAAGGCTTTCTAGAACAAATTTAAGAAGGGTCACCCTTCCCCTTATAGATAAAACATTGACTTTCCACTTATTTAATAGAGCCCGAAATAATCCATCACCGGTTCCCAATTCTAAATTCTATTCACTATCACCTCTACTTTTAAACCGAGATACATACACCGAATAATCCCCGACTTAAAACCCATGTAATGCATCATTCTATTCACCTTCTCAGTCTCCACTTCGATACCCAAAAAAGTGGACTTATGCAAGTTTATTTTTAAACCTGAACATAAGTAGAAAACTCTAAGAATTCGCTTCACATTCTTGAAATTGAACATCGACCAATCACCTGTAATATTGCATCGTCTGTATATAAAATATGAGGCAAAATTGGACCTTCATTAGGGAGATGAACACCATCGAAAGCACCAATTTGGCTCGCCTTTTTAACCAACCCCGAGAATGCTTCCATCACCAAAATAAATAAAAATGGGGAAGTTAGGTCGCCTTGTCTTATCCCTTTCTTACAATCAAACTCAAAAGTCGGAGCTCCATTGACTAGTACCGACGATCTCGCTGAAGATAAGATCTCGTGTATCCATTTACACCATAAATGAGGACAACCCATTTGTTTCAAGACTGATAACAAAAACTCCCAATTGACATTATCATATGCTTTCTCAAAGTCAATTTTAAGCAAAAATATATCCTTACCAACACGTCTTAATCAAGAAATAATTTCATTAATCATGAGCGGGCCATCTAAGATGTATCTGCCACTAAGGAAAACATACTGCATATCTGAAATAATACTCCCATAACCATCTTCAATCGATTTGCCAAAATCTTGGAGATGACCATACTAACCACACCAATGAAATTAATCGGTCTATACTCCCCTAGGTCCGTTGGTCATTGATTTTTGGTATCAGAGTGATCAAAGAAGAACCCAATCCCCTATTAAAGGTGCCATGCTAAAAAAATACTGCATAATATGTCCAAAATCAACTGCAAAAAAACTCAAGACTTGATTAATAAAACGGAAATTAAATCCGCCCGGCATAGGAGCTCTGTCGTCCCCACATCCAAAAACTGCATCTTTGATTTCCTTCCTTGTAAACTGCGCCACTACACTTTGAGCCTCCACATCCAAAAGTTATTTCAAGCCATAACGGTTTAGAACCGGTCTAGTCACTATGTTTTCTACAAATTTATTCTTATAAAAATGAAACACTTTTTTTTTTTTTTTTACTTTAATTGGATTCATCTTCAAGACCCCATTACCCAACAACCTTGGTATAAAATTAGTAGCCTTCCTTTTGTTTATAACACCATGCAAAAACTTGGTGTTGTCATCCCCATCACTTTCCGATCTACTTCTCGCCCTTTGCTTGAGGTCTTTGTAACGAAAATAATCAAATTCGTTCAACCTCCTTTTACTCTCCTCCCAAGCCACAGTTCTTCCTCATAAACATCCCTATGCTCTAATTCCCTTTCAAGGTGTTTAATATCTCCTTTTATCTTTCAAATCATTAATAGCTTGTTGCATCTTCTTAAACTTTTACATCAGCACAACATCCGAATAACCATCAAGAAAAAACTCCTCATTCGCTGTTTTAACTACCTTCTCAAACTCTTCTCTCTCTAACCAGGAATTGAAAAAATGGAACGACTTTGGCCCATAGTTAAACGAGGAAGCGCTTTAGGAAACACTCTATAGAATGACGTCGACCACTTATTAATAAAATCCCCACAAATAAAAAGCATGTTAATCCTGCTTAACTTGTTACTTACTGCAAATGTGATTTTACTGCCTTTAAGACCCAACTCATGAAGCCCGCCTCTCTAATAAAAATATTAAAGTTTCTCGCAGGAGTTGGGTTGAATTTTGAGCTCCTCCTTTGGGATTGAGTTTGGAAATGACTTTATTTGAATAATAACTAGGTTTGAGACCCGTGGGGACCCACGGTGCAAACCATAGTAAATAAAAAAAATATATTAAACTAAGAGTTGTATTATTCAAGTTTAGTGGCTACAACGTAAAGTGTTAAGAATAATGGTTAGCCTGATATTTTTTTTCTTATATAAACGTCATGCGTTGATATGAAATGGGTATTAAAATTAAAACTAATATATAACTATGGTTTTCATGTCAAAGTGGATATTTTTTGTAAGCTATAAGTAACGTTAGTAATGAAAACCGATTACCTATTATGATCAGTACTCAACCAAAGTATAAACTTTAACAAAAAATAACAAAAGGTATGAATACATTGTGTTTTTGTAAATGACTTTTTATCATATTTTTATTTTTAATGTAATTGTAATTAGTACATAACTTGTTTTATTGACAAATGGCAACGCACTGTTCAAAGCACACAAAAAAAGTTTAAAATAATACTTTATTATTGAAGTTGTATATACATAACGTCAATAAAAATAAGTAAAAAATTGCATCAAAATTACTCACATTATTCATAAATCCTGAAAGACTTCTTTGTACACAACGTTTGATGTTTTGTTCGTCAATTCACCATTTTCATCTACTATAACTATCTTCAGTCCATCTCGACTTCTGACTCTTGAAAGCGCAACATACAACTGCCCGTGTGAAAAAACTGGATCCTTCAAATACAACCCAACTCTGGATAAGGATTGTCCTTGACTTTTGTTTATTGTCATTGCGAAAAAAACAGCAAATGGAAATTGCCTTCTGTTAAATTTAAAAGGAATTTTCTTATCTGAGGGGGATAAAGTAATTCTTGGAATAAAAGTTCGCATTCCAATGTTACTTCCTGATATGATTTTCGCTTCAATGACACGTTTTCTCATTTTAACAACTTGTAACCTTGTCCCATTGCACAAACCACTTTTCTGATCAATGTTTCTGAGTAACATTACGGGAACGCCAACTTTCAAAACCAAACGATGGTTTGGTATTCCAGAAAACTTAAGACCATTCAGGACATCAGGAGAAACTAATCTTTCATCAACCTGTTTGTTAACATCTTCAGACTGGCAAACACTATCCGAACTTAGACACTCAACTTCGTCACCGGGAAACATTGAAAGTAATATATCATTAATTTCATGAACAACTTCATTCTTCGGTGCCAATATAGCTCGATCTTGAAAATAAGTCGGAATGTGGATGTTATCCAAAAGTGAAGGATAAACAAAGGCTATCAAATCAGAAACAGGATCCGAAGATTGAGAAATAAGTAAGTCATCAAGTATCAAAATAACATCCTGATCATCGCTTATTGTATCAACCTTTCCTTCTCCTATGTCCAGAAGCCAAGATGCAAACTTTTTAGTTTCCTCAATATCAGAACTGCAGCTTCCAGAAAGCAACCTCATATTTTTTGTTAACTCTAAAACAGTGCATTTGTGCCAAATGTATGATGAACTTAAAGAGGCATTAACAATGTCATGCCTAGTTCCATTTGGTACAACTGGCAGAATTTGCCTAAAGTCACCCCCAAACACAACAACCTTTCCACCAAATAACAAATCAGACGACTCATCAGCATGTACACCAAATACATCTTTTAAACTTCGATCTAGTGCTTCAAAAGCATGTTTATGAGTCATGGGTGCTTCATCCCATATAATCAAGTCAGTTTGTTTAACTAGCTGTGCAACATCACTATTAGGTGGTATGTAGCACATAGAATCTTCAGTTAGGTTTATAGGAATACGAAACCTGGAATGTGCTGTCCTACCACCGGCCAATAGCAAAGAAGCGATACCACTCGAAGAAACATTCAAAACAATCTTTCTTTTATATCTTATGGATGAAGATAGAGTCTTCCATAGGAATGTTTTACCCGTACCACCGTAACCATAAACAAAAAAAACCCCTCCTTTTTTTTCCTCAACAGATTTAATTACACAATTATAAATATTTTTTTGTTCATCTGTTAAAGAAGAGAACTGAGAATCAAATTCTTCAACCAAACTGTTTGAGTCATAGCCCAACTCCTCACAAATAAGACGATTGTCTAATAATGATAGAAACTCATTCTCAGGATATGGCATACCTACGAAATGTCGTAGAATGCAACTATTACGCAATAAGAACTTCTCAATATCAAGCAAAGCTAAATTCTTAAGTTCGTCGTCTGAAAGGATCAAATCTGGGAAAAAAAATGTGTTAGAATGGAATATATAGAATAAAATTAACATATAAAATGAATAATTGAATATGTGGAACCATTAAAAATAGTATAATTTACATTCCTAAAAATTATGAATCATTACAATTTAGTATATGTCCAAAAATTCTAGAAAATCTATTTTAAAGTAATAATATATTAAAAAAAGTTAAAAACCTGGACAGTTTGAATCTATTCTTCTCTTGCGTAAAATGTCATCAGACAAATAATTCCATGTTTCCTCCCACACAATGTCAGGTCTTGACAAACTGTTGGACGCTAAAAGAGTTGCAAATAAGTTTCTTAGATAAGGGCCAGAACCTGCAAAAGCCGCTTCCTTTATTGCTTCAACATATTCTGTATCATCATCCAGGAGTCCCATTGCGTAGCATGCATCCCTAAAAGATGATTGTACTTTCCCATCAACTTTAAGAATATCTTGAAATGATGTTGGTCCTTTAACCTTATTCAAAAGCATTCTAAAAAAATAAGCTTCGCCAACAGAAGCAGGAACTGAATGAATTCGACCAATTGACTTTATTCTTTGCCTAACCTCCCATTTTCGTTCTTGTGCTTTCCAAACATATTGTGAAGGGAATTGGATGTAAGTTAGTTTCCTTGCATTGGCATCAATTTTGTTGCGTTCCATCCAACCCAAAAACATAGAGGAAGCACAAGAGGGTTTATTGAGAACGTCGTCAATGTCCTGCGTAGGATCGAAAACAATTCTTTGTTCACCAGGTAGATGAAAAGGTAGTCTCATTACAGGAGGTGACCTGTAATGAATATCATATGAGAATATTCTCCATGAAGCCTCACACGCAGAAATATAACGACAATCATAAAATCCTTTGACTTCATCAACAACTTTGTCTTCAACGGGTACTTTCTTGCTTTCCACAAAATTAAGAGTAACTCTATCTGGACCCTTGTTAATGTATTTAAATAAATACTTAATGGATCCAGCTTGGTTACACCATTCAACGTTGATATGAGCCTGGTATCTTTTAAGAAGTGTCTTGTTATATGGAACAACATATCTGTTATCTAATTGCTCACCAGACTTTTCTACAAACGAACCATTATCTCTGCGTCTATACACTGCATAACCTTCAGTATCAATAGAAGTCTCATTCTGAAAATTTTTTGGGAAGTTTTTTGAACATTTGTCATTGACCATACACGGACAACTCATGTTCAAAGGACCACAAGGACCGTGAATCATAAATTCACGTACAAGTTCATACAATTCTGGCTCTTCATCTTTATTCGGTATCTCTGCTGAAATGAACTTGTCAATATGGTCAACTATAGGAAGCTTATAACCAGCAGCCATAAACAAACAAATGTGTGCGTGTGGTAATCCACGTTTTTGAAACTCAACGGTATATACAGTTGCAATGTATTGAGACCAACCAAAAGAAAATAAGTTAGAAATGTTATAAAAAAATAAATATTGTTGTAATAAAAATTAACTTCATGTGTTCGCACCAGCTTCAACAGTCCCAAATAAGTGTTTATCTTTCAGGTCTTTAATGATGGAATCAAGTTTAATCTTAAACAACCTGCATAAAATGTCTGGCCTATCTTCGGGTCTAAGAGTGGTATCTTGAAGATATCTTCTCATCTCTGGCCATTTAGGATTACAAGTGATTGTAATAAAATAGTCAGGGTATCCGTACCACTTACATATTGCCATTGCGTCTAGATAATTTTGCATCATATATCTAGCGCCACCTGTGAAGGAAGATGGAATAATAACTCGTTGACCCATGGTTGATGTTTCTGTTTGTCCTTCTTCTCTTTGTTTGCTTAGGACATTATGCTTCTCACTCCTAAGAACGGTTTGCTTACCCCTAATGTAATTTAGTCTTTCCATCTCAATCATTGTATACGAATCAACTATAAATTGCTGCAAAAGCCTTCGTGCATTAAGAATTAGCGAGTATTCATTACTCCTATCTTGAAGTCTACAAGCAAAAAACTCCCTCATTGTTACACTTTCACGTTTTTTGTTTATTGTGTTTGAAGATGAGCCCCCATCTGGTAAGGTAACATTTTTTTGACGGTCATCTTTTTTGTTTTTTGAACTTGAAGACGAGCTTTCATTTGGTAAGGGAACATCTTTGTGAAGGATGTCAATTCTATATCCATCGTCACCATAAGGAAGCAACAATGGATACTGAAGAGCAAGATACGAAGGATGTAACTCACTAACTCTTTTTAGCTTTCCATCAATGGTCTGCACAATAATATCACGTTTATCTGTTTCTTCATTAAGGTCACCAATTATCAATCCACCAACTTCAGAAACCGTGGGTAGATTGTAGGTTCTACCATCTTCTTTCCTCATTCCGTTTAATCGAAGCTTGACTTGTGCATCAGGATTCTTCTGAAAACAATCTCTCGCCATTCTATAAGATTTCACCAAGGAGTTTTTGGCATCCAACATTTTTTTCAATTCCTTTACAATTTGAAATTCAAGCACCTTTTCTGATGAGTATTCCTCATCTGCATCACTATAAATAAAATGAATATATTAGAATTGAAAGTACTTAAAAATCCTTAAAGTTTTCTACAAAAGACAATAAAAAATAACATACCCAACGACATTGATTCTATTCGAAACTTCATTTTCAGTATCATATATGTATAGCTGAGAGAATACTGGATTTTGTCCACGTGATGGTAAAAGATTTCCCAAAGCATGGTAGTTCTCACCACTTATATGATAGATGAATGGAGCATTACCATGATTTATAGACCTATCAATTTTTTCACCCATGGACGTAAATGCAAACATAGAGTTGAATCGTCTTATGTTCTTTAAAAAGAATTTGCTTTTAGAATCAACTCTATTAAAATACTCTTTATAACTGTGTGGGGCCTCCTTAAAAGGAGGAAGCATACCATTTCCATAACCACAACCACAGAGAGAAATTTTTTTTAGTATTACTTCTATTAAGCCCTCTAGTAGATTCACATCTCCACGGTCTAGCATTACAATCTTCACAAGTAACATTCTGATCACCATGGTCCAAGTAAGCTAAAAAAAGATATTCAAATTTATTAAATGTACCATATTTCTAAACTAATGTTGAATTAATATTAAAAATATTTTTTATTAGTAGTTATTAGCGAAAAAAGACTACCTGGAGATATGCCTTGTATTACATTGTTTGTCGTTACTCCATGCGGGTTTTCTAAGCATTCTTCCAAGTCAGCCATCGGTATGGGAGTAATACTGGGGCGTTTTCGTTTTAAATTCGATGTTGGCCGCGTGTTGCATACGTTAGAAAGCGGCCAACTTACACCTGAAAATCCTAACAAATTAAAATAATATAAGTTTAATAAATGTTGATTTATTATAATATACTTTGTAAACATGACTAAACTAAACATACCAACAATGTCAACTGGGTGTGTTTGAGTGTTAGGTGTTATATTTAGTTTTCCTTTGTTAGTCCGCTTAGAATCCAAGATACGCTTTCTTTCTGTACGCCTTTGTTTATAAAACTCAGATAGATTGCTATGTTGCGATTCGTGACAAACTGCGTAAAAATTAAATAAATAAATGGAATGCTTTGAAAAAGAAGACAAACACAAAACGGGACAACACAATTCTATAATATACTAACATAAATAGATACGCTAACAAATGATGACATAAAAATAAAATAAGTAATACCATTAGAGATGTCTGACAAAGGTGTTCTCTGCGTGTTAACTATAAAATAAAAAGAAATAAGTAAAAAAACAACAATGGAAATCAGTAAGAAATAAGATATTTGGGCAATGTATAAAATAAATTTTACCTTCGATTCCTAAAGGATTATTTGTTTGTGTCGAAGCAAAATTAGATTTTTTTTCTCTTTGTAGATTCACAACGTTCATTAGAGATGCCTGACAAAGGCGTTCTCTGCGTGTTATCTATAAAATAAAGACAAATAAGTTAACAAAAAAAAAAAGACAATGGAAAGTAGTAAGCATAACACATATTTGAAATGTAGAAAAAACATTTATCTTGTATTGTTACTAATAGCGGTGTGAAAGAGTTTGTAGAGGTTTCTATGTTTTCAACATTAGAAAGTGAACAACCGACATTTGAACTTATACTATCCAAATATGCATTCATCCGTTTACGTCTTTCAGAGATATTAAGACTCACTAAACAATAAATTACAATAAAAACTATTATTTCTTAATCAAAAATTAAGAATTAAAGGTATAAGATGAAACATAATAAATTACGTACCATTTGATATGTCGGATAACGGTGTTGCGGTATTGATATCTCCAAACATGTTTATAATATTTGTTAATGTAAAAAAATAAAAAAAAGCTAACAATGTAACCAAATGTAAAAGAAAAAAACAAAGATTAATCATTACCGTTAGATTTACGCCTCAGGTCACCAACTTTAGATTTCAGTAAACAAAAATCATACTTTGGGGGATCGGACATTGTAAAATATATGTTTTTCTTGAATACAATAAGTATATACCTGAAAAATTAAAGAAAAATATACTAAAAATTATTGAAAAATAAGGAAACTTTCTACTACCCCTGGTTTATAAAAGAAATGTGCTTTCAATTTGTGATTTGGGTTTTTTTTTTAAATTTTAATATAATCAACCGACGGGCTCTTACAGTCATCCGTTTAAATGATGGATGTTAAACTAAAAAAAATGTTACTAACGGAAGATATACTTTGTGTGCAAATGGCCTTTTAACAACTTTTATTTAAACATTAAGAAACTATTGGTTTGTTAGGATTTTGTATGTTTATAATATGTGTTCAGTTATTGCATATGGAATTGGGCTGAATGTTGATGGACTTATGGTTTGTATTAACATACACCAATTCTAATTATGGATCCACCTGAAAAACAGATAACAAAGTTGCTTCTTATTTTCTTTTCAGATCTAGGGTTAGTTATATTGAGAAAACCAGCCACACCAAATTGTAAACATGACAGAGACTGAGAGAGGAACAGAAATAATGACACGAGCATGAAGGATCGGACGACAACGACTCTGTTAGGTAATTATTAAACCGTTCGATTGTTATTATTTCCATTAAATAACAGAAACTTCGATGCTGTGTTTATGTTTGAAATCGTGTTGGATTTTATAACTTTGTTAGCGACAAATCCGAATCATTTTGCACAAATACAGACTTTGGTTGCTGTTTTATAAGTATTGAAAATAACTAATTCTGCATTATTCTAAATACCTAAATGTCTAATTGAAATCTATGTTGTCTTGAGTATAATCTCTGTTTTTCTAATTTGTAGATTTAAATTTTGAGATTTGGAAATACTTTTCATGGCACATATGTTGCTTTTTGAGCTGCAAGTTAGCAACATGTTTTAGAAATAGATACATAGCATACAGAGAAGTTAGTGGGCTTGTGTTTTAATGATTCAATTTATAATTCCGAGTTTGAAATATTTAATAATAAGAAAATTTAGAAGTTAGAACTTAATTTATAATGCAAAATATAATGTAGCTATAAATATAAATATAACTATATATATTTATTAACATTATACAACCATTATAAAACTTCAAACGGCCAAACTGCATTATTATTATAAATTCTTTCTCTGTTTGATGAGTTGCAACATATTTAGACATCTCCATGGCATAACTATCCCACAACGTTAAATAGATGCGCAAGCCCCTTCAAAAAAGTACAAATTATTTTAGTAAAAAATAAATACACAATTTATAAAGCTACATAATTTTTTTTGTATATAAAATACAAACAAAAAAAAAAATAAATAAAGAATACATACTCGATATCTTGAATTTCCATTGTTAACCTCTTTTTATCAGCGACAACATTTTTATCTTTATCATCATTGTTGAAGAACTTGTTAACATGTCCTATAACATCTAAGATCAAGTATAAAATAAACATTAATGAAACATAACTTATAAAACTATTATTATGGTTTGGTTGTGATGAAAAAAAAAGACTATTAGAACGAAATATACCTATTGTAACATATTCATCAACCTCCCTATCCAGAATTCTTTGAAAGGGCACAAAAGAGAAACCAAAATCTGGACCTTGGAAACCATCATATTCAGAAACTTAAGTATTCATATTCAAGCAGAGTTTGTTTGGGTTTGGAGCATACTTGTATTTAGAGGAATTGACCCTAACTCCTAGATTTCTTATAATAAGAGAAGAATTTTCAGTCAGAAACCTCTCAAATCTAAAAAACAACCGCTTAAATACATTCGCTTGAATCCTGTCATCCTGTTAATTATAAAAAAAAAAGAAAACACTATAAATATGTATCTACGTAATTGATGTATTTTAACGTACGCAAATAAGAAAATTCATATACATTAAAATTAAAAACATCACAACTAAAAAAAAAGTTATGAAATTTAAAAATAATAGGATATAAAAAAAACGTGTTGTTGAGATTTACATTTTCATCACATAGGATCATTTCAATTGAGTACACATCATTAGGATTGTGACGATCGGGTAGACGCCAAACCCGAATAATCTTTAGCTTTAACGCCACACCGTTTCGGTTTACATGAATTTGGTTAACCATTGTAAACTCATTTGCATCTACAGCAGCCATTGATCTTGTTAACTGGGAAAAAATAATGTAAAAACCAATAGATGACTTCAATAACACAACAAATCAAAATTTGACTAAATAATGTTTATGTATTTAAAGATGAGAAACAGAAATTAACCTAATAATATATCTTTGCGATTACTCAAAGTGCATTCAACGTGTCTTATTACAATCGTATGTGAATTGGTTTGACTTGTTTATATAGTTATTCAATCAATTCAATAATAAGAAATGGATGAAATAGTGGAGGTTAATTAGCATTCGAATTAGCATTGTTATTATTGTTATAACATTATGTATTGATTGAATTTAGTCAACGTCAAGCATTCCTTGATTAACTGGCGTATGTCAAGCATTATATAGGTATTCATATATTGATATAGGTATTCAATCAATTCAATAATAACAAATAGATGAAAGAGTGGAGGGTAATTAGCATCCGAATTAGCATTGTTATTATTGTTATAACATTATGTATTGATTGAATTTAGTCAAAGTCAAGCATTCAAACCATAACTGCCGCATGTCAAGCATTATAGTTAGTTGTGATTTTTTTTGATCTATTCAATGTTATTTAACTAAATGTTCTTTATATGTTATGTCAAGCATTATATAGGTATTCAATCAATTCAATAATAAGAAATGGATGAAATAGTGGAGGTTAATTAGCATTCGAATTAGCATTGTTATTATTGTTATAACATTATGTATTGATTGAATTTAGTCAACGTCAAGCATTCCTTGATTAACTGGCGTATGTCAAGCATTATATAGGTATTCATATATTCATATAGGTATTCAATCAATTCAATAATAACAAATGGATGAAAGAGTGGAGGGGAATTAGCATTGTTATTATTGTTATAACATTATGTATTGATTGAATTTAGTCAAAGTCAAGCATTCAAACCATAACTGCCTCATGTCAAGCATTATAGTTAGGGGTGCAAACGAGCCGAGCCGAGCCCGAGCTCGACCAGGCTCGAGCTCGGGCTCGTTTAAGTTATGAAAGCTCGAGCTCGAGCTCGGCTCGATTCGAGTTATGTTTCTAAAGCTCGAGCTCGGCTCGAAGGTAGGTTTCCAAGCTCGAGCTCGAGCTCGGGCTCGGCTCATTTATTAGTTATTAATTAATTTATATTAATTATAATACTTATTTTATATATAATTTGGTTATTTATTCATAGTTTTATAAATATTAATTATTATATTTAAATACATATTTAATATATTAATTAAAATTTATATAAATAGTGGGCTCGTTAAGGCTCGCGAGCCGACTCGAACTCGATAAAAAAAGCTCGAGCTCGGGCTCGTTTACTAAACGAGCTTGGTTTTTAGGCTCGGGCTCGAGCTCGAGCTTGTTTAGGCTCGGCTCGTTTCGAGCTTTTTTCAAGCCGAGTTCGAGTAGCTCGCGAGTAGCTCGGCTCGTTTGCACCCCTAATTATAGTTAGTTGTGATTTTTTTTATCTATTCAATGTTATTTAACTAAATGTTCTTTATATGTTATGTCAAGCATTATATAGGTATTCAATCAATTCAATAATAAGAAATGGATGAAAGAGTGGAGGGTAATTAGCATCCGAATTAGCATTGTTATTATTGTTATAACATTATGTATTGATTGAATTTAGTCAAAGTCAAGCATTGAAACCATAAATGCCGCATGTCAAGCATTATACCTAGTCAAAACTTTGAATAATTTCATTTGGCGACCATTCTTGTTGAAAGTTGTAACATTAAACACGCCAATTTCTTTTTTTTCTAAACAAAGTAGTTCACCAACCTGGAGACGAAGATCACTTATGAAATTCAGCCAACCATTACAAAAACAATAATCACGACCAATCCTTTCTATTGCAACGTTCCATTGATGTAAATCATCTACATACATAGTGATTGGAACATTAGGGACACCATCGGGATAATGCTTATTAATAAAGGAGTAAGGTATAACCTGAAAGCAAAATTTGTGATCAAATAATATGGACAAATTAAGATACTAAAAACATGTAATATAAAGTATCGAACTTAATGGCACTTACCATAGGTGTCGTCAATTCATGTTCAATCATTTTGCAGAATGACACATCCAATTGCATGGATGGAGAATGATTGTAATGCTCCATCATGAAAGTATTCGGAGCAATAAAGTCAAATATGACGTAAAACATAGAGAAGCATAAATCATGTACAACTTTTGACCATCCATTTGTTAAGCAGAATTCATCATCTATAAATTCTAACAAAACAAACCAAGATTGACCATGGTATGTCGAAACTTTAATGTTGTTGTTTCGTAAGTTTTTAGATAACAAAAACCTGTTCATGGATTTCGGCAATGTCTGGACAAACACGTAAAAAACAACATTATAATAACGAATAAGCTTTTTTTACTTAAAAAAAAATTAGAAACGTCATACCAAAACTCGTGCGGAAGGGTCATGAATAACCTTGAAGAATTTGTCACCCTTGTGATAAGCCATAATGAAGTTATTTGTCCTAATGAAATCCTGTTCTTCGTCTGCAAAACAAACTTTTGTTAAAGTATCCATAAAGTCACTAATACTCGAAACTGATTTCAATTATCTTTTTTTATGAAATCCTGTATTTTGTTTTTTTATAATCTTTTTTTATATTCACACATACTCGAAACTGATTTCAATTGCAATCTGTTATTAAAACCACAATCATATCATCAATGATTAAACCTGATCAGAATTACTTGTGTGTCAATTTCATCCAAAGCAGAGACTTGATCCTAAACAGATTATCAAATGGTGTTAATAAAAAAAAGATTCTGATCATTACAAATAAATCCGAAATAAAACGATTGTATTACTGTTTGGTTTAATATGTTAGTAAACCGCTATGTATGGATTTCATACAGTGTCAGAAACATAATCGAAAACAGATTAGATAGTTATTTTAATAAGAAAACGTGTTGATAATTACATATTTTGTAGAAGGTTGATAGCTATACGATTGTGATTTATCTTTGTAGAAAAATAATGATAGAAACCGATTGTGTTTATATTTTATGTAAGATGATTGCAAACATTATGTATCAATCTAATCAAAATGCAGAAAAATTATCAAAAACATTTCGAGATTCATGTAAGATTGATGAACAACATACCTTGCAAAAAGAACAATGAGAGAGGAATGAGGAATGAGAAAGGAATTATTAGGATAGGAAGGAGGAAGATGTTGTAACATACAAATGGATGTTGACAAAACAAAAAAAAAAGAGGTTTATATAATACTTTTTCATGGAGCCCCATTTAGGATTTGGATCCTTGAAGACCCTCTCAAAATCTAGGATTAAACCCTAGTGTTTTCATTTATTATATAGATAGATATAAAAGTTGTTTGGGATTGAGTTTGGAAATGACTTATTAGCTTTTTTTTCAATAAGCTATTTTAAAAGGTACACAAACCTGATTTTTTGATGCCTTATTGATCGACTTATTAGTTTTTTCAAATACCAATAAGTCAATAAGTCATTTCCAAACTCAATCCCAAATACTCAACAATCAGAAAAAATGAGCCTCTAACATTTAAGCGATTAAGAGTTTATATATATAAAGAAATCGAATAATACAACATGCCGCAGATAAGCGTGTATATATATAAAAGAAATCCAATAGTACGATGATTATTCAGTATTGCTTCAATTAACAATTGTACAATCGATTCAATACAGATTACTCGAACATACAATTATCAATGAACTGACATTTTTTCGATCAATTTGAACGATAAGAACAAATGAGTACCAATTGAATGTTGAATCCCAATTAGGCCTTTGGAAATGTAGGCCCCTGAATCCTACACCATGTATGTCCTCCATAACCTAATTGTCTGATTTCTTATTTGATTGAACTTGAGAAGTGTTAGGACAAAAAGGATTGGTGAAACCACTTTTGCAAACCTTAGTCTAATTCACTTTCTGTCAAAATACTCTAAGTATGGAACTGCTGAAGACAAGGAATCAAACTGCTGAAGAAGAGATTCAGAAGTACTGAAGAAGAAGTCATCAGAAGTTCTGAAGTTCAAACCAGACACTTCTACTGAAGAACTACTGAAGACAAACTACTCATCAGTAGTTTGTCATTCATCAGTACTTAAAGAAGATCTTTTCCACCGCCTTAGTATATCAATAGTTTAATACTTTAGTATTTCTTTTGCTTTATGTACAAGTTCCAAGACTGCAACTTGTTGCAACTTGTTTCTGAACTTGCTTTTTGGCAAGGTTCATGTATTTGTAAAGTCTATAAATAGAAGGATTCATCCTTCTGTTTTAGACATTGATTTTAATACAAGAAATCCTTCAACTCTTATTATTGTTATTTCCATTTCGTGTTTACTGAGAATCTGTCGAAGTATTTCATTCTCATTCAATACTTAGATTCTCAATAAACACTTCTCATTTATTAGTTCTTGATTCCAGGGGGAGTAATAACTCCTGTTGATAAGTGTAGCTATAAAACTTATAAACATTCCGCTGTGCTAACACTCACCAAGAACTTGCTAAACACTTAAGTGTCAACTAGCAAGTTCAACTAAAAGAGCAGCTAATACTGATCCAACAATTGGTATCAGAGCACTGGTTTATCTGATCACATATCAATCTAACAAATTGAGAATCAGACATAGGCTCTTATTGATATTCAATAAAGGATTATAAGCTCACTTTTATCAACATCCATCACTTTAAGAGATATTTGACAAATCAATACTCTTTAAAATGGATCCTCATAATACTGGTTCTGCCACTAAACATGCCATGCTTGTAAGAAATGAATATAACATATGGCAAAAGAGGATGGCACATACCTTGTCACAGACCAACACAGGTTGTTGGAGATCTGTGATATATGGTCCTCATAAACCAGTAAACATAAATCTTGAAACTAAGGAAGAGATTCCAAAAGAACCAAAAGACTATACTGATGATGATTTCCTAAAACTTGAGCTTGATGCAAAAGCTTTTTCTATGTTGGCAATGGCACTCCCAAATGAAATCTATTCTGGCCTATTACATTGTGATAGTGCCAAAGAGCTTTGGGACTGCCTAAAAGAACAGTTTGGAGGGACTGAAGAGGTGATTGCCAACACCAGAGAAATCTTGGCTCAACAATATGAAACTTTTGCTCACATTAATGGGGAAACTTTAACTCAGCAATTTGAAAGATTTGCCTCATTAATATCTGAGCTAAAACTAAATGGTCAGACCTATAAAACTGTATCTATGCTTCATAGATTTTTAAGGTCTTTACCTGATAAATGGGAAACATACTCAATAGTCTTAAGATCTTCACCAGATTTTAGCTCCCTCACTCTTACAAAACTTCATGGGAGATTACTTACTTTTGAGAGAGAAATTGATCAAAAGAAAAAGTTACAAAATTCTGGTAAAACTGCTGATGACTATCTACCTGGTAGTACAACACTATTGGGACAAGACTCACCAACTTGTTCAAATAGTTTTGGATCTTTTGACCACATTGACATAACTGCTGGGATCTCATCTGAAAGATCATTCCCAGGTTATGACAATAATGACTTTGGTCAAACTGCTGATAACATGTGTTTTTTCATGGATGACTTAAATAGTTTCAGCAGTGATGACCTTGAAGAAATGGATATTTTGCACCAACTGGCCATGTTAAGTTTAAAAACAAATAAATTTTACAAAAGGTCAGGAAGGAAGTTTCCAGGACTTAACAGTTCTAAAAAAATTGGTTTTGACAAATCTAAACTTAGATGTCATAAGTGTCAAAAGTTGGGACACTTTGCTAGAGAATGTAGAAGCTCTGGCTTTAACCAATCTCAGTCTGGAAACAATTTTAACCCCAATTATAACAGGAATAATGGAACACAAGGGAGTGCACATTTTGTACAGGCACAAGCTCCACAACACCAATATGTGCCACAAGTACAATATGTACATATGCCTGCTCAACAGATGCAGAGCCAACAATCAATCCCTCCCTTTCCAGCTGCTCAACAACCTCCATAGAAACAACAACCCTCTCAACAAAGTTTATTTACCTTAGGGTATGTTGACTGGAGTAGTCTTCCTTTTGACACCACAGAGTGCAATCCTGATGCAGACAACAAAATGTTTGACATCAACTGGGGAGAGCCTGACAATGGCAGAAAGAACTTTGCCTTAATGCCATTTGAGGGATGCTCCTCAAAATCTGCCTTGTCACAGGTATCAAAAGAATCTTTGACAAAATTATGTTCAAATTCATGCAAAGAATCTTTTGCTCTCATAAGAGAGACAAATGTGCACTTACAAGGAAAAGCTAATGATTCTGAGAGAAAACTCACTCAGATAAAATGTGATTTAGAAAGAAAACTTTCTGCAAAAACAAAAGAAGTTTCTAAATTGACTAACTCTGCTATTGAAACCCAAGCACAAATCAAAATAATGATTAATGACCTAGGAAATGTCAAACAAGAGCTTGCTGACACCAAGGTCACATGTGAAAAATGGGTGGAATCTTGTAAGGGGTACCAACTATTGCTAAACAAACAAAGTGCTTAAAATGTTAGGTTTGGCATAGGGTACAATCACACTGAAACACCAACAGATTTCTCTCCCAAAACTACTGAAGATGGGAGAAAAATTGTTTCAGGTGAAACTTCTGAGGAGGAAGAATGCACATCTTTCCATGAAAACTTTCTAAAATCACACAAAGAAAGTTATTCAGAAGTATTGATTAAATCTGACTTTAAGTCATCAGCAGTTTCAACTACATCAGGAGTTGAGAACCTGAAAACTACTGATAAACTAAAACCAATCAAAACTGTCAGAGATTTGTCTTTGAAAGAAAAGACAAAAGAATGTGAAATTTGTGGTCTGTTCAACCACAAAACAGAATTTTGCAGATATAGAAAGGGTATTCAGTTTAATAAGAAAAATCAACAACTGGTTGTAGGGGAACAAATAAAAAATGATTATGTAAAAACCTTTTCTCCCAAGAAACAACAACCAGCAAAAACCCTTTCTCAGAAAAAGACAAAATCTCAACAAAAGTCTTTTTCTCAAAATTCTCCTTCAGTAGTTAGACCTAAATCATCAGCAGTTTCACAAACTGCTGAGATTAAAGATCTTATGAACATGGTACAACTACTGATGACCAAAGTTGATGGTGGTCATCAAAAGGATACCACCATTGTACTTAATGCAAAATCCATTGCCAAAAAGACATGGATTTCTAAACTTGGTCAAGAACAAACTGTAAATGTTCTCAAGAGCAAACCCAAAGCCAAACTGGCTTGGGTTCCTAAATCTAACTAATTTGCTATATTGTGCAGAGAGTTTCCAGAGGCTTGAATAGCATTTAGTATGTAGACAGTGGAGGCTCAATGCACATGACAGGATGCAGATACCTGATAAACAATTTTATCAGTCAAAGAGATGGATCTGTGTCCTTTGGGAACAATGCTAAGGGATATGTGCTAGGACATGGCAATGTCTCCTCTGGCAAAATACAGTTTGACAAGGTCAATCTGGTTGAAAACCTTGAGTACAACTTGCTTAGTGTGTCACAAATGTGTGATAAAGGATATTCTTCCTTTTTCACAAAGACAGCATACAAGATCATATCACCAGAAGGCCAGAAGTTGATAGAGAAGATCATTGAAGATCATACTTTGTTAATTGCCAAAAGATGTGGCAATGTCTATGCAGTGGACATTGAAAAAGACAAAGTACTGAACAACACTGCCTGTTTCTTCTCAAGGGCATCAACTTCAGAAACTGATCTCTGGCACAGGAGACTTGGCCATGTGAACTTTAAAACCATAAATAAAGTCACAAAAATGGGCTTGGTCAGAGGTCTACCCTTAAAAGTATACCAGTGTCAAGAACACTGTGTATCCTGTTTAAAGGGTAAACAGCATAAGTCCTCCTATAAGTCTATTGAAGAATCAAAAACAACTGCATGTCTTCAACTACTCCATATGGACTTATTTGGGCCTGTAAAGATCATGAGCCTTGGTAAAAAGAAGTACTGCTTAGTCATCATTGATGACTACTCAAGATTTACATGGGTATTCTTCTTATTTTCCAAGGATGAGGCTGCTGAAATCATCAAGTTCTTCATTCTACAAGTAGAGAAGCAATACTCTCTACCTGTCAAAACCATTAGAAGTGATAATGGGACAGAGTTCAGGAACAAAACTCTGAATGACTTCTGTTTGTCTAAAGGGATTATTAGACAATTCAGTGTTGCCAGAACTCCTGAACAAAATGGTGTGGTAGAAAGGAAGAACAGAACTTTAATAGAAGGAGTAAGAACAATGTTAGCTGATTCTGGCCTACCTTTATACTTCTGGGCAGAAGCAGTTAACACATCATGATATGTTCAAAATAGAGTTCTTGTTGTCAAGAGACATTCAAAAACTGCCTATGAAGTTCTTCATGGCATGAAGCCCCTTATCTCCTTTTTCAGGGCTTTTGGATGTCAATGTTTCATCTTGAACATCAAGGAATCTATTTCAAAGTTTGCTGCCAAAGTTGACTCAGGTTACTTTCTTGGTTATTCATCAACTAGAAAATCCTACAAGGTTTTTAACTCAAAAACCAGGATAGTAGAAGAAACACTGAATGTCAAGTTCAATGAGTCAAAACACACTCTCATTCCAGCACATCCTGCTGAACTCTTTGACCTTGACAACTTTCATTTTGAACCTGAAAAGACTGTCACTTCATCCAAACCTACTTATTATGGTGATCAAAGGTTTGATGATGAGGATCCAGCACCATGGACTCCTCAAACAGTCACTAAGTCAACTTCAAAACCATCAGAAGTTTCACAAACTTCTGATTCAACAAATACTGAAGGCCAAACTCAAACATCTGCTTCAGCACCTGCAACTACTGAAGACACTGAAACTGCTGAACCAGATATAATAGACCTCAGTAGTTTGTTTGAAGAACATGAGCCACCAACACCTGTCAGTGGTTTACAACAACTGATCGAACACAAAGATCATCCACTTGATCAAATCATGGGTGATATTGCATCAGGTGTTCTAACAAGAAATCAGCTTTCCAACTTTTGTCTATTCTCAGCATTTATTTCACAGTTGGAACCAAAGAAGTACCAGGAAGCTCTCAAAGACAACAATTGGGTGCAGGCAATGCAAGATGAATTGCTTCAATTCAACAAGCAACAGGTTTGGGAAATCTGTCCCTTACCACCAAACAAGCAACCAATTGGCACAAGATGGGTTTTCAGGAACAAACAAGATGAAGCTGGTATTATAATAAAGAACAAGGCAAGACTGGTAGTGCAAGGTTACTCTCAAGAAGAAGGCATTGACTATGATGAAACCTTTGCTCCAGTTGCAAGGCTTGAAGCCATCAGGTTATTTCTGGCCTATGCCATTTCCAACAAAATAAAAGTTTATCAAATGGATGTCAAGAGTGCATTTTTGTATGGAAAAATAAAAGAGGAAGTGTATGTTTGTCAGCCACCTGGGTTTGAGGATCCTTCTCATCCTGAGTGGGTGTACAAACTAGACAAAGCTCTTTATGGTCTCAAACAGGCTCCTAGAGCCTGGTATGATACACTTTCAACCTTTTTACTCAAAAATAACTTCACAAAAGGTGCCATTGATAAAACACTTTTCATAAAACATGTTGGAAATCATGTCTTACTTGTTCAAATATATGTTGATGATATCATTTTTGGTTCAACAAACACAAAATTGTGTGATGAATTTAAGAAACTCATGCAATCAAAATTTGAGATGAGTACAATGGGAGAACTGCAGTACTTTTTGGGACTGCAGATTAAACAACAAACAAATGGAACTTTTATACATCAATCAAAACATGTTAAAGAATTATTAAACAAATTTTCTTTACAAGACTGTAAATCATGTTCCACTCCCATGACACCAACCACACAAGTTGAACCAGATGATCAAGGAAAACAGGTTGATCAAACCATGTATAGATGTATGATAGGTTCCCTTTTATATCTAACTGCTTCTAGACCAGATATTATGTTTTCAACATGTGTCTGTGCTAGATATCAATCAGCTCCTAGGGAATCACACCTTATTGCAGTCAAAAGAATTTTCAGATATCTGAAAGGAACTCCCACACTTGGAATTTGGTATCCTGCTTCAAGCAATACCAAGTTATCAGCTTTTTCAGATATTGACTATGCAGGGTGTAAAATGTCAAGAAAATCAACATCTGGTGGTTGTCAATTCTTGGGAAACTGTCTAGTGTCCTGGCAATCAAAGAAGCAAACATCTGTTGCAACTTCAACTGCTGAAGCTGAATACATTGCAGCTGCAAGTTGTACATCACAGATACAATGGCTCCAATATCAACTTCTTGATTATGGAATCAAAGAGACCAAGACACCATTGCTTGTAGACAGCAAATCTGCCATTAGCATTATTCAAAATCCTGTTCAGTTTTCAAAAACTAAACACATTGAAATCAGGTATCATTTCATAAGAGATTGCTATGAAAAAGGCAAGATTGAAGTGAAACATGTAGCAACAGCTAATCAAATAGCTGACATTTTCACTAAACCCCTTGACACATCAACATTTCAGAAGTTAGTATCCATGCTAGGGATGTTAAATTTGTAAGTGTTTCTATTTATTTTTCTGCACATTTTTTTGTTTTTCACTTACATCTGTTTTCAAACACTTGAAAAACTTCTGAAAAGAGAGAAACTACTGATGAACAAAACATCAGTATGGGGATAATTTCTGAAAAGTGATTAACTTCTGATAAAATAACCTTCAGAAGTTATGAATAAAAGTATTTATAAAGTATTTCTCATCAGCTGTTAAAACTACTGAAGAGAAAATGGGAACTACTGATGAAGATAATCCTTCATCAGCAGTTTAGTCAAAAAGGGCAAATCTGACTTTTCCCATCATCAGAAGTTTGACCTAGTCGGTTTAAAACTTCTGATAAAGAGATTTTTAACCTAGGCGGTTTAAAAACTTCTAATAAAGAAGATCCAAGCGGTTAAAAACTTCTGATAAATATCTTTTTTCAACACTTATCCTTTCAAACACAAAAATTCCCTCATTCTCTCTCAAGAAAGCTTTCAAACCCCTGAACCTGCAACACAAAATCACTGTTCGATTCATCAACACACACAAACCACATGGCTTTAGTTCTCAAACAGGGACACAATCTCAGAGCCTACTTAGAAAAACAAGAAGGCTGGTCCCAATACGATGAGATCATTGATCTCGTCGTCAAATCCCAATATTTCACCGCTCTCACCATAGACCCACCAATTCATCCTGAAACTCTAAATGAATTATGGGCTAATGCTGAGACAGTGATGGTGGATGATGAAGTTATCTCCCTCAACTCAACAATTAGAGGAAGACAAATGGCCATAACACCGGCCATACTCTCAAACAGACTGGGGTTGAATGATGTGAATGCCCCTGAGAAGTTTGACAACTCTGCAATCCACCTAACCATGACTGAGTGTGGTTATCAAGGTACTCTCTCACAAGCTACAATCTTTAAAAAGTATTTTGAACCAAAATATAAACTTTTGTTTCATTATATTATTATGTGCTTGAGTCCTAAAACTGGGTCTTATGACCAGATGCCCTCAACCTTTCAACCAATATTTCATTCCATTGTGAATGAAACAAATTTCAGGGCATCAAAACTTTTCTTTAATGAGTTGGTGTTACATCACAATAACACTAAGAAAAAGTTTTTGTTATATCCAAGGTTCATTATGCAGTGCATAATATCTGAACTGGGTAATGAGGTGCTTGTGGGTAAAATTGAAATTTTAAAACCCTTAACCTCACAAGCATACTCAAGGCACAACAAACAGGCTGCCTGGCCAGAAGATGACCAAGGGGAACAAGCACCAGTCCCCATGGAACCCTCATCTTCCAAACCTACTCCACCAAAGGCCAAGAAACCCAAGATAACAAAACAAAAACCCACCAAACCTAAAAGAAAAGCTGTTCAGGAGGTTGAGATGCCTGAACAAACTACTGTGCAATCTGCACTTCTTAAAGATGTGACTGAAACATCCTCTCAGTCTCATCCATCTCAAACCCCACCAAGAGCACCAATAACTATCCTTTTCAAAAGAAAAAGACTTAGAAAAACTATTCCAATAGATTCTTCTTTTGAAACTGCCGAACCCACTGCCCAAACTACTGAACCAGCACCCCAAATTTCTGAACCAGACATCGAAATAGCCAAACTTCTCTCCGGGCTAAAAGAGAAAGTCCCATCAACACATGTCAGTCCCCATCAACCACATCAAACAGGGGACATAGACTCAGACAGTGACATGGATGTGGACACTCATAGCCCTAACCAAAGAGATGAGGATGAACCAGGGTCTCTAAGCCCAAACTTAGAAACCTTTGGTACTTTTGAGGCTGCTACTACTCATTTACCACCCAGTGGTGGACCTGAGGATAGAAGTAAAATAGCTAAGACCTCAACTGTGGCAACTACTGATGAAGGCTTAATGCCTGAGGTAGGAAATCCTCTGAACCAAGAACAAGAGGTACATGAGACAACTGAGTTGGGCTCAGCTCATGATGTAACTGATACAGTCCTCATTGAGGATGTAATTAGGGATTCAGATGATTCCATTAATTTGGATGATGTTTCAAAACTCAAAACTACTGAATTGACGGCTATAAGTGAAGGTCCTGCACCTGGTGTCTCTAAGCTCAAGAAGCTAGTCACACCATCTCAGGTTAAAGCCCACTCAATCCATGATTCCCCTAGAGTGGCATCTCCTGTACAACAAGGAGATCAACCAAAAACACACCCCTCACTATAATTGCCTACCCAATTCCCTGGGCAACCAAGCATAGACCTGAACCAACTATGCAGCCCAGATGGTCCCTTGTATCACATGATGAACACCCTCATCAAAAATCACATCCAAACATACACAGCTGACTTGGAGCTGTCCATGAAGAACCAATTTGGAGTGATACAGACGAAGATGAATGATCTATCCAACAAGATTGATCACAACAGCAAACAGATTGCTCATCTTCAAGGTCATTTCTCCCAAGCTTCAACTTCCAAAGGTGATAAAGCCAAAAAGGGGGAGAAAATCAAGGTACCTATGGATACACTTGAAGCCAGAAGAAAGGAAAGAGTGGCTATCCAAGCAAGAGATCAACAAGATCAAGCCAGAAAAGAGAAACTGGCACAACAGTTTGGTGTCTCTATTCAAGAAATAGAAGATGCTGAAAAGGCTGATGAATCCCAAGGGCATAATGAAGAAACCTCTGATGGCCAAAGTTCTAATGAAGAATCAGAAAGTACTAAAGACAATCCTTCAGTAGTTGACAAACCTTCAGAAGTTGTTAACCTATCAGAAGTTAACACTTCCAAGACTCAAACTGCTGACCCTTCCAGATCAACTGCTCCTATTCAACCAACATCTGCTCCTATCAGGCCTACTACAACAGTTACAACAATGACTGTGCTAAACCCTTCTCCAATATCTCAATCAGCTGAAACTGTCACACCCTCAAATTCCACGTGCGGGGTTTTACCGCGAGGCGCGTGACACACCAGGATCTCAGTCAACGATCACAATAAACATACAACAAACATGCATCCATAATTATATTTAAAACCAAAATATCATGCTTTGAGCTGTAAACCAGCAGCGGAAGCATTCTTGTTTACAACCAAAAGACATATCATTGTTTACAAAACATTGTTTAATATGCTTCAAAATATTAGACGCTGTGCATGACTCCGTGCGCCTAGCCCATTGACTGCTACCTTAGCGACCTGAGAAAACATGCCAAAAATGTCAACATATAATGCTGGTGAGTTCACAGGTTTTCTTTATTAAAGTGTTGTTATAAGTTCGGTAAGATCATTTCCCGTTACTACTATGTTATGAGAACGTTGGCTACACGTTAAGTATTGCTACTACTGCGGTTGGGAATCCATTACTAAACCGGTATAAGTGTTGAAGCCAGCCCAGACGGACGGGATTACCGATGCCTCGGTAATCCCCAAAGTATTAGAGACAATATGCACCCGCCCGGCTCCCAGCCGTCGGGTGGGGTTTGTAAGGCCCAATAGATCTATCCACATTTCCCCCGTTGTGCATCCCCGCACATTCATTGATTCCCCCTGGGACTTTCTGTAAAAGCCGCATAGTATGTGAAATAACCATAGTATAACATGATCTGTGATGAGTAATCTAAATAAGTAGCATGTTTCTCCCCCGAAAGTAAAACGGTAAAAGTGGGGCTGTGACACTCACCTTGGATTGCGTTACTTGAAAACAGTTAAGTAATTATGTTATGATAGCCCCAAATAGCGGCGACCTATCATAAGATGTGTATAAGTATTGGACTAATAACCCGCAGGCTAACTAGTCCCCGAATGTCCAGACCGTGACCATAAACGTTTGAAAACACCTTTAACTGTTAACCGACCGTGCCAGACAAGACCCGACATCCCATTGGTGACCCGACATTCCACGTGTTAGATAAATACAAGACATCATGCAACATATGCAATTAAACACTTAATACGCGCAATAGTTCACCTAGTCTAGCATAATGTCCGATTAACGCATAATTAGGTCCGAATACGTCTTACTAAGTCATTGGGTGTATCCCGGGGTTCCTAGCATGTTCCTAGGTGTCAAATCGTGTTCCGGGATGTCAAAACGCGTTCACGGCAGCAGTACATGCGATTAGGAAAGTCACACGCGAGTTGGCTTCAGCCTACAGGCGATTAGGGGCCCAATCGCATGAAGTATGAGGCGATTAGGGTCCTAATCGCCCCTTTTGTCTGCATAATCGCATAGCATCAGGCGATTAGGATTCCTAATCGCCTGTTGCTGCTGTGTAACGGATTTTCACGCGTTTAACCCTCCAAATCAGATCCGAAACATGCAACAACACCCAATATCAAACCTAAATCATTTACCAACCCATTTCAAGCAAAAACCCCCAACATATCACTGATCTATCATGTTCTAAGCAATTATTTCCTAAAATGGCAAAGTACTAGGTTTCACCAACCAACCTTATCTTTCCTTAAATGGAAACAATCAGATTTCAATCTCTACAAACATGTAAATCATCAAACCTCTGATCTAATATCTTCCTAGTATGAATTCTAACAACATTGCATCAACAATCATACCATAATCATCCTAAATCTTCAAGAACATACAAATGGGTCAAAATACACATTTTCTTCAAAACACCACAATAATGGCTAATATTCTAAGACAACCTTCCTAATAATCTCTACATAGCAGAAGTACAATCATATCTTGGAAACAATCATGTTATAATCACCAAGAAGACCAATATATGCATGTAAACTTCACATATAACAAGCATTAAGGTGTAGACTTGGTTTAGAACTCTTTTGAAAGGTTTTTAAAGACACAACTTAGTAAAACAAGGTCTGGACCTTTGGGGAACTCAAAATAACAACTTTACAAAGGTTAGGGATGAAGAACACACCTTGGGTTTTGTTAAAGAAAGGTGTGTAGGCTTGGAGATGGTGATTTTTGTAGCAAAATGAGTTCCAGAGGTGTTTCAAGGTGTGTGGGTGGCTTGGGAGCAGCTAGGGTTGTTCTAGAGGTGTTTGGGGAGTTAAGGGTTCTATTTATAGGTGTTTTGACCCGGACTCTGCTGTTCATGCGATTAGCAGTACATGTTACGCGACTGGGAGCCTAATCGCATGAAACATCAGGCGATTAGGTCCCAATCGCCTGTTATTTATGCTACTCGCCCCACATATAGGCGATTAGGGGTTCCTGATCGCCCCTATGATGCCGGAACGAGTTTTTGGCGCGTTAAACACTATTTTAACATATTTAAACACGTATTCACATACCGATAAGTCACATAATGATTTCAAACATATAATGCATGATAACTAACACGTTTACATCAGTTCACCAATTCCCGGGACTCGAGACTCGTGTGTGCATTAAACCCGGTGATTCCACGAATCACCAATCCTTGTACCCATGGTTATGGACCGACTCCCGATGACCCCGCGGATCATCGTAACGACTCCCGATGATTCCCCCGAATCATCATACCGACTCGACTGACTCCGTTAAGTACGTAATATGCATGACTTGCTAAGGTAGACTTACTAGTTTAGTCAACGTTACTAACCTGAGTTTGCCGGGTGTCACAGAATTACTTGAGAAGAGTTTAGTTGCAGCCCAAAAGAAGGCCAGAGAAGATCTGATTTGGAAAAATCTGGAAGAAAGGGATGACTTAGACCTAAGCCATGAAGAAAAACTTCAGGCTTATGAAGCTGAACTACAAAGGCAGGCTAGCCTAGATGAGATTGCTGAACAAGACAAAAGACATCAACTGATGTCTTACATTATGAAGAACAGCAAAGTCAAAGCCCACACATTGAAGAGACTCTCTGTGGAAGAGCTGACAAGAAGAGCTCAACTGATTGCAGATAAACTTGCAACAGGTAAAGACACAAAGACCAAGAGAGCTCAGATGATAGAAGAACTGGTAGCCAATGGTTATGGTTCAAAAGCCTCAGTGTCCAAGTGGAAAGAAGAAAGATTGGTGGACACATACAGAAAATATAAGGCTGCAAGGGCTGCTAATCCAGAGAAGTTTCAAACTGCTGAAGCTTCAACTTCAGTAGTTAGAACTTCTGGTGTTCAAAGAAGACCAGCTACCCAAAGAAAGAAGACAGAGGAAAAAGTAAAGACTGATTTCAGAATGGTACTACTAGAAGGTAGTACAGTAGTACATTCTGATTTTGACATAGAAGAGAAGCCTCTACTAACACAATTCAGGGATCCTTCCACCTTTGCATATCAAATTCAGAAGACCATCACAGACAAACTACACACCAAGGTAGTAACTGAACATCACTTGCCTACATTTCAGATACCTAATGTTATGGAACAACAGCAGGGAAGTGAATCCCACCTGAGAGTCACTGAAGTTGAAAACATTCAACACTCAGGAGAAACCCAGGGTACCACCATGGTTCCCTACACTACAGACTTTGACAAGTCTAAAGTACCAGTCATCAGATGGTCCTTTACTGATAACAACTCAGTACTTGTGACAAGAAGAGATCAAACAAGCAGGGAATATAGGTCGATGAAAGAACTGAAGAAACTATCAACCGAAGACCTGCTTACAATCCAACACTTGGAACCAAGAAAAGGGTCTCTTACTGATGATCAACTCAACCAGATCAAGAATTCCATGTTCAAAGGAATATGGAAAATTGTGAAGGACAGAAATGAACAATAAGGAATTAGTAAGGTTTTGGCTTCATCAATCCAGGGGGAGATTGTTAGGACAAAAAGGATTGGTGAAACCACTTTTGCAAACCTTAGTCTAATTCACTTTCTGTCAAAATACTCTAAGTATGGAACTGCTGAAGACAAGGAATCAAACTGCTGAAGAAGAGATTCAGAAGTACTGAAGAAGAAGTCATCAGAAGTTCTGAAGTTCAAACCAGACACTTCTACTGAAGAACTACTGAAGACAAACTACTCATCAGTAGTTTGTCATTCATCAGTACTTAAAGAAGATCTTTTCCACCGCCTTAGTATATCAGTAGTTTAATACTTTAGTATTTCTTTTGCTTTATGTACAAGTTCCAAGACTGCAACTTGTTGAATCTTGTTTCTGAACTTGCTTTTTGGCAAGGTTCATGTATTTGTAAAGTCTATAAATAGAAGGATTCATCCTTCTGTTTTAGACATTGATTTTAATACAAGAAATCCTTTAACTCTTATTATTGTTATTTCCATTTCGTGTTTACTGAGAATCTGTCGAAGTATTTCATTCTCATTCAATACTTAGATTCTCAATAAACACTTCTCATTTATTAGTTCTTGATTCCAGGGGGAGTAATAACTCCTGTTAATAAGTGTAGCTATAAAACTTATAAACATTCCGCTGTGCTAACACTCACCAAGAACTTGCTAAACACTTAAGTGTCAACTAGCAAGTTCAACTAAAAGAGCAGCTAATACTGATCCAACAATAAGAACACTAAGTAGCGTTCGTTTCATGGATTGTAATGGAATTGGAGTTGGATTTCGCGCGGGAACTGTAATTTGTTTTGGAATTTAGGTGTGTTCGTTTCACAGAATGAAATGGAATCTCGATGGAACTGGAATGTAGATTCTCTTCCGTATGTTGTTGTTTAAATACAATTTTTTTTTTGTTGAGACGAACAACATAAGGAATGGGATATACATTCCAATTCCATCCGAATTCCATTCCATTCCGTGAAACAAACTCTACCTAATATTGATGACCTGATTCTGATCGTAGGATTGTCGATTGTAGAGGGCCAACACAATGAAATGTCGGTCACAAGTAAAAAAAAGGTTGTTGGGTTTGTTTATCTGAATAAGGTTAATGGTTTTAAAAGTATATAGATTTTATTTTGAATTATATATATAACATATAAAATAAAAAAAAACCTTAAAAATTTTGGGCCTTAAAAAAATGGGTATGTACAGTCGCACCACCCGGATAGGGATGACAATTGGTCGGGTTTGGGACGGGTTTAGGTAATCCCAACCCCATACTCGATTAGGTATGCTTGTCCCAAACCCGGCCCAAAACCCGTGGGGTTTGTGTTGGGTAATTACCCATCGGGTATCGGGTATACCCGCGGGTTTCGGGTAAACCCGTTAACTTTTAAAACTTACTCATTGAGTATATGCGACCGAAAACCCGACTGGAATCTATTAGGTAAGTATTAACCAATTACATTTACCATCTATATAATAAATGAATACATCTCGGGTCGAATGAAGACCTTAGAGATGGCCTCTAGGATCCAGATTTGTATATGGAGCTCCAACTTTTTTCCTATAAAAAACTTGTATTTTTTTATTTTCACCATTCTTCCATCACTCTTCAATCTTCCTTAACAATTCTTCCAATCTACAGTTTTCATTATTCTTCTTCATTTTCTTCGAGGTAATCTTTCATCCTATTTTCCAGTTTGATTTCTTATTTATACATTTTCTATTTATAAAGTTTGATTTCTGATTTTCTTTTTTTTTACTTTATTTCTTATGTATACGATTTCAATGTTGTTAATATACACGTTTTTTCAATTGTGTTTGTAATAAAATCATGTTCTCCGAATCGTGTGTTTCTTGAAATGTATTCGTTTGATTCTTTGGATCGGATTTTAGTGTTTGTTAATGTTTGAATCGGATTTTACATTGTTTAAAGAAGTGTTTGATTTATACGATTACATTGTTTTTTGAAATGTATTCGTTTGTTTCGTGTGTTTTTTGAAATATTGATTGGATTTTGTTATTGTTTGTTAGTGTTTGAATCGGATTTTACATTGTACTTTATAAAAACAGTTTTATATATTATTTTTTCTTCATTCTTCCTACAATCTTCCTTAACAATTCTTTCAATCTACATTCTTTATTCTTCTTCTTCATTTTCTTCGAGGTAATCTTTCATCCTCTTTTTTAGTTTGATTTCTTATTTATACATTTTCTATTTATAAAGTTTGATTTCTGATTTTTTTTACTTTATTTCTGATTTATACGATTTCAATGTTGTTAATATATACGTTTTTTCAATGGTGTTTGTAATAAAATCATGTTCTCCGAATCGTGTGTTTCTTGAAATGTATTCGTTTGATTCTTTGGATCGGATTTTAGTGTTTGTTATTGTTTGAATCGGAGTTTACATTGTTTAAGGAAGTGTTTAATATATACGATAACATTGTTTTTTTGAAATGTATTCGTTTCATTCGTGTGTTTTTGAAATATCGATTGGATTTTGTTATTGTTTGTTATTGTTTGAATCAGATTTTACATTGTTTAAAGAAGTGTCTTTAACAATCTATAAGTACCAACCGAGCATATGAAATTGATACATTCTGTAATATAGATACAAATAGAGAAACAATAGAAAAAATTACGCCGTTAGTCCCTGTGGTTTCCCTCCAGTTGCAATGTAAGGTATTAAGGTTTTATTGTTTCACTTTGGGGTATTAAAGTTCTAATTTGTTTCAATGTAGGGGATTAAGCACTAACCCCGTTTATGATTAACAGACTTGACCCTCACGTGATCTGCACGTGAGGGTATTTTCGTCTTTTTATCTCCTAAACCTTATACCCATAATATTAATAAAAAATACAAAACAATTCAAACACATTATACCTGGAGAACGAATGCACCTTTCATCTTCCACGATTTACGATCATCAGTTAGGTCAAACTGTTAACTGAGTGGATTATCAGAAAGCCTGGAGACGAGTATCATAAAGACGTTTATGGTAATATGTTGTTTTAGTAATATTCCTTTGATTGTAAGTTATGAAAAAAATACGATTTTTATAAAAAATCTTAACTTTGCAGGTCTTTATGAAGAATTGTTTTGCTTGAAGATTTATTATGTTGGAGTGTTTACTGCATTTCCTGATACTGATTATGTGAATGGTAAGTGTGATTATGTTGATTTGCTAAACAGGGAGCATTTTAATATAACTCAGATGAATGAAATTGCACAAGCACTTGGGTTTAAAGATGTGGGTCTTCTACACTATCATTATGTAGTTCCTTATCATGATTTAGATTTTGGTTTAAGAACAATACGTACCTATAGTGATGTACAAGGTTTGTTGAGGCATGTGGTCAGTCATAGGGAAATAACTGTTTACATTGAAGAAGGGGCAAGCATGGCAGGGATAAAGCCTAGAACACCAGTAAAAAAAACTACTGATAACATAAATGTAGGAGAGTCACAAGTTATAGATGCTGTGTTTGAAAACCTTTTTAGTGAAGTTATGAATCCTGAACCCAAGTTGATAACTAATGGAGAAAATGAAGTTGATGTGCATGTAGTAGTTGATGAAGTAGATAGGAAAGGAAAAACAAAAGTTGATGAAACAGTAGTACCTAAGTTCTTAGGTCCTCAAGTTGAAATTGATGTGAATGAAATAGTTGATGTTGATAATCAGATGTTTGAGGTTGAGGTTGATATGTCAAACTTTGATGGTAAGAACATACTTGGTGACACAGATGAAGCAAATGAAATTCCTGCACATCATAATGATGATGAAGATGAGTGTTTAAGTAATGATTCCTTTGGGACCTCTGAATCAGAAGATGGTGGTGGGTTTGAAGACATTAGGAATAAGGCAATAAGAAGGTTAAGGAAAAATGCAGAAAAAGGGAGTCAAAAGTGTTTGTTCCATGTTGGGCAGAAGTTTGGGGATAATAGTATAGTGAAGAAGTTAATAAGGAAGCATGCAATAGAAACTAGGAGGGAAATTTGGTTTCAAAGGAATGATCAAGTTAGGGTCAGGGCAAGTTGTAAAGGGCTAGTTCCATATTTTGATGATACTGCTGGGTCAAGTAATCAGATTGTAAAAGCAGAGTGTGTAAAACAGGTTAAAGAGCAAAAGAGCCAAAAAGATGGTGGTAGGAAGACCAAAGAAGACCCTACTAAATGTCCCTGGTGTGTGTATGTTGCAAAAGTAGGGGATCAACCAACTTGGCAGGTTATCACATATAACCCACAACACAGATGCCTTCAAAGCAGGTCTGTGAAGCCTTTTACTGCTAATTGGCTTTCTAAGGAGGTTATCCAACAACTGGAAGCAAATCCTAACATACCTGTCAAGGCTATACAAGACCAAATGCAGAAGAAGTATCAGATGGGAGTATCTAAAATGAAGGCTTTCAGGGCTAAAGCAGAAGTTGTAAAACAGGTTATGGGTGATTACAGTCTACAATACAGGGTGTTAAGGGATTATGCACTAGAGTTGATGAGAACAAATCCTAACACAACAGTGAAAATTGATGTTGAGCCTGAGGTTAATCCATCTTCTAATACTAGAGTATTTAGGAGAATTTATATATGTTTAGGACCATTGAAGGAGGGTTTCAAAGCTTGTAAAAGGGAGATAATAGGATTGGATGGAACTTTCATGAAGGGTCCATTTCCAGGACAGTTATTGACAGCTGTAGCTATGGATGGGAACGATGGCTTGTATCCTATTGCTTATGCAATTGTGGAAGCAGAGACAAAAGCATCATGGACTTGGTTTTTGGATATCCTTAAAGATGATTTGGATGACATAGTAAAAACCAATTTAACATTCATATCAGACAGACAAAAAGGCCTAATCCCAGCCATAGAGGACCTATTCCCTAGAGCTGAACATAGGTATTGTCTGAGACATATCAATCAGAATATGCAACTTCAGTTTAGGGGTCAGGCTTTCAAGGATCAATTGTGGTCTATAGCATCTGCAACTACAGTTCAAGAGTTTGAAGATAAGATGGTGGAACTCCAATTAATGAATCCTGAATGTCATCAATGGTTAAGGCAGATTCCACCTAAGCATTGGGCAAGAAGTCACTTTACTGGTAATGTGTCATTAGTTTCTTGTTTAATTTAATTCCAAAAAATGACATATGTTTGGTTTCATGCAGGTAGAGCAAAGACAGATGTCCTTTTAAACAATTTATGTGAATGTTTGAATGGGAAGTTGATTGATGGTATGGTTATTTTGCCTTAAGTTATATTAGTTGTAACTAACTTTTTTGTATGGATTTTAACCTTTAGTTGTAAACAGGTAGGGACAAGCCTATCATAACAGCTCTAGAGTTTGTTAGGGAATACTTGATGAAAAGGATAGTTAATGTCTGCAAAGTAATTGAGAGGACTGATGGTGTGCTAACTCCCAAAGTCAGTGAGAAGTTTGAAGAAATTAAGCAACATGCTTCAAAGTTGATTGTAAAATGGCATGGTGGTTCAAAATTTCAGGTTTCAAACTCTGGATATAATGAAGAACAATGTGTTGTAGATGTGGTGGACAAGACCTGTTCTTGTAGGAGATGGGAACTCACAGGCATCCCTTGTAAACATGTTGTGGCAACTAATTGGGATATGGCACTACATGGTACAAAGGTTGACATACCAGAGAAATGGGTGGACCCATGTTATTGGCTATGTACTTGGAAAGAGGTTTACTCACATAAGATAGGGCCCATCAATGGAAGAAGAATGTGGCCTAGATCTCAGTGCCCATCTAAACTACTTCAGCCAATATATCACAAACCAATTGGCAGGCCCAAAAAAAAGAGAAGGAAGGATGCTTTGGAGAAGGAAGATGCTATGGTGAAGGGTAACAATCTGAGCAGAAAGGGTAAGACAACAACTTGTGGAATATGTGGGAACAAAGGACACAATAGAAGGGCATGTAGAGGGCAAGGTGGTGCAACAACAGCTGCAAAGAAGAAGACAACTAAGAAGCCTGCTGTTAAGAAGACAAGTGCTCCAAAGGCTGCTGTTAAGAAGACCACTAAGAAGCCTGTTGCTGCACATGGTGAACCTTCAAAACCAGGAAACAAGAAAAGAAAGGCTGCTAATTGAAGATGTTTTGGTTTAATGTTTTGGAAACATGTTTTAGTTTGTGTCTGTTGACTTTAAGTTTGACTTGTTTTGGTTTAATGTTTTGGAAACATTTGTTCAGATACAATGTTGAAACATGTTGGTTTAATGTCATTTGAACCTGTTTTGGTTAATATCTTATATATCTAATTTTGTTAATAAGGAATTGCTCATTGTTTTGAGAAAGTGTTGTCAAATGGGTCAAATATGGCTGCTTCTTTAATGGGTCAAATGTACTTGGAATATGGCTGTTGATGTAACAGTTTACTACTGTCAAATGGGTCACCAGATTATTCTATTCTGTAACAGTTGAATGCACATTGTTGTCATCCAAATGGGTCAAATGTTTACTGCTGTGAAATGCTAGTGTAACAGTTTACATTCATTCAAATGGGTCAAATATAACAATACAATACACACAATATACTTGTTTCCATAATATTTTCATTATCATAAAAAGTTCACAAACATTACAATACCAAAACTAACTCTCAGTACATCATTACAGTTACCAAAAGATGAGAGTTGTTTACATTATAACCTACCACAAAAGACTAGCAAAAGATTAGACTTTTTTGGACATAAACCACCACATACAACTACCTAAGTTAATTGTTGATCAACCACCACAAAAGACTACCAAACCAAACCTTCTACATATACAAACAAGCAAACACCACCACAAAGAACATCCAACTGAGAATCAACCACACATCCCTCTTCTTAACATCCCTGGCATGACTTTTTTTGAGTTCCTTAATTGTTTCATTCATTTCTTTCAGTGACTCTTCATACACTGCCACATCCTCTCTCATAGCCTTCACTTTCATCTCAAGAACAGTCTTTGAGTTCACTAGCCCTTTAATGATGTTGGTGGTTCGATTGCACAATGGAGGCTCAACCCATGAAAAAAAAAAGAACATCTTGAACGCTGAAACATATAATGTACTACCATTAATACTCATCCGATCATCAAATAGATAAAATGTGTTATTAAAATCGCCTAATTTTTAGGGTTTAAAAAAAATACCTCAGCAGAGCATGTGTAGAACTGACGACCTGGATTCTGTTCAGTCCACGACGTTTTGATTGCAGCTTGCCTTCCACATCTGCAGAACACCATTTTTTTGGATGATCGTCGTTGATGATCGTGATTGTGATGATTGTGTTTGTGGTTTTGAAACAGGGGGCTGATCAGCATTAATAAGGAGAGGTGGTATGATGGTGTATGAACGTTGGAGATAAAAAGACGAAAATACCCTCACGTACAGATCACGTGAGGGTCAGGTCTGTTAATTATAAACGGGGTTAGTGCTTAATCCCCTACATTGAAACAAATTAGAACTTTAATACCCCAAAGTGAAACTATAAAACCTTAATACCTTACATTGCAACTGGAGGGAAACCACAGGGACTAACGGCGTAAATTTTTCGAAACAATATTATATGTTTTCTTGCTTTACATATATATTATTATTCAATGGTGTTTGTAATGATTTTGTTTTTTTTTCATATATATCTATCTGATTTAGTTAATATATATGTTTTTCCATTAGAAAATTGGATTCTATACGTAGACACAAATTCTATATAGCAAACACAATATATTATTAGTTATAAGAATTTAAACTTACCATAATACTTCGCATTTATTTTTTGTATTAATGATTGATTATCAATCAATAAAAACAGTAATTTAAGATAACCATAATTGAAGTAAATAATCAGCCTTACCATAGTATTTGGACTAATTTAACGCCAATATTCAAAATTCAAATACAAAATCTCCTAATTTAACGCCATATTATACGAATTTAATGTCTTACCATAGTATCAATTAATCTTCACCCCATAATTTAGGCTTGACCATAATAAATCTCCTAATCAATCTTTTATTATGTATATTTATTGTCATTAAATTTAGGTGACCGAAATTTAACATATTTAGTTCGATTTTTTAACTCATTACATTTGCTTTACTATAATAACTCTCATTAAATTTATTACCATTTTTTGTCTCATTAAATTATTTTACAAAATTATGTCTCATTAAATTTATTATGAATCAATTTAACTCTAATTTCAACTTACCATAATTTAATGAGACGAAATTAAGTTTAATACGAAATTATTGTTGGTAATTATAAATCAATTTAATTCGTGATTATGAATCAATTTAATTTTTATATATGAATCAATTTAATCAATATTTTATTATGGATGATTGATATAAATCAATCTATAATCAATAAGTTAGAGTTACCATAACTTAATGAGACGACTTTAATTTTAATACGAAATTATTTTTGGTAATTAATAATCAATTTAATCCGTAATATGGCACATCAATTTAATCCGTAATTATATAATTTTAATCAATTTTTTTATTATGTATGATTGATTATGAATCAATTAAATCTGTAATTTTGACTTACCATAATTTATTTATCGAATGTATGTATGATTGATTATGAATCAATCATGTCCGTAATTATGAATTAGTTTAATCCTTAATTATAAATCAATTTTACCATTTTTTTTGTATTAATGATTCATTATGAATCAATTTAATCCATAATTTAAATACAATAAAGCATTCAATTATATATTATTCAAAATATAGAATCGATTAGGAGTAGAAATGGTAACTCAATGAATATTGTAAACATCTATTTTAAACATTTTTCTATGTATACAAATTTTAAGAATCGATTAACAACTAAAGTTTTTTTTTTTAATTTTAACACTTATTATACAAATCTTTTATTCTAAAATATATGTTGTGAATGTGTAGTTATCTAATTGTTATGAATTGATAATTAACTAAGTATAGAGTGTAACTTGCAAAAAAAGGTTTTTTTGTTTTGAAATTAGATTTCTAAAATTGAATGAATTTTACACAATTATGGCATGATTGGTCATCAATTTATGGAGTAAATTAGATTTCTAAATGTAGCGAAGCTTGATTGATTGATTCATTGATAAACCAATCATTCCCCAAATTTTCGCAACCCTTTACTTCAATAGGTATTTAATCTCATATTTTTACGAATTCTGATTGGTGTTCATTGCAATTAATAAGATTTATTCATTTTTAATGTTATTTATTAAGAGTTTTAATGTTATTTAGTAAAAAAATTAATCTAATTTTACGAATTTATGTTTAATATTATTGACCGAATTTAATTTTATATATTATGATTTTCCTTTAATCAATTCTTATTAAAAGATAATTATCAAAATCATTTCAATAGTAATATGTTAATTTTAAAATGTCTATAATAATCTGTCGATAATTGGTAAGTCAATATGAAACGCGAATGTTTTGAATGTAATTGATTTGAATTATTGGTTACGATTTTAAGGTTATTTATTAAGATTTTTAATCTCATTTATTTATATTAGTATTTTTACGAATTCTGATTGGTCTCCATTGCAATTAATAATATTTATTCATTTTTAATGTTATTTATTAAGAGTTTTAATGTTATTTATTGACATTAATAATAGTTGACCGAATTTAATGTTATTTAGTAAAAAAATTTAATCTCATTTATGTATATTTCTAATTTTACGAATTTATGTTTAAAATTATTGACCGAATTTAATTTTTATATTATGACTTTCGTTTAATCAATTCTTAATTAAAAGATAGTCATCAAAATCATTTCAATAGTAATATGCTAATTTTAGGATGTCTATAATAATTTGTCGATAATTGGTAAGTCAATTTGAAACGCGGATGTTTTTATGTAATTGATTTGAATTATAGTTAACGATTTAAAGTTATTTATTAAGATTTTTAAACTCATTTTTTTATATTACTATTTTTACGAATTCTGATTGATCTTAATTGCAAGTGACAAAAGTAGAGATGGTCTGAAGATACTAATATTGGGTAAAGATGACAACGTTAATAATAAATAGCAAATGTTGTTGTTGGATCAGTTTGCTCTTGTTTGCTAAGTAAGAACTTGCTATCTTGACACTTAAGTGTTTAGCAAGTCCTTGTAAATCAGATTATAAGCACAGCGGAATGTTATAAGTTAAAGCAACACTTTTTATGCAAAGGCAGAGTTATAACTCCCCCTTGATGTTTGAAACTAATAAATGACAAAGTATTTATTATGAATCTAAGTTGTAAATGAGAATTAGATACTTAGAAAGATTCACAATAAATACAGAAATGGAATATAACAATGAGAGTGTTTGAAGGATTTTTCTGTTGAAAATCAATGTCTAAAATAGAAGGTTGAAGCCTTCTATTTATAGACGATTACATGCATGTATCTTGCCTAAAAAGCAAGCACAGAAAGTCCAGTTACAAGTTGCACAAGTTGCAACATTGAAAGAAACAAATAAAGCTAAAAGTAATATTAAACAACAAACTACTGATGCAAAAAGGCGGTGGGAAATATCTTCTGCTAAGTGCTGATGAAGGACAACTACTGAAGAGTAGTTTTGTCTTCAGTACTTCTGAAGTGAACTTGTCTGGTTTGGACTTCAGAACTTCTGCAACTTCAGCACTTCTTCATATCTTCTAATCAGCAGTTTCTTGTCTTCTCTTCAGTACTTCTATACTTAGCCAAAAATGACAGAAGTGAATTAGACTAAGGTTTACAAAAGTGGTTTCACCAATCCTCTTTGTCCTAACAATCTCCCCCTGGATTGATGAAGCCAAAACCTTACTAATTCCTTATGTGTTTCTTCTGTCTTGAACAATCTTCCATATCTCTTTGTACATGGTGTTCTTGAGCTGGTTGTACTGATCATCAGACAGAGATCCTCTCTGTGGTTCTAGATGTTGAATTGTGAGCAGGTCTTGTGTTGACAGTTTCTTCAGATCACTGATCTTCTTGTAAGCCCTGCTTGAGAAGTCTCTTCTTGTCAACAGTACTGAGTTGTTATCAGTAAGTGACCATCTGATGATAGGGATCTTTGATTTGTTAAAGTCAGAAGAATAGGGAACCAGACTTGTCCCTTGGGTTGATGGTCCTGAGTGCTGGATGTCTTCAGTTTCAGATAGCCTCAGGTGGGATTCTCTTCCTTGTTGTTGTTGTTGCATACCAGGCATCTGAACAGTTGGGAGATGGTGTTCAGTCACTACTTTGGTATGCAGCTTTTCTGTGATTGTCTTTTGTATTTGATAAGCAAAAGTGGAAGGATCCCTGAACTGTGTTAACAGAGGTTTCTCCTCAATGTCAAAATCTGAATGGACTATTGAGCTTCCCTCAAGTAGTACCATTTTGAAATCAGTTTTGACATTGTCCTCTGCCTTCTTCTTCTGAGCAGCAGATCTTCTAGATACACCAGAAGTTCTAACTACTGATCTTGAAGGATCAGCAGTTTGAAACTTCTCAGGATTTGCAGCCTTGGCAGCCAAGTATTTTCTATATGTATCCATTAGTCTTTCTTCTTTCCATCTGGATACAGAGGCTTTTGAACCATATCCTTCTGCTACTAGCTCTTCTATTATCTGGGCTCTCTTGGCCTTTCCATCTTTGCTTGTGGCCATTTTGTCTGCAAGCAGTTGTGCTCTTCTTGTCAGCTCTTGCATAGAGAGTCCTTTGAGTGTAAAGGCTTTAGTCTTGCTGTTCTTGGTAATATAAGACACCAGTTGTTGTCTTTTATCCTGTTCAGCAATCTCATCAAGGCTAGCCTGCCTTTGTAGTTCAGCTGCATAAGCCTGAAGTTTTTCTTCATGGCTTAAGTCCAAATCATCCCTTTCTTCCAGAGATTTCCAAATCTGATCTTCTCTGGCCTTCTTGTTGGCTGCAATTAAACTCTTCTCTAATAGTTCAGCTGATTGAGAGATGGGAGAAGGGTTTAATACAGTCATTGTTGTAACAGATGTAGGCCTGATGGGATCAGATGTTGGTTGAATGCGAGCAGTGGTTCTGGAAGGTTCAGTTGTTTGAGGTTGGGAAGTGTTAACTTCTGATGTGCTGACAACTGCTGATGGTTTGTCAGCTACTGAAGGATTGTCTTCAGTACTTTCTGATTCTTCATCAGAAGTTTGGTCATCAGAAGTTTCTTCATTACACCTTAGGGAATCATCAGAACTTTGGGTCTCATCTTCTTTCTCAGCAGCTTCAATTTCTTCAATAGAGACACCAAACTGTTTGGCCAATTTTTCTTTCCTGGCCTGATCTTTCTGATCTCTTTCAAGGAGTGCCACTCGTGCCTTTACTCTGGCTTGGAATGACTCCTTAGGTTCCCTGATCTTCTCCCCCTTTTTGGATTCATCAATTATAACCCTTGAAGCAGAGGGTTGGGAGAAGTGTCCTTGAAGATGAGCAATCTGTTGGCTGTTGAAGTCTATTTTGTTTGACAGATCGTTCATCTTGGTCTTGATCACTCCAAATTGGTTCTTGATGGACAGCTCCAAGTCAGCTGTATATGTTTGGAAGTGATTTCTGATGAGTGTATTCATCATGTGGTACAGGGGACCCTCTGGGCTGCATAGCTGGTTCAGGTCTATGCTTGTTTGCCCAGGGAATTGGGTAGGCATTTGCTGTGAAGGGGGTGTTTTTGGGAGATCCTCATGTTGTACAGAGGATGCCACTCTAGGGGTTTTAGGGATTGAGTGGGCTTTAACCTGTGCAGAGGTGACTGGCTTCTTGAGCCTGGATACCTTTGCAACAGGACCTTCAGAAAGTGCCGTCAATTCAGTAGTTTTAAATTGTGAAACATCATCCAAACTAATGGAATCATCTGAATCCCTGATGTTGCCCTCAGTGAGGACTGTCTCAGTTAAATCATGAGCTGAGCCCAACTCAGTTCTCTCATGAACCTCTGTTTCTTGGTACTGAGGATTTCCTACTTCAGGCATTAAGCCTTCATCAGTAGTTGCCACATCTGAGGTCTTAGCTATGTTACTTCTGTCCTCAGATCCACCACTGGGTGGTAACTGAGTAGTAGCAGCCTCAGATGCCCCAAGAGTCTCTAAAATTGGGCTTAAAGACTCTGGTCCACCCTCATCTCTTGGGATAGGGCTAGTGATGTCCACATCCATGTCTAATGTAGTAGTTATGTCCCCTGTTTGTTGTGGTTGATGGGGACTGACATGATCAGATGGGACATTCTCTTTTAGCCCAGAGAGAAGTTTGGCAATTTCTATTGCCTCTTGTTCAGAAATTTGTGGGGATGGTTCAGTAGTTTGGGCAATAGGTTGTTGTTCAGCAGTTTCAAAAGAAGAGTGTGTTTGATATGTTTTTCTAAGTCTTTTTCTTTTGAAATGAACAGATATGGGTGCTCTTGGTGGGGTTTGAGATGGATGAGACTGAGAGGGTGTTTCAGTCTCAACAATTTGAAGAGCAGAATGCTCAAGAGCATGTTCAGGCATCTCAACCTCCTGAACAGCTTTTCTTTTGGGTTGGTGGGTTGCAGTTTTTGTTGGCTTGGGCTTTTTGGCTTTTGGTGGTGTGGGTGTGGAAGATGTGGGCTTCAGGGGGACTTGTTGTTGTTCTCCCTGATCATCTTCTGGCCAGGCAGCCGGTTTGTTCAGTCTTGAGTATGCTTGTGATGTTAAAGGGTTTAAAGTTGAAATTTTTCCCACAAGCACCTCATTACCCAGTTCCCCTATTATGCATTGCATAATGAACCTTGGGTACAACAAAAACTTTTTCTTGGTATTATTGTGATGTAACACCAACTCATGGAAAAACAGTTTTGATGCTCTGAATTTGGTTTCATTCACAATGGAATGAAATATTGGTTGAAAAGTGGAGGGCATCTGGTCATATGACCCTGTTTTTGGACTCAAACACATAATTATATAATGAAACAAAAGTTTGTATTTTGGTTCAAAATATTTTTTGAATATTGTAGCATGGGAGAGAGTACCTTGATAACCACACTCAGTCATGGTTAGATGAATATCTTTGTTAGCAACATGGTCAGGGGCAGCTACATCATCCAGACCCAGTCTTGTTGCTAGTGTGGCCGGTGTGATGGTCAGTTGTTTCCCTTTTATCTTTGAGTTGAGGGAAATGACCTCACCACCCATTGTAACCGTCTCAGCATTTGCCCAGAACTCATTCAGAGTTTCAGTGTGAATTGGTGGGTTGATTGTGAGAGCAGTAAAGTATTGGGATTTGACGACAAGATCAATGATCTCATCGTATTGGGACCAGCCTTCTTGTTTTTCAAGAAAGGCTCTTTGATTGTGTCCCTGTTTTAGAACTAGAGCCATTGTGGTTTGGGTATTTTGATCGAACAGTGAATTTCCAGGTATAGGTTTTGAGAGAGTTTTGAGAGAGAAGGAGGGATATTTTTGAGTTTAAAAGGATAAGTGTGTAGAAAAGGTATTTATTTGGAGTTTTAACCGCTTGAATCTTCTTTATTAGAAGTTTTAAAACCGCCTTTGGTTAAAAATCTCTTTATCAGAGGTTTTAAACTGATTAGGTCAAACCTCTGATGATGGGAAAAGTCAGATTTGCCCTTTTGACTTAAACTGCTGATGAAGGATTACTTCATCAGTAGTTCCCATTTTCTCTTCAGCAGTTTTATCATCTGATGAGAAATGTTTTTATAAATACTTTATTCATAACTTCTGAAATTTATTTTATCAGAAGTTACACACTTTTTCAGAAAGTTATCCCCATACTGATGATTTTTGTTCATCAGTAGTTTCTCTCAAACTTGTTTTTGTTTTTCAGAAGTTTTGTTTCAGACTTTTGACATTTGTAAGTGAAAACCAGAAAAAAGATGGAAAAGGTTAACTTGAAATCCACCAAGGTAAACAGGATGGAATCAAGGGTGGAAAAAGGAAAAAGAAAATTTTTCATTTTGATTCCACCATGGTAAACAGGATGGAATCAAGGATGGAAAAAGGAAAAAGAAAAATTTTGATACATAACAGTAGTGATTGATGTAGAAGTTTGCTGTAGAGTTGGGTAGAATCAAGTGTTAACTTGGATTCTAACTGATATGCAAAAAAAATAAAATAAACACTTACAAATTTAGCATTCCAAGCATGGAAACTAACTTCTGAAATGTTGATGTGTCAAGGGGCTTAGTGAAGATGTCAGCTATCTGATTAGCTGTTGCTACATGCTTCACCTCAATCTTGCCTTTTTCATAGCAATCTCTTATGAAATGGTACCTGATCTCAATATGTTTAGTTTTTGAGAACTGTACCGGATTTTGAATGATGCTAATGGCAGATTTGCTGTCTACAAACAAAGGTGTCTTGGTCTCTTTGATTCCATAATCAAGAAGTTGATATTGGAGCCATTGTATCTGTGATGTACAACTTGCAGCTGCAATGTATTCAGCTTCAGCAGTTGAAGTTGCAACAGATGTTTGCTTCTTTGATTGCCATGACACTAGACAGTTACCCAGGAATTGACAACCACCAGATGTTGATTTTCTTGTCATCTTACACCCTGCATAGTCACTATCTGAAAATGCTGATAACTTGGTATTGCTTGAAGCAGGATACCAAATTCCCAGTGTTGGAGTTCCTTTCAGATATCTAAAAATTCTTTTGACTGCAATAAGGTGTGATTCCCTTGGTGCTGATTGATATCTTGCACAGACACATGTTGAAAACATAATATCTGGTCTAGAAGCAGTTAAGTATAAAAGGGAGCCTATCATGCATCTGTACATGGTCTGATCAACCTGTTTTCCTTGATCATCAGGTTCAACTTGTGTGATAGGTGTCATGGGAGTGGAACATGATTTACAGTCATTTAAAGAAAATTTGTTCAATAATTCTTTAACATATTTTGATTGATGTATAAAAGTTCCATTTGTTTGTTGTTTGATCTGCAGTCCTAGAAAGTACTGCAGTTCTCCCATGGTACTCATCTCAAATTTTGATTGCATGAGTTTCTTAAAATCATCACACAATTTTGTGTTTGTGGAACCAAAGATGATATCATCAACATAAATTTGAACAAGTAAGACATGATTTCCAACATGTTTAATGAAAAGTGTTTTATCAATGGCACCTCTTGTAAAGTTATTTTTGAGTAAAAAGGTGGAGAGTGTATCATACCAGGCTCTTGGAGCCTGTTTGAGCCCATAAAGAGCTTTGTCCAGTCTGTACACCCACTCAGGATGAGAAGGATCCTCAAACCCAGGTGGCTGACAGACATACACCTCCTCTTTGATTTTACCATACAAAAATGCACTTTTCACATCCATTTGATAAACTTTAATTTTGTTGGAAATGGCATAGGCCAGAAATAACCTGATGGCCTCAAGCCTTGCAACTGGAGCAAAGGTTTCATCATAGTCAATTCCTTCTTCTTGAGAGTACCCTTGAACTACCAGTCTTGCCTTGTTCTTGATTATCATACCAGCTTCATCTTGTTTGTTCCTGAAAACCCATCTTGTACCAATTGGTTGCTTGTTTTGAGGTAAGGGACAGATTTCCCAGACCTGTTGCTTGTTGAACTGTAGTAGTTCATCTTGCATAGCCTGCACCCAATTATTGTCTTTGAGGGCTTCCTGGTACTTCTTTGGTTCCAACTGTGAAATAAAGGCTGAGAATAGGCAAAAGTTGGAGAGCTGGTTTCTGGTCAGAACACCTGTAGCTATATCACCCATGATTTGATCAAGTGGATGATCTCTGTGTTCAATCAGTTGTTGTAAACCACTGACAGGTGTAGGTGGCTCTTGTTCTTCAAACAAACTACTGAGGTCTATGATATCTGGTTCAGCAGTTGCAGCTTCTTCAGTAGTTGCAGGTGCTGAAGCAGATGTTTGAGTTTGGCCTTCAGTATTTGTTTGATCAGAAGTTTGAAAAACTTCTGATTGTGTTGTAGTTGACTTAATGACTGTTTGAGGAGTCCATGGTGCAGGATCCTCATCTTCAAACCTTTGATCACCATAATAAGTAGGTTTGGAAGAAGTAACAGCCTTCTCAGGTCCAAAGTGAAAGTTGTCAAGGTCAAAGAGTTCAGCAGGATGTGCTGGAATAAGAGTGTGTTTTGACTCATTGAACTTGACATTCAATGTTTCTTCTACTATCCTGGTGTGAGAATTAAAAACCTTGTAGGCTTTTCTAGTTGAAGAGTAACCAAGAAAGTAACCTGAGTCAACTTTGGCAGCAAACTTTGAGATAGATTCCTTGATGTTCAAGATGAAACATTGACATCCAAAAGCCCTGAAAAAGGAGATAAGGGGCTTCATGCCATGAAGAACTTCATAGGCAGTCTTGGAATGTCTCTTGACCACAAGAACTCTATTCTGAACATAACATGCTGTGTTAACTGCTTCTGCCCAAAAGTACAATGGCAGTCCAGAATCAGCTAACATTGTTCTTGCTCCTTCTATCAATGTTCTGTTCTTCCTTTCTACTACACCATTTTGTTCAGGAGTTCTGGGAACACTGTATTGTCTAATAATCCCTTTAGACAAACAGAATTCATCCAGAGTTTTGTTCCTGAACTCTGTCCCATTGTCACTTCTAATGGTTTTGACAGATAGAGAATATTGTTTCTCTACTTGTAGAATGAAGAACTTGATGATTTCAGCAGCCTCATCCTTGGAAAATAAGAAGAATACCCATGTGAATCTTGAGTAGTCATCAATGATGACTAAGCAGTACTTCTTTTTACCAAGGCTCATGATCTTGACAGGCCCAAATAAGTCCATATGGAGTAGTTGAAGACATGCAGTTGTTTTTGATTCTTCAATAGACTTATAGGAGGACTTATGCTGTTTTCCCTTTAAACAGGATACACAGTGTTCTTGACACTGGTATACTTTCAAAGGTAGACCTCTGACCAAGCCCATTTTTGTGACCTTATTTATGGTTTTAAAGTTCATATGGCCAAGTCTCCTGTGCCAGAGATCTGTTTCTGAAGTTGATGCCCTTGAGAAGAAACAGGCAGTGTTGTTCAATACTTTGTCTTTCTCAATGTCCACTGCATAGACATTGCCACATCTTTTGGCAATCAGCAAAGTATGATCTTCTATAATCTTCTCAATCAACTTCTGGCCTTCTGGTGAGATGATCTTGCAAGCTGTCTTTGTGAAAAAGGAAGAATATCCTTTATCACACATTTGTGACACGCTCAGCAAGTTGTATTCAAGATTTTCCACCAGATTGACCTTGTCAAACTGTATTTTGCCAGAGGAGACATTGCCATGTCCTAGCACATATCCCTTGGCATTGTTCCCAAAGGACACAGATCCTTCTCTTTGGCTGATAAAGTTGTTTATCAGGTATCTGCATCCAGTCATGTGCATAGAGCCTCCACTATCAACATACCATATGTTGTTTAAGCCCCTGGAAACTCTCTGCACATAAAAGCAAATTAGTTAGATTTGGAAACCCAAGCCTGTTTGGCTTTGGGTTTGCTCTTGAGAACAGTTACAGTTTGTTCTTGACCAGGTTGAGAAATCCATGTCTTTTTGGCAATGGATTTTTCATGAAGAACCATGGTGGTATCCTTTTTAGGACCACCATCAACCTTGGTCATCAGTAGTTCTACCATGTTCTTTAGATTTTGAATCTCAGCAGTTTGTGAAACTGCTGATGATTCTGGTCTAACTACTGACAAGGAATTTTGAGAAAAAGATTTTGGTTGAGATTTTATCTTTTTCTGAGAAAAGGTGTTTTCAGGTTGTTGTTTCTTGGGTTTAAAGACTTTTTCATAATCATTTCTGATTTGATTTCCCACAACCTGTTGTTTAAATTTTTGATTGAACTGAATTCCTTTTCTGTATCTACAAAATTCAGTTTTGTGGTTGAACAGGCCACAAATTTCACATTCTTTTGCCTTAAGTTTTTGGTCAGAAGGCAAATTTCTGACAGTTGTGAAAAGATTTTGCTCATCAGTAGTTTTCAGGGTCTCAACTCCTGAAGTAGATGAAACTACTGATGGCTTGTTGTCAGTTTTTGTAAATACTTCTGAAGTACTTTCTTTAAAAATGCCAGGATTTCTGTTTAGAAAGTTTTCATGGAAAGATGTGCATTCTTTCCCTTCAGAAGTTTCATTTGAAACAATTCTTCTCCCATCTTCAGTAGTTTTGGGAGAAAAATCTGTTGGTGTTTCAACATGATGGTATCCTATGCCAAACTTAACATTTGAAGCACTTTGTTTGTTTAGCAGTAGTTGATACCCCCTACAAGATTCAACCCATTTTTCACAAGTGATCCTGGTGTCAGCAAGCTCTTGTCTGACATCTCCCAGGTCATTTAGCATCATTTTGATTTGTGCTTGGGTTTCAATAGCAGAGTCAGTTAATTTAGAAACCTCTTTTGTTTTAGCACACAGTTTTCTTTCCAAATCACATTTTATCTGTGTGTATTTTCTTTCTAAATCATTGGCTTTGCCTTGTAGGTGCACGTTTGTCTCTCTTATGAGAGCAAAAGTTTCTTTGCAAGAGTTTGAACAAAGTTTTGTCAAAGATTCTTTTGATACCTGAGACAATGCAGATTTTGAGGTACAGCCTTCAAATGCCATTAAGGCAAAGTTCTTTCTGCCATTGTCTGGTTCTCCCCAGTTGATGTCAAACACTTTGTTGTCTGCATCAGGATTACACTCTGTGGTGTCATAAGGGAGACTGCTCCAGTCAACATACCCCGAGGTAAAGAGGCTTTGTTGAGGGGGTTGTTGAGGCTGTGGAGGAAGTTGAGCAGCTGGAAAGGGAGGGATTGATTGTTGGCTCTGCATCTGTTGAGCAGGCACTTGAACATATTGTACTTGAGGCATATATTGCTGTTGAGGAGCTTGTGCCTGTACAAAATGAGCACTCCCTTGAGTTCCATTGTTCCTATTATAATTGGGGTTATAGTTATTTCCAGATTGTGATTGGTTAAAGCTAGAGCTTCTACACTCTCTAGCAAAGTGTCCCAACTTCTGACACTTGTGACATCTCAGTTTAGATTTGTCAAAACCAATTTTTGTATTACTGGTCAATCCTGGAAATTTCCTTCCTGACCTTTTATAAAACTTGTTAGTTTTAATGCTTAGCATGGCCAGTTGGTGTAGTATGTCCATTTCTTCCAAGTCATCACTGCTAAAATTTTTCAAATCATCCATGATAAAACATAGATTATCAGCAGTTTGACTTTGGTCATCATTGTCATAACCTGGGAAAGATCTTTCTGATGAGATCCCAGTGGTTATGTCAATATTGTCATAAGATCCATAGGAACAAGTTGGTGAGTCTTGTCCCAAAAGTGCTGTACTACCTGGTAGGTAGTCATCAGCAGTTTTACCAGAAGTTTGTAATTTCTTCTTTTGATCGATTTCTCTTTCAAAAGTAAGTAATCTCCCATGGAGTTTTGTGTGACACCCGGCAAATTCTGGTTAACAACGTTGTCTAGATGAAAGTCTACCTTAGCGAGTCACGCGTATATTGTACTTAACTGGGTTAGTTAAGTCGGGTTATGGTCTGGGAACTATTGGTTAGTCTAGAAGATCATTGGATGTTGGTCTAGAGGTTCGTTAGATGTCAGTCCTTAACCAAGTGTACAAACGATGACGATTTGTAGGATCGTCAGGACATACGGAACGTACGAGTCTCGAGTCCCGGGAATTGGTGAACGAGTGTAAATATGTGTATTTACTTGTGTTATGTGTTTACAATCATTATGTGACTTGTCGGTACGTGAAAATGCATTAACATATGTTAAAACGGGGTTTAACGCGCAAAACACACAAAATGAACCCCTACAGGCGATTAGGAAGCCTAATCGCCCATAGGGGAGGCGAGTAGGGAATCTTGAAGGCGATTAGGGTCCTAATCGTGTATAAGTTTAGGCGATTAGGCCCAATCACATGCACAATCACGCGATTAGCAGCCCTAATCGCGTATATCTGCTGCACAATCGCATGGAACGGGCTGGACGACTAGAAACGCCTATAAATACCATACTTAACCTCCTAAACTCCATTAGACAAACCCTAGTCGTCCCATAACCGCCACAAACACATAAACAACCTCTGGAAGGCGATTTTGATCAAAAACACAAGGTTTCAAGGTCTAACCATCATTCTTTCATAATCCTAAGGTTTGATTCTCATCCATAACACTTTGTAAACGTTTTTAATCAATCCCTAATGGTCCAGACCTGTCCTTAAACGAAAAAGCTTTCTGAAAATCGTCAATAAGGGTTGTTAATCGGATTATAACTTATATGCATGCATTATGAGTGTGTATGATTAGAAAGCTAGGGTTTTTATGATTCATGATGATTGATTGATATGTTATTTGGTTAGATCAGAATTGATATTGATAGTAGGATGATAGAAATCTGATTAATTGATTATTAGGGTTATTGTTATGCATGTTGGTATGATGATTGCATGCTATGTGTATATGTTTGGATTACTTGGTTGCATGCAGGACTGATTATACGAGGTTAAACGAAGGATTTTGGTTGAAACATGTTTAGGATAGTGTTTGGAATGATATTGGGTAGTTACACACGTTCTGGATCTGATTTGGAGCGTTAAACGCGCGAAAAACCGGAACAGCAAGGTTACAGGCGAGTAGCCTTGCTAATCGCCTGTGTTAGGGGCGAGTAGGCCCCACTCGCGTGACACAGGGGCGAGTAGCCCCAATCGCGTGACACAGGGGCGAGTAGCCCCAATCGCGTGACACTAGGGGCGATTAGCCCTGATCGTGTGATCTTTCATGCGATTAGCCCCCCTAATCGCGTGTACTGCTGCTGTAAGTGTAAATTAGCATTCCGAGACCCGATTTAACATGTAGTAACATGCTAGGAACCCCGTAACATGTCTAATAACTTGGTAACATATATTTGGATGTATTTCGGTGATACGTGAACTATGTGCTATAACTTGTTGTGCGTTAACGTATGTTAAGTGTACTTGCGTTATTGTATGTTTTGGGGCGTAAACATAACACGGGGAGTCTCGGGTCACCAATGGGATGTCGAGTCTTGTACTTTGGGTCGGTTAAACAATCACGGTGTTTTCAAACGAACTTGGTTATGGTCTGGACATCTAGGGACTAATTAGCCTGCGGGTTATTAGTCTAAGTACTTGTAACTGTCGTATGTTAGGTCGCCGCTTTACGGGACTAGCATAGCAGCTGAGTTTACTCGGGTTAAGGAGTAACGGAACTTAAGGTGAGTTTACGGCCCCTCTTTTAAACTGGTTTTATACTTTCGGGGGAGAAAACATGTGTTAAAACGATTATTTGGTAACTACTGTCATACTATGGGTTTCTATTGTGTACTACACGATCTTTGGAAGTCCCGGGGGAACCATGAATGTGCGGGTTTGCACAACGGGGAAATGTGAATAGCGCTATTGGGAGTGACCAACCCCGCTCGTCGACTTGGAGGGTCGGCGGGTGCATATTGTCTCAAACAGGAACAACAGGAACAACAGGAACATACATCGGGCATACTTTTGGTATTCGAGTTAGTAATGGTTTTCCAATCGTGGTAGTAACAAAACGTACGCCTAGCTAGCATATACTGGTTTTCTATTTGTTATAGTATGGACAGGTGGACTTGGTACTTGGATACAAAACCTGTAAACTCACCAGCAAATTTTGTGCTGACGTAAACTTTTACATGTTTTCTCAGGTCGCTAAGGTAGCACAACGGAACTAGGGCGCACGCGTCTGCACGGCGTCTAGATAGAGTTGCATGATTTCACAAACATTGAACTTGATTTATTTATGTTGGATTTTATTTGAATAAGCTTCCGCTGTAAACGGGAATATTAAACTGTGTTTTGAAATTACATTTTAATTCATTTAGACTTGTTTATTGTGATCGTTGGTTTGGATCCTGGTTTGTCATGCGCCTCGCGGTAAAACTCCGCAAGTGGATTTTGAGGGTGTGACAGATTGGTATCAGAGCCAGGTTATAGTGAACTAGGACTGCATGTAGAGTCTAGTCTATAGCCGAGTCGCACACACTAGACGATCACATGGTACTAAACATTATGGTGATTTACGTATGGTTTTGTCGGGGTGTCTCTAAATCATTGGCCTTTCTACGTTACATCATCCGTTCTATCTTAGGTTGGGTTACTTGTTATCTAGGCAGTGTAGTCTATTGGAGTAACTCGTGTGCTCTTGAGGTTTGTCCAAGGCTCGGACATCTCCCTTTCGCACTCCAATAGAAACACTTGTCATGAACTACCGTAGTATTACGGTGTGTAGCTAAGAGTCTATGTTCGGTGATCTGATCTTTGAACTAGGAGAACACTGGGAGGACCATGTAGAGCGTTTTATCATTTTGGGTGCACACAAAATCATAAAACGAAATGCATGGAAGCCCTAGTGAGCTTTGGGTTTGAGGGGATAGTCCTGGATTGGATCTGGCTTTAATCTTGTGAACATTAGTGGTTATCTTTAACTGCGAAACTAAATTTTCTCGTTCCTTCTGCCAGAATCATGTCTGGAGTACGTGGAGGACGTGGAGGTGGTCGCAATGGTGGACGTGGTGGTGGTCGCGGTGGTGCTGGTGGTCGTGGTGGAGGTATTAACCTATCACAGGCTGATCTGAACAACTTGCTCCAGGCTGCCTTTCAGTTAGGGCACAACGGTGGTGGTAAGTTGTTTTATCTGTTTTCTTTGCCTCATTGGTGAACCTTGTTTACGTTATTCGTGGTTTCTCATACGTTTCAATTCAGGTGGTCCTGTTGACCCACCCCCACCCATGTGCACCTACAAGATGTTCCGGGACTGCAAGCCCCAGGAATTCTCTGGCACTGAGGGTGCGGTCAGTTTGCTTAGGTGGTTGGAGAAAGTGGAGTCGGTATTTCTGATGTGTAACTGTCTCCCAGAAGATCGGGTGAAGTATTCGGCTGCGTTATTTCAGGACGTGGCATTGACTTGGTGGAATGGTATCACCCAGAACATGGGTATTGGGGAGGCATATGCTATGCCATGGGAGAACTTTGTGCAGTTGCTGAAGCGGGAGTATTGCCCGAGGGAAGAGGTACAGAAGCTGGAGCATGAGGTGTGGAACCTCAAAATGACTGGGTCGGAAATCGAGAAGTATACTGTGAGGAGGAATGAGTTGGCAGTGCTGTGTCCCGATCTGCACGTGCCAGAGTATCGTAAGATTGAACATTATGTCTCAGGGTTAGTGCCGGAAATTGCAGGGTTGGTAGCTGCTGGAAATCATCCTACTTATGCGGAGGTAGTTCGATCGGCCCATAGGATGACCAATTTAAAGGTGAATGAGGGGATTTTGCCTGCGAAAGGTTCGACTGCTAAGGCTCCAGAGAACAATAAGCGCAAGTGGGAGAACGACGGGAAAGGATCTGGGTCTACACAGCAGGGTAAAAGGTTTGATAATGGGGGTTCATCGTCTTCAGGTAACAAGCAGGGTGGTTATGCGGGAAAACTGCCCAAATGCAACAAGTGTGGACGCCATCACCAAGGGAACTGCGACAGTAACCGTTGTCACCGCTGCCAGCGAACAGGCCACTATGCTAAAGATTGTCGGGCTACACTTCCATCGACTCAGGCTCCGACTAACAGTTCAGCTCCGACTACTCAGGGGACTACAGGGAAGCAAGGATGCTACAACTGTGGTGACACTGGGCATTACAAGAAAGATTGCCCAAAATTGAAACAGGGTGGAAACAACGGGAATGGTAACAACGGGGGCGGCGGCAGAAATGCACGTGCCTTCGTCATTGGAGCTGCTGAGGCTAGGCAGGACCCTGATACAGTCACCGGTACGTTTCTTCTCAATAATCATTCTGTTAGCGTGTTATTTGATTCTGGTGCCGACAAGAGTTTTGTATCCATGGATGTTAGTCGACTGCTAGATGTAGTACCTGTACCATTAGAGACCAAGTATATTATTGAGTTGGCTGACGGTAAAACGATTGAAGCTACTAGTGTCCTTCGGGAGTGTCAGTTAGAGTTGTCGGGTTTATCGTTTCCCATCGACCTTATGCCGGTACCCTTGGGTAGTTTCGACGTTGTGGTAGGTATGGATTGGTTATCTTTGTATCGCGCGGAAATTATCTGTTACGATAAGATTATTCGAATTCCTCTCCCTGATGGAGAATTTCTTTCTGTGTACGGTATCAAGGGTGGTGTTTCGCTAAACATCATCTCTAGCATGAAAGCCCTTAAGTGTCTTCGAAAGGGTTATCCAGCTGTTTTGGCACTCTTATCTGTTTCCTCTGGTGACGAGAAGAAGATCGACGACATTCCGGTGGTACGCGAGTTTCCTGATGTTTTTCCCGATGATTTATCTGGTCTTCCTCCTCATCGTCAAGTCGAGTTCGGTATTGATCTTGTACCAGGGGCTGCTCCTATTGCTCGGGCCCCCTACCGTCTTGCACCTCCCGAGATGCAGGAATTGTCTAGTCAGTTACAGGAACTCTTGGACAAGGGTTTCATCCGGCCAAGTTCTTCCCCTTGGGGAGCCCCGATTTTATTTGTTAAGAAGAAGGATGGGAGTTTCCGATTGTGCGTAGACTACAGAGAACTGAACAAATTGACCGTCAAGAACCGTTATCCTCTTCCACGTATTGATGATCTGTTCGACCAGCTTCAGGGTTCTAGTTATTATTCCAAGATCGACTTGAGGTCCGGTTATCACCAGCTGCGCGTCAGGGAGGCTGACGTTGCAAAGACTGCTTTTCGAACACGTTATGGCCATTTCGAATTCTTGGTCATGCCTTTCGGTCTCACGAACGCACCGGCGGTTTTCATGGACTTGATGAACCGCGTCTGTAAACCATATCTGGATAAGTTCGTCATTGTGTTTATTGATGACATTCTGATCTACTCCAAGAACGAGACCGAACATGGGGAACATCTGCGGTTAGTTTTGGAACTTTTGCGACGGGAGCAACTTTACGCCAAGTTCTCAAAGTGTGACTTTTGGTTACGCGAAGTTCAATTCCTAGGACACGTGGTTAATGAACTAGGGATTCATGTCGATCCAGCTAAGATCGAAGCGATCAAGGACTGGGGAGCACCAAAGACGCCAACTGAGGTGCGGCAATTCCTAGGCCTTGCGGGCTACTATCGTCGTTTCATTCAGGGGTTCTCGAAGATTGCTCAACCCCTCACCACACTCACTCAGAAGGATAGGAAGTTCGACTGGGGTGAGTCACAAGAGTCCGCGTTTGAAGAACTGAAGTCTAAACTGTGTTCTGCTCCTATTTTGTCTTTACCTGAGGGTCCTGATGACTTTGTTGTCTACTGTGATGCTTCCATTCATGGACTCGGTTGCGTGTTGATGCAACGCGAGAAAGTGATTGCGTATGCTTCTCGTCAACTCAAAGTGCACGAGAAGAACTACACAACTCACGACTTGGAGTTGGGTGCTGTGATATTCGCGTTGAAAATTTGGAGACATTACTTGTACGGTACCAAATGCACCATCTACACCGATCACAAGAGTCTCCAACACATTTTCGACCAACAACACTTGAACATACGGCAGCGCCGTTGGATCGAACTTTTGAACGACTATGATTGTGCTATTAAGTACCATCCTGGCAAGGCGAATGTTGTAGCAGACGCCTTGAGCAGGAAGGAATCTTCTAAACCTCGTCGCGTTCGGGCGTTGCAACTCACTATTCATTCATCGTTACCTGATCAACTTCGTTCTGCTCAATTGGAAGCTTTAAAGGAGGAAAACCTTAAAGCTGAAACTATGCACGGTGCCGACAAGCACCTCGAGCAAAGGCCTGATGGCCTGCACTATTTCGCAGAACGCATATGGGTTCCTTTATTCGGGGGACTACGAGAGCTTGTTCTTGATGAGGCTCATAAGTCCCGGTATTCTATTCATCCTGGTTCGGATAAGATGTACCAAGACCTAAAGGTGCTTTACTGGTGGCCAAACATGAGGTCGGACATAGCCTCATACGTGAGCAAATGCTTGACCTGTGCTAAGGTCAAAGTAGAATACCAGAAACCGTCGGGTCTCCTGCAACAACCTGAAATTCCGGAATGGAAATGGGAACGGATTACTATGGATTTTGTCACACAACTTCCTAAATCACCAAGCGGGAACGACAAGATATGGGTGATTGTCGATCGGTTGACGAAGTCAGCTCATTTTCTTGCCATTAAGGAGACCGACACTATGGATCGTTTGGCTCGTCTTTACTTGAAAGAAGTTGTTTCTAAGCACGGGGTACCTGTTTCTATTATCTCGGATCGTGACTCCCATTTTACTTCTCACTTCTGGAAGTCTTTACACAAGGCTTTGGGTACCCAACTGGACATGAGTACGGCTTACCATCCACAGACTGACGGTCAGAGTGAGCGTACGATTCAAACTTTAGAAGACATGCTGCGGGCATGTGTGATCGATTTTGGCAAGGGTTGGGAAGCTCATCTACCGTTAGTAGAATTTTCGTACAACAACAGTTATCACACGAGCATCAAGGCTGCTCCGTTCGAGGCACTGTACGGACGGAAATGCCGTTCTCCTCTTTGTTGGGCTGAAGTGGGTGAGAGTCAACTCACTGGGCCTGAACTAGTGTACGAAACTTCGGAAAAGATCGTACAGATTCGAAATCGGTTGGCGGCGGCACGGGACCGGCAAAAGAGTTATGCTGATCAGCGTCGCAAACCACTGGAATTCCAAGTCAATGACAAGGTACTTCTAAAAGTCTCACCGTGGAAGGGCGTCATACGCTTTGGGAAGCGTGGCAAACTTAATCCGCGATATGTCGGCCCATTTACGATCCTGGAACGGATTGGGCCGGTGGCATATCGACTTGATCTACCGACGGAGCTCGGTAACGTACATAACGTCTTTCACGTGTCAAACTTGAAGAAGTGTCTGGCTGACGAGTCTCTCATCGTTCCACTAGAAGAGATCAAGGTTGATGATCGTCTTCGGATTGTGGAAGAACCTGTGGAGATCCTTGATTACAAGATTCGTAGCCTACGTCACAGCAAGATTCGTATCGTTAAGGTTCGGTGGAACTCGAACCGGGGACCGGAATATACGTGGGAACGGGAGGATCAGATGAAGTCTAAGTATCCTCATCTCTTTCCTAAGGAAGCGTTCGAGTCGAGACATGTCTCTTCGGCAGCTGAATGAATCTCGGGTCGAGATTCCTTTTAACGTGGGGATGATGTGACAACTCGGGTAAATCTCTCTCTTTTGGTTTCTACCTTTTGCTTGTTTCCTTCGTTATTTCTTTTGTTCTTTCTGTACTTGTACAAATTTTCGGGACGAAAATTCTTTTAACGTGGGGATGATGTGACACCCGGCAAATTCTGGTTAACAACGTTGTCTAGATGAAAGTCTACCTTAGCGAGTCACGCGTATATTGTACTTAACTGGGTTAGTTAAGTCGGGTTATGGTCTGGGAACTATTGGTTAGTCTAGAAGATCATTGGATGTTGGTCTAGAGGTTCGTTAGATGTCAGTCCTTAACCAAGTGTACAAACGATGACGATTTGTAGGATCGTCAGGACATACGGAACGTACGAGTCTCGAGTCCCGGGAATTGGTGAACGAGTGTAAATATGTGTATTTACTTGTGTTATGTGTTTACAATCATTATGTGACTTGTCGGTACGTGAAAATGCATTAACATATGTTAAAACGGGGTTTAACGCGCAAAACACACAAAATGAACCCCTACAGGCGATTAGGAAGCCTAATCGCCCATAGGGGAGGCGAGTAGGGAATCTTGAAGGCGATTAGGGTCCTAATCGTGTATAAGTTTAGGCGATTAGGCCCAATCACATGCACAATCACGCGATTAGCAGCCCTAATCGCGTATATCTGCTGCACAATCGCATGGAACGGGCTGGACGACTAGAAACGCCTATAAATACCATACTTAACCTCCTAAACTCCATTAGACAAACCCTAGTCGTCCCATAACCGCCACAAACACATAAACAACCTCTGGAAGGCGATTTTGATAAAAAACACAAGGTTTCAAGGTCTAACCATCATTCTTTCATAATCCTAAGGTTTGATTCTCATCCATAACACTTTGTAAACGTTTTTAATCAATCCCTAATGGTCCAGACCTGTCCTTAAACGAAAAAGCTTTCTGAAAATCGTCAATAAGGGTTGTTAATCGGATTATAACTTATATGCATGCATTATGAGTGTGTATGATTAGAAAGCTAGGGTTTTTATGATTCATGATGATTGATTGATATGTTATTTGGTTAGATCAGAATTGATATTGATAGTAGGATGATAGAAATCTGATTAATTGATTATTAGGGTTATTGTTATGCATGTTGGTATGATGATTGCATGCTATGTGTATATGTTTGGATTACTTGGTTGCATGCAGGACTGATTATACGAGGTTAAACGAAGGATTTTGGTTGAAACATGTTTAGGATAGTGTTTGGAATGATATTGGGTAGTTACACACGTTCTGGATCTGATTTGGAGCGTTAAACGCGCGAAAAACCGGAACAGCAAGGTTACAGGCGAGTAGCCTTGCTAATCGCCTGTGTTAGGGGCGAGTAGGCCCCACTCGCGTGACACAGGGGCGAGTAGCCCCAATCGCGTGACACAGGGGCGAGTAGCCCCAATCGCGTGACACTAGGGGCGATTAGCCCTGATCGTGTGATCTTTCATGCGATTAGCCCCCTTAATCGCGTGTACTGCTGCTGTAAGTGTAAATTAGCATTCCGAGACCCGATTTAACATGTAGTAACATGCTAGGAACCCCGTAACATGTCTAATAACTTGGTAACATATATTTGGATGTATTTCGGTGATACGTGAACTATGTGCTATAACTTGTTGTGCGTTAACGTATGTTAAGTGTACTTGCGTTATTGTATGTTTTGGGGCGTAAACATAACACGGGGAGTCTCGGGTCACCAATGGGATGTCGAGTCTTGTACTTTGGGTCGGTTAAACAATCACGGTGTTTTCAAACGAACTTGGTTATGGTCTGGACATCTAGGGACTAATTAGCCTGCGGGTTATTAGTCTAAGTACTTGTAACTGTCGTATGTTAGGTCGCCGCTTTACGGGACTAGCATAGCAGCTGAGTTTACTCGGGTTAAGGAGTAACGGAACTTAAGGTGAGTTTACGGCCCCTCTTTTAAACTGGTTTTATACTTTCGGGGGAGAAAACATGTGTTAAAACGATTATTTGGTAACTACTGTCATACTATGGGTTTCTATTGTGTACTACACGATCTTTGGAAGTCCCGGGGGGAACCATGAATGTGCGGGTTTGCACAACGGGGAAATGTGAATAGCGCTATTGGGAGTGACCAACCCCGCTCGTCGACTTGGAGGGTCGGCGGGTGCATATTGTCTCAAACAGGAACAACAGGAACATACATCGGGCATACTTTTGGTATTCGAGTTAGTAATGGTTTTCCAATCGTGGTAGTAACAAAACGTACGCCTAGCTAGCGTATACTGGTTTTCTATTTGTTATAGTATGGACAGGTGGACTTGGTACTTGGATACAAAACCTGTAAACTCACCAGCAATTTTGTGCTGACGTAAACTTTTACATGTTTTCTCAGGTCGCTAAGGTAGCACAACGGAACTAGGGCGCACGCGTCTGCACGGCGTCTAGATAGAGTTGCATGATTTCACAAACATTGAACTTGATTTATTTATGTTGGATTTTATTTGAATAAGCTTCCGCTGTAAACGGGAATATTAAACTGTGTTTTGAAATTACATTTTAATTCATTTAGACTTGTTTATTGTGATCGTTGGTTTGGATCCTGGTTTGTCATGCGCCTCGCGGTAAAACTCCGCAAGTGGATTTTGAGGGTGTGACATTTTGTAAGAGTGAGGGAGCTAAAATCTGGTGAGGATCTTAAGACAATGGAGTAGGTTTCCCATTTGTCAGGTAGAGACCTTAAAAATCTATGTAACATAGATACTGTTGTATAGGTCTGACCATTTAACTTTAGCTCAGAGATTAATGAGGAGAATCTTTCAAATTGTTGTGTCAAAGTTTCCCCATTAATATAAGCAAATGTTTCATATTGTTGAGCCAAAATTTCTCTGGTGTTGGCAATCACCTCTTCAGTTCCTCCAAACTGTTCTTTAAGACAGTCCCAAAGTTCTTTGGCACTTTCACAATGTAAAAGGCCAGAGTATATTTCATTTGGGAGAGCCATTGCCAACATAGAGAATGCCTTAGCATCTAGCTCAAGTTTTAGGAAATCCTCATCTGTATAGTCTTTGGGATCCTTAGGAATCCCTTCTTTAGTTTCAAGATTTATGTTTACTGGTTTGTGTGGACCATATATCACAGATCTCCAACAACCTGTGTTGGTTTGTGACAAGGTATGTGCCATTCTTTTCTGCCATATATTGTACTCATTTCTCACAAGCATGGCAGGTTTGGTGGCAGAACCAGTATTATGTGGATCCATTTTTAAAGAGTATAGATTTGTCTGATGACTCTTTTAAGTGATGGATATTGATAAAAAGTGAACTTTTGATCTTTTTATTGAATATCAATAAGAGCTTTGTGTCTGATTCTCAATTTGTTAGATTGATATGTGATCAGATAAACCAATGCTCTGATACCAATTGTTGGATCAGTTTGCTCTTGTTTGCTAAGTAAGAACTTGCTATCTTGACACTTAAGTGTTTAGCAAGTCCTTGTAAATCAGATTATAAGCACAGCGGAATGTTATAAGTTAAAGCAACACTTTTTATGCAAAGGCAGAGTTATAACTCCCCCTTGATGTTTGAAACTAATAAATGACAAAGTATTTATTATGAATCTAAGTTGTAAATGAGAATTAGATACTTAGAAAGATTCACAATAAATACAGAAATGGAATATAACAATGAGAGTGTTTGAAGGATTTTTCTGTTGAAAATCAATGTCTAAAATAGAAGGTTGAAGCCTTCTATTTATAGACGATTACATGCATGTATCTTGCCTAAAAAGCAAGCACAGAAAGTCCAGTTACAAGTTGCACAAGTTGCAACATTGAAAGAAACAAATAAAGCTAAAAGTAATATTAAACAACAAACTACTGATGCAAAAAGGCGGTGGGAAATATCTTCTGCTAAGTGCTGATGAAGGACAACTACTGAAGAGTAGTTTTGTCTTCAGTACTTCTGAAGTGAACTTGTCTGGTTTGGACTTCAGAACTTCTGCAACTTCAGCACTTCTTCATATCTTCTAATCAGCAGTTTCTTGTCTTCTCTTCAGTACTTCTATACTTAGCCAAAAATGACAGAAGTGAATTAGACTAAGGTTTACAAAAGTGGTTTCACCAATCCTCTTTGTCCTAACAGTTGTCTATAAAAAAATATTTTGAAGTTTGTGAATAAGTATGCGATCATATTTTGCATAAATTGTTTAATTTTTTTTTTATAATTTTTGGGTTATATGATTTGTTAAACTACATTTATTTACTTTGAATTTAATCTTAATTTGCATGCCGTTACAATAAATATATGTTTATTCATTTCATTATTTGTTTTAAATCACGTCAAATCAAACATTTGTTGATTCATATATATGTCATTGGGTAACATTAAACTTTTTTATGATAATATACAATCAACCAAAATTCATACGAATTGTATTACACAACTTTCAATAAATAAAATTTGCATACTACAATCTTTATAGAATTTTTTTCATTTGACATGGACATGTACTTAGTGTACACGGGAGGCTCTAACCTAGTTATTAAATATATATGTAAATGATTACAATGTATAAATATAAAATACTTAAATCATATAAACACAATCAAAGACATAGATAACAAATAGTATACACTAACTTTTTGGTAATTTTAGCACAAGATGACAATGTAGATGGACAATTAGATATATTATGCATACATATTTAAAAAGATATATTAAAAATTGTATTGGGTATCTAATCGGGTAAACGGGTATATTTTATCGGGTAATCGAGTTGGGTAAATGGGTATATCATCAAATCCCAAACCCGTCCGAAACCCGCAAAAAAATAAAAACTAATCCCATACCCGAACCCATACCCGATTATCCGACCCCAAACCCGTCCCAAATATGTCGAGTTTCGGGTTTACCCATCGGGTTCGAGTTTGATTTCCATCCCTACACCCGGACTTGCCCAAAATCGGCGATGATTCATGGTGGTTTAGCCCACTTATTACCCTTGACCTAGTCGTCTGGTGCTATGGTGCTTGCCCCCATTAAAAATTGTGCGAGTTCAAATACTTAGAAATGTAAGATTAAGTGGTATTTAAATGTAAAAAAAAATGTTTTTAATGATAAAAAAAGTTAACCCCACTTATTCGTCACCATTAGACATCATATCTCTCCAACGTCTAGTTACACTACAAGAATGTCTCCGCTAAAGTTAATAGCGATGACATGTGTATCATGTATCTGACCATTCTTAGGGTGTAGGGTATCCCAAAAAATCTTAATCTCCCATCTAACCATTCATAAGGTGTAGGGTATCCAAAAAAAATTCTCAATTTCCCCAAAGGTCACAACAACCTCAAATAAGTTTTATTTTCTCTAACTGTGACACCCGGCATGTTTGGGTCAACATTTTATAAACACATAAGTCTACCTTAGCGAAAAACGTTTATTAAACATACTTGACGGGGTCAGTAGAGTCGGAACACAGTTCGTATTGTCCATGGTTCCATAATTCGGGAGATCATTGGGTTAGTCACACACACACACACACATGATACGAGTCCCGTTGTTGGTGAATTACATAAACTAATTAAGTGTATGTGTAGACTAATTGTCACATGGTGGATTATATGCTTAGATGTGTTTAAATGATGTATAGATAATCATCCGTGCTTAAATATGTTAAGTATAGACTATGGATGCATGCTTATGTGTTAAGATGTGTTAGAATGCGTTAAACACGACAAACTGGAAATCTGGAAAAGTTAACATGAGTTAAAAAGTGCTGTTAACATGTGTTAAAAAAAAGTGCTGATGACCTGAAAGTGGAAAGTGGGCGAATGTGGAAATGGAACTTGAGAAAGTGGGCGAATGTAGAAACAAAGTGGGCGAATGTGGAAAGATTCCACATTCGACCATTACAAAGGGGCGAATGTGGAAAAGTTCCACATTCGACCATATAAAAGGGGCGAACCTGGACCTGGTATAAATACCATACTTAGTCATTTTTCATCATTTCACAAACCCTAAACGCCTCCAAACACTCTCTATCAACTATTATCATTGGGGAAGGAGTTTTTGAGCTTGTTTTTCATAACCTAACTCTCTAAATCATTACAAGTGAAGACCTAATGTGTGTTCTTCATTCCAAATCCTTTTTAAACAATTTTGACTTGTTTTCATTGAAACCCCAAGGGTCCAGATCTGATATCAACATGTTTTATGGGTAAAAACCTTCCTAATATCTTTCTAAATAAAACCTATTCATAAACAATGAGTTTTTATACAAATTAACATGTGTTAATGTAGTATTATGCATTGTTTGATGATTACTTGTTGTATAGATGATATGACAACAACCTAGGATTGTTATTAATGAGGAGTTATGATTGAAACATGTTACAATTGATTGTTGAAGGTGTTTTTGTCGTTTAAAGGAATTTGAGTTAGAATTAGGGCTTGTTTTTGATGGAAATGATAGAGTTATGATAGGGGGTTTCTTGTTCATGATGATTTGAGTATGTTGAGCTGATGATTAATTAAATTCAGAAAGTTTCCTAATTGGGTAATGATTTCATGCATGATGATGTGACATCTCCATAATTTACTATTTTAGGAAACTTGTAAAACGGATAGATTTTGGGGTAAAATCGGTAGGGATTCGTAGGAATATGTTAATGATGCTTGACTGCTGTAACTCATGGTGTTTCGTGATGTTTTCGGACGTTTTCGACGCGTTTTTTGGGAAAATTATACAGCAGGGTCGAACCTGGAGCACCTTCGACCAGTCGAACGGGCGAAGGTGGTTCTCCAGGGTCGAATGTGACAACTCGGGTAAATCTCTCTCTTGGTTTCTATCTTTTGTTTGTTCCCTTCGTTATTTCTTTTGTTCTTTTGGTACTTGTGCAATTTTCGGGACGAAAATTCTTTTAACGTGGGGAAGATGTGACACCCGGCAAATTCTGGTTAACAACGTTGTCTAGATGAAAGTCTACCTTAGCGAGTCACGCGTATGTCGTACTTAACTGGGTTAGTTAAGTCGGGTTATGGTTCGGGAACTATTGGTTAGTCTAGAAGATCATTGGATGTTGGTCTAGAGGTTCGTTAGATGTCAGTCCTTAACCAAGTGTACAAACGGTGACGATTTGTAGGATCGTCAGGGCATACGGAACGTACGAGTCTCGAGTCCCGGGAATTGGTGAACGAGTGTAAATATGTGTATTTACTTGTGTTATGTGTTTACAATCATTATATGACTTGTCGGTACGTGAATATGTATTAACATATGTTAAAACGGGGTTTAACGCGCAAAACGCACAAAACCAACCCCTATAGGCGATTAGGAAGCCTAATCACCTATAGGGGAGGCGAGTAGGGAACCCTAAGGGCGAGTAGGACCCTACTCGTGTATAGGTAAGGGCGAATAGGCCCAATTGCCTGAACAATCAGGCGATTAGGATTCCTAATCGCCTGAAACTGCTGCATACTCGCTAGTAACGGGCTGGACGACTAAAAACGACTATAAATACCATACTTAACCTCCTAAACTTCATTATACCAACCCTAGTCGTCCCATAACCCGCCCCGACACATAAACAACCTCTGGAAGGCGATTTTTGATCAAAACTCAAGGTTTCAAGCTTGAATCATCATACTTTCATAATCCTAAGGTTTGATTTTCATCCATAACTCTTTATAAACGTTTTTAATCAATCCCTAATGGTCCAGACCTGTTTTTAAACAAAAAAGCTTTCTGAAAATCGTCAATAAGGGTTGTTAATCGGATTATAACTAATATGCATGCATTATGAGTGTGTATGATTAGAAAGCTAGGGTTTTTATGATTCATGATGATGATTTGATATGTTATTATGATAGATCAGTATTGATATTGATATTATGATGATAGGAATCTCAGTAATTGGATATTAGGGTTATGATTACGCGTGTTAGTATGATGTTGCATGCTATGTGAATGGTGTTTGGATTACTTGGTTGCATGCAGGACTGATTATACGAGGTTAAACGAAGGATTTTGGGTTAAACATGTTTAGGATAGTGTTTGGGATGATATTGGGTGGTTACACACGTTCTGGATCTGATTTGGAGCGTTAAACGCGCGAAAAACCGGAACAGCAAGGTTACAGGCGAGTAGCATTCCTAATCGCCTATGTTATAGGCGAGTAGGGTGCTAATCGCCTATAACATAGGCGAGTAGAGGCCTACTCGTGTGAAAGATCAGGTGAATAGCCCTAATTGCTAGTAAGTTCATGTGAATAGCCCTAATTGCTAGTAAGTTCATGTGAATAGCCCTAATTGCTAGTAAGTTCATGTGAGTAGCTCCTAATCGCCTATAATAGAGGCGAGTAGGGTTTCTAATTGCTAGTTGACCAACCTAATTGCTAGTTGACTTTTCCTAATCGCGTGTACTGCTGCTGTAAGTGTAAATTAGCATTCCGTGACCCGATTTAACATGTAGTAACATGCTAGGAACCCCGTAACATGCCTAATAACTTGGTAACATATATTTGGATGTAATTCGGTGATACGTGAACGATGTGCTATAACTTGTTGTGCGTTAACGTATGTTAAGTGTAATTGCGTTATTGTATGTTTTGGAGCGTAAACATAACACGGGAAGTCTCGGGTCACCAATGGGATGTCGAGTCTTGTACTTTGGGTCAGTTAAACAGTCACGGTGTTTTCAAACGAACTTGGTTATGGTCTGGACATCTAGGGACTAATTAACCTACGGGTTATTAGTCTAAGTACTTGTAACTGTCGTATGTTAGGTCGCCGCTTTACGGGACTAGCATAGCAGCTGAGTTTACTCGGGTTAAGGAGTAACGCAACTTAAGGTGAGTTTACGGCCCCTCTTTTAAACTGGTTTCATACTTTCGGGGGAGAAAACATGTGTTAAAACGATTATTTGGTAACTACTGTCATACTATGGGTTTCTATTGTGTACTACACGATCTTTGGAAGTCCCGGGGGAAACCATGAATGTGCGGGTTTGCACAACGGGGAAATGTGAATAGCGCTATTGGGAGTGACCAACCCCGCTCGTCGACTTGGAGGGTCGGCGGGTGCATATTGTCTCAAACAGGAACAACAGGAACAACAGGAACTACATCGGGCATACTTTTGGTATTCGCGTTAGTAATGGTTTTCCAATCGTGGTAGTAACAAAACGTACGCCTAGCTAGCGTATACTGGTTTTCGATTTATTATAGTATGGACAGGTGGACTTGGTACTTGGATACAAAACCTGTAAACTCACCAGCATTTTTGTGCTGACGTAAACTTTTACATGTTTTCTCAGGTCGCTAAGGTAGCACGACTGGACTAGGGCGCACGCGTCTGCACGGCGTCTAACTAGGGTTGCATGGTCTTATAAACGTTGAACTATTGTTTCACTGTTGAGATACTGTTTTGAATAAGCTTCCGCTGTAAACGGGATTTTAAACTATGTTTTGAAATTGCATTTATATTCATTTAGACTTGTTTATTGTGATCGTTGGTTTGGATCCTGGTTTGTCATGCGCCTCGCGGTAAAACTCCGCAAGTGGATTTTGAGGGTGTGACATCGAACCTGGAAACTAAAGGGGCGAACGAACCACAAATGGGCGAAGGTGGGAGAAAAAGGGGCGAAGGTGGAAGTTCAAGGGCACATTCGACCAATCAAAGTCACCTTCGACCACTCCAAGCTACGTTCGACCCTACGTTAACAGAAATGAGATTTTTGATACGAACTAAGTGTTTTATGCTTGAACCTTGCGTGTAATCTATGTGTACTTGATTAGTTAGGGTAATGGATCACCAACGGGATGTCGGGTCGGTCTAGTGTGTCAGTTAAACATTTAAACACGTTTTAAAACATACTTGGTTATGATCTGGACAATCGGGGACTTGTTAGCCTTCGGGTTAGTAGTCATCACACTTATGTAAACTCATTGATAGGTTGTCATTAGTTGGGATTATCATACACGTGTTGGAATTCTAGTTATCGGAAGACGCACTATAAGGTGAGTTTCACGGCCCCACTCTTTTACTGGTTTTACATTTTTGGGGGAGAAAACATGTTGTGTCCTTTAAACGTGTGTCAACTATGTTTTCATAAAAAGGCGTTTCAACTATGTTTTGGTATTCATGAATTCATTGGGTTTGGAGTATTCATTATGTTTTCACGTATTCATTATGTTTTGGAGTATTCATTATATTACTATGCGATCTTTGGAAGTCCCGGGGGAACCATGAATGTGCGGGGATGCACAACGGGGGAAATGTGGATAGCGCTATTTGGGCTTGACCCGCCCCACTCGTCGACAGGAGGTCGGACGGGTGCATATTGTCTCTTAGGTATTCAGTATTCAGTATACAGTATTCAGTATTCAGTATTCATTCGCGCACGTATTCAGTATTCACAGTATTCGAGTCCAGTAATGGTTTTCCAATCGCAGTAGTAACAGGTATTCATATGATTTGCATGCATGTGGTCTGGATTGATCATGGGTATTCATTTGGGAGTTAGTATTCAGTTGGAGTCGATTTTCACTTGGAATTGGTATACATTTGGAGTCGGTATTCATTAAAAACCTGTGAACTCACCGGCATTATTTGCTGACGTATTTAGCATGTTTGTCTCAGGTCGCTAAGGTAGCAGCTGTCGATAGGCGCACGGAGTCTCACGGCGTCTAGGATTCATGTGCATCTCATTTAGTATTTTCAGACTTTCGTACTTTTGATTTCACGTTGTAATAAAGTTTTACGCTTCCGCAGCGTTGGATCATTTATGAAAACTTAATGGTTTGATTATGTCATTTTTACGTATCATATAGTGTTGTTTATTGTGACCGTTGACTTGGATCCTGGTGTGTCACACGCCTTGCGGTAAAACCCCGCACGTGGAAATTTGAGGGTGTGACAGATTGGTATCAGAGCCAATGGTTATAGTGAACTAGGACTGCATGTAGAGTCTAGTCTATAGCCGAGTATCACACACGTTGGACGGTCACACATAGTTACGAGTCGTGTCATTTGGAAAACATACTAACCTTGTCGGGGTGTCGGTGTCCTCATCACACAGTATCACGTTATCTATCTTTTGTTATTCCTACCTGGGTTCTATCTTCTTCTTCGGGTTTGAAGTTGAAGGGACTATTCGCTTACATACTTGCTTACTCACACACTATCATGTGCTAGTACTTGTCATAGTACACTCCTGAGTGACTGTTCACTATGGGATTCTCGGGTGATAACAGTTTCTTTTAGGAATGTGTGTATCGGGTGATTTGAAGTTCTAGCTAGGAGCACGCCTAGAGGACCATGTAGAGCGATTTGTTATTTCGGGTGCACACGAAATCATAAATCGAAATGCATGAAAATCTTGGTGGACTTCGTGTTCGGACTAATGGTCATGCTGGAACCATGTTCTGAATTCGTTTGGTCACTTGTAGCTCGATCTGTTGGTGATTTTGCGTATCTTGTCTCATGTTTGGCAGAACATGTCTGGTCACGCTGGTGGACGTGCTGGTGGACGCCGTGGTGGCGGCGGGGGTCGCAATGGCAGTGGACGAGGTGGTGGGAACATCACCATGACTCAGGCGGAGTTGGAGCACATGTTGCAACAACAGTTGAACGTTGCGTTGGCTGCTTTCCAGGCTGCTCAGCAGACCCTGGGAAATACTAATCAGATGCAGACTGGGTGCACGTACAAGAAGTTCATGGACTGTAAGCCCCATTTCTTCAATGGGACTGAAGGAGCGGTGGGACTACTTAGGTGGTTGGAGAAGATTGAGTCGGTGTTTGCTATGTGTAACTGTCCCGACGCTGATCGCGTCAAGTATGCTTCTGCTACACTGGAAGGACATGCGTTGACCTGGTGGAACTCCACCACTGCGAACCTTGGTCTGGGTGAGGCCAATGCTATGCCGTGGTCCGAGTTTGTTCAGATGTTGAGGGCAGAGTATTGCCCAAGAGACGAGATTATGAAGTTGGAGCATGAGTTCTGGAATCTGAAGATGGTTGGGTCGGAGATCGAGGAGTTTACTGCTAGGCACAACGAGTTGGCTGTGATGTGCCCCGGGTTGGCTACACCGGAGTACCGGAGGATTGAGCACTACGTTGCTGGGTTAGTGCCGGAGATTGCTGGACTTGTTGCTGCTGCTGATCACACTACTATGTTGGCCACTGTTCGGGCAGCCCACAAGCTGACCAACATGAAGGTTGCGGAGGGCGTTCTACCTCCGAGGGGTGCTGCTGTGAAAGCCCCTGCGGACAACAAGAGAAAGTGGGAGAGTGCTGGAAAGAGCGCTGGGTCGTCCCAGCCGCAGACAAAGAAGCAAGAAGTTGTGGGAGCATCATCCGAGCAGAGGTCTGGGGGATATACTGGGAAACTCCCGAAGTGTGGTGAGTGTGGGTTTCATCATACGGGTGATTGTGAGAGGTTTCGCTGTCGACGGTGTCAGCGTTTTGGTCATCATGCTAAGGACTGTAGGACTACTCTTCAGCTACAACCGGCACAGGCCACTACTACTACCACTGCTACTGCTCCTCAGGGGAGGCAGGGATGTTATCACTGTGGGGATAATGGACACTTCAAGCGGGATTGTCCTAAGCTGAACCAAGGGACTCCAGGTGGTGCTGGGAATGAAGGCGGCGGTCGAACTACTCGTGGTCATGTCTACGTCATTGGCGCTAGGGAGAACCAGGAGGATCCTGACATTGTTACTGGTGAGTATTCTTTTCTTGATTCTCGTTATGCTCGTATTCATTCTCGTTCGCATTGTTTGGCAATTCGTATTCATTGTGTGCATTCAGTTTGGTATTTGGTCATCATTTTGCATTCATGAGTCTGATGTGGGTCCTTTGGAGATGTTACTTGGACGGTACCGGTGTATCATTTATACCGATCATAGTAGTCTCTAGTAGGCCTTCGATCAGGGGGATTCATTGTTTTCTATTCACTTTGGGGAGGGCGGTTCCCCGGCACAGAGTATTCGTTGATATCATCTTTCGTTCGTGGTTATCATTTCGTTTGTGTTCTGGGAAACGTTACTTGGGTTAGGTCGACACTCATTACTGTCGAAGAGTGAATCTCGGGACAAGATTCCTTTCAACAGGGGGATGATGTGACGACCGGGAAAATTTTTCTTTTTCTCGCTTCGTTCTCTTTGACTTCGGGAAATTTTCGGGACGAAAATCCTTTCAACAGGAGGATGATGTGACGACCGGGAAAATTTTTCTTTTTCTCGCTTCGTTCTCTTTGACTTCGGGAAATTTTCGGGACGAAAATTCTTTCAACAGGGGGATGATGTGACACCCGGCATGTTTGGGTCAACATTTTATAAACACATAAGTCTACCTTAGCGAAAAACGTTTATTAAACATACTTGACGGGGTCAGTAGAGTCGGAACACAGTTCGTATTGTCCAGGGTTCCATAATTCGGGAGATCATTGGGTTAGTCACACACACACACACATGATACGAGTCCCGTTGTTGGTGAATTACATAAACTAATTAAGTGTATGTGTAGACTAATTGTCACATGGTGGATTATATGCTTAGATGTGTTTAAATGATGTATAGATAATCATCCGTGCTTAAATATGTTAAGTATAGACTATGGATGCATGCTTATGTGTTAAGATGTGTTAGAATGCGTTAAACACGACAAACTGGAAATCTGGAAAAGTTAACATGAGTTAAAAAGTGCTGTTAACATGTGTTAAAAAAAAGTGCTGATGACCTGAAAGTGGAAAGTGGGCGAATGTGGAAATGGAACTTGAGAAAGTGGGCGAATGTAGAAACAAAGTGGGCGAATGTGGAAAGATTCCACATTCGACCATTACAAAGGGGCGAATGTGGAAAAGTTCCACATTCGACCATATAAAAGGGGCGAACCTGGACCTGGTATAAATACCATACTTAGTCATTTTTCATCATTTCACAAACCCTAAACGCCTCCAAACACTCTCTATCAACTATTATCATTGGGGAAGGAGTTTTTGAGCTTGTTTTTCATAACCTAACTCTCTAAATCATTACAAGTGAAGACCTAAGGTGTGTTCTTCATTCCAAATCCTTTTTAAACTATTTTGACTTGTTTTCATTGAAACCCCAAGGGTCCAGATCTGATATCAACATGTTTTATGGGTAAAAACCTTCCTAATATCTTTCTAAATAAAACCTATTCATAAACAATGAGTTTTTATACAAATTAACATGTGTTAATGTAGTATTATGCATTGTTTGATGATTACTTGTTGTATAGATGATATGACAACAACCTAGGATTGTTATTAATGAGGAGTTATGATTGAAACATGTTACAATTGATTGTTGAAGGTGTTTTTGTCGTTTAAAGGAATTTGAGTTAGAATTAGGGCTTGTTTTTGATGGAAATGATAGAGTTATGATAGGGGGTTTCTTGTTCATGATGATTTGAGTATGTTGAGCTGATGATTAATTAAATTCAGAAAGTTTCATAATTGGGTAATGATTTCATGCATGATGATGTGACATCTCCATAATTTACTATTTTAGGAAACTTGTAAAACGGATAGATTTTGGGGTAAAATCGGTAGGGATTCGTAGGAATATGTTAATGATGCTTGACTGCTGTAACTCATGGTGTTTCGTGATGTTTTCGGACGTTTTCGACGCGTTTTTTGGGAAAATTATACAGCAGGGTCGAACCTGGAGCACCTTCGACCAGTCGAACGGGCGAAGGTGGTTCTCCAGGGTCGAACCTGGAAACTAAAGGGGCGAACGAACCACAAATGGGCGAAGGTGGGAGAAAAAGGGGCGAAGGTGGAAGTTCAAGGGCACATTCGACCAATCAAAGTCACCTTCGACCACTCCAAGCTACGTTCGACCCTACGTTAACAGAAATGAGATTTTTGATACGAACTAAGTGTTTTATGCTTGAACCTTGCGTGTAATCTATGTGTACTTGATTAGTTAGGGTAATGGATCACCAACGGGATGTCGGGTCGGTCTAGTGTGTCAGTTAAACATTTAAACACGTTTTAAAACATACTTGGTTATGATCTGGACAATCGGGGACTTGTTAGCCTTCGGGTTTGTAGTCATCACACTTATGTAAACTCATTGATAGGTTGTCATTAGTTGGGATTATCATACACGTGTTGGAATTCTAGTTATCGGAAGACGCACTATAAGGTGAGTTTCACGGCCCCACTCTTTTACTGGTTTTACATTTTTGGGGGAGAAAACATGTTGTGTCCTTTAAACGTGTGTCAACTATGTTTTCATAAAAAGGCGTTTCAACTATGTTTTGGTATTCATGAATTCATTGGGTTTGGAGTATTCATTATGTTTTCACGTATTCATTATGTTTTGGAGTATTCATTATATTACTATGCGATCTTTGGAAGTCCCGGGGGAAACCATGAATGTGCGGGGATGCACAACGGGGGAAATGTGGATAGCGCTATTTGGGCTTGACCCGCCCCACTCGTCGACAGGAGGTCGGACGGGTGCATATTGTCTCTTAGGTATTCAGTATTCAGTATACAGTATTCAGTATTCAGTATTCATTCGGGCACGTATTCAGTATTCACAGTATTCGAGTCCAGTAATGGTTTTCCAATCGCAGTAGTAACAGGTATTCATATGATTTGCATGCATGTGGTCTGGATTGATCATGGGTATTCATTTGGGAGTTAGTATTCATTTGGAGTCGATTTTCACTTGGAATTGGTATACATTTGGAGTCGGTATTCATTAAAAACCTGTGAACTCACCGGCATTATTTGCTGACGTATTTAGCATGTTTGTCTCAGGTCGCTAAGGTAGCAGCTGTCGATAGGCGCACGGAGTCTCACGGCGTCTAGGATTCATGTGCATCTCATTTAGTATTTTCAGACTTTCGTACTTTTGATTTCACGTTGTAATAAAGTTTTACGCTTCCGCAGCGTTGGATCATTTATGAAAACTTAATGGTTTGATTATGTCATTTTTACGTATCATATAGTGTTGTTTATTGTGACCGTTGACTTGGATCCTGGTGTGTCACGCGCCTCGCGGTAAAACCCCGCACGTGGAAATTTGAGGGTGTGACACTAACTCCCCACATGCATGAAATTAAACACTCCCTAAACCCCTAAAATGATATACACACAAACAAATCTTGATGTTGTTCATCAGCTCCAAAGGGGAGGGGCGGTGTTTTGTTCGGGTCTGAGCTCTCCAACCCACTCCGCCCACCCTTATATATGGGCGTGGGTGTATGTATAGTATTGGAATTAAGGTTTATTAGTGTGAGCCCATGAGCCCACTTTAGGTATCTAGGGTTTCTATCATCTCTATATATTGTATCAGAGCGCACACTAAAGTAGGCCCATGGGCTCACACTAATAAACCTTAATTTCAATATATATAGAGAGAGACGTGTTTTTTTTATTTTTTTATTTTAAGTTGATGGAATGTGTGGCTTATATGAGGTTTGGAGAAAGAAGAAAGGCAGCCATTGGTTTTGTGGGCAATGGATTACCAGAAACATATTTGAAGCAAAATAAACTAATGAGTTTATGGAATACTTGCAACTTTTGAGAGCCAAACAACCTTTGTAGCTTTAACTATTTTAATGTAACCAACTAATGATGATTCTTTTAGTGATTTATTATAATGAAAATAAATAGTTTTTAGGTAGTTCCCATATGCGTGGATATATGATCATGTTGCCAGAAATGGGGAATATATCTAATTTTATTTACATGAAGGAAAAGCTACTTGAGATCAATGGTCCAAACACTTGCAATTGCAATTATATATGACAGAATTTAATTTAATTCTTATTAAGATTTGGGTGTAACATATATAAGTACGTACTGTACATATTATTCAAGCTTACTCTTGTTATATAGTCAATTAAACTGATCATTTTGTCTTGTAAATTGTTTAATTATAATTTTGTCCTATCATGGGACACGTAACATATTGGTCGAATTTAAGTAGTTGCATCACCAACATATATGTACAATAAATCCTTTTCACTTAACCGTATCTGCCTACCGTACATGCTATAATCCACAAGTACACCTTTGGCCAAACTTAGGTACAAGAAATTCATGATAAGGCAGGACCTAGCTAGTTGCATATTTATTCTGGTTTTGGTACAATTAAAGAATACTTCACTCCAATCCTCTACTTCTCCAGCATTAATCATATGCTTCCCCTCCCAACATGATTGCCTAAACTTAGCAAAACAACACCGATTAACTAATCATGTTATTCATAACATTAAATCCCAGCTAAATTGTGGTCACAGGTTCCAACTAACGAAATGTATGTTGGCGGTATCACCTTTTAATATATTGTCCACCAACGAACTATGTCTCACATATTGTCAACCTTTTAACTATCAGTTATTGGGTGCCGTCGGTCTCAACTAATGTGGCATGATTACTATTAGCCGTTGGTGCAGAGGCGGAGTTAGGGGGGGACTGAGGGGTATCAAGCCTCCCCCAATGGCCCAAATTTGTTAAGTTTTTAAGGTAAAATTTCGATAAAATTGTATCAAGCCCCCCTGTTTTTAAGGTTAAAATTCAATAAAATTGTATCAAGCCCCCCTTAACGCTCACTCCAATAATCTAAGCCCCCCTTATCATGAAATCCTGGCTCCGCCTCTGCGTTGGTGGACAATATATTAAAAGGTGGAACCGTGAACACATATTTCATTAGATGAGATCGATAACAGCCAATAGCTAATTGATAAGATTATTTAAATCCAATACTTTCTTTTATAACTATATAAGGATCAAAAACTTGTGACACTTACACTTGGAGATAAAAACAAAATACAAGAAACTGTCACCAATATATTTGTGATTACTTAGTCTTATCATTTTCCAATATCTGTCCCAATCACATGCATCTCAACTCCACCCTATTTATACCTCTCCATTGCTCTCTCACCCCTTCCACACACATGTCTCTCTTCTCCTAGTCTCTTGAGTTCTGTCCTATATATCCATTTCAACTAAAACATCAAATCTTCAACATTTTCCAAAAATGGTTCAACAAACTCTTGATCAAGTAGACCTCTTCTCCAGGAGATGCATAGTGGTTAACGGGCCAGTCATAATTGGAGCTGGCCCGTCTGGCCTTGCAGTCGGCGCAGGACTCAAGATCCAAGGGGTTCCTTTTGTGATCCTAGACCGCGCCGACTGCATTGCATCTCTCTGGAAAAACAAAACCTACGACCGCCTCAAACTCCATCTTCCTAAACAATTTTGTCAACTACCCTTTTTCCCTTTCCCTCCTAATTTCCCTGAGTACCCTTCTAAATACCAATTCATCAACTACCTTGAAGCATACACCAAAAAATTTGATATACACCCACGATTTAACGAATCCGTTGAGTCAGCCAAGTATGATAAGGTTTGTGGACTATGGCGGGTACAAACGGTTGTGCATGATTGTGAAATCGAGTACATATGCAGGTGGCTTGTAGTAGCAACCGGCGAAAACGCAGACAAAGTTGTGCCAGAGTTTGAAGGACTGGATGAGTTTGATGGCCATGTTATGCATGCTTGTGACTACCGATCAGGCGAAATTTTCCAAGGCAAAAAGGTATTGGTGATCGGTTGTGGGAACTCTGGCATGGAAGTCTCTCTTGATCTTTGCCACCACAATGCCTTCCCATCAATGGTGGTCAGAAGCTCAGTGAGTTCCATACACACTGCACACAACTCCCTCCATACTTAACATAACATAATCTTGAAATATAAATCAAAACTGAAACATGGTTTAAAATCCACAGGTTCATGTATTACCAAGGGAGATAGCGGGGAAATCGACATTCGAATTGGCGACTACATTGATGAAATGGTTGCCAGTAAAGATAGTTGATAACATACTGCTGGTTCTTGCCAGGTTTAGCCTTGGAAGCTTAGACAAATATGGAATAAAGAGGCCATTAATAGGCCCACTTGAGTTAAAGAACACTAAAGGGAAAACCCCTGTTTTAGATATTGGTACACTACAAAAGATTAAGTCTGGGAACATTCAGATTGTTCCTGGTATCAAAAAGTTTTCTAGGGGTTGTGTAGAGCTTGTTAACGGTAGATATCTTGATATCGATTCGGTTATTTTAGCGACCGGGTACTGCAGCAATGTTCCTTCATGGCTTAAGGTAAAAATAAACATTTTTTTTAATTTCCATAAGTTGGTAATGGTCTGGTTTGTTGTATACTTACAGTTTGTTGGATCGACAACAGGAAAGTGATTTGTTTTCAAGAGAGGGGATGCCAACGACGTCGTTTACGGAAGGGAAATGCGGGTTATATGCAGTTGGGTTCACAAGGAGGGGTCTATCGGGTGCATCCTTAGATGCCATAAGAGTGTCACAGGACATTGCCAAAATTTGGAATGAAGAAACACGACCATTATGTCATGGTTTTATGTAACAACTAGAATAGTGTTGTTATTATTATTATTAACAAGATGACAAATGTATAAGAAACAGCAGCCCTCTCCGGTTAGAGCTATTCTGTAAAAAAAAAAAAAAAAAAAAAAAACAGGAAGATGAGGCTTTTCGTTTTATAACTTTATTATTTGTATTTATATTTTTGGTTGAGAAAGAAAGAAATTGTTATCATCACTTCACTTCCATATAGATTGTGTATATTAATGAATGGGACAAGTTGAAATTTTACTTTTCGTTCTTAACAAGCCAATTTCACCCGCGCGTTACGACGGGTTAATTATAAATGTCTATAGTGTGACTCTATGAATGCACAAACTATCCAACTTTATTTTACCTAATTATTAACCTACGCATTTATCATCACCATTAGCACATTTATCAAATTATTACAAAATATTAATGAGCAATTCTTTTTTTTTTTTATTTACGGTCAACGGTACACACCCATAATGAAGCCCTGCATCCTTCAGGTCCAGTCCCTAGGCTTAAGGTCCAGACCCTCATTTCAGAATAACCCTTTTCTGAATGGGATTCGAACATGTGACCTCCCAAGTCAGGAACCCGACAAAGTGGGTAAACCTTTCCGCGTTCATTACAACCGCTAGACTAAATGAGCAATTCTTAATATGTACAAATTACTTGTTTGGTGACGACCCTCCTATGACAAACACAATGTTGAGATTGTGACTCTTTTAGAATATCCAAAATGACTCACATACATCCCTTTCATTTGCTGGTTTTACTAGATCAGACCTTAAATATATATATATTTTTTTAACATACAAGATAAAATGATTATTTTTAAATTTGTACGTTAAAAGTCGATGTCGGTCTATCCTTGAATATATTTAAAAATAGGGATAGACAAGCTATAAATATATTTATTTTTGTACGATTGGTCTATAATTGTAATAAATAAAAAGGGAAGGACCAAAAATGATTCATCTAGTGTCCAAACTAACATGGTGGACCCACTTTTTCATTATGCCTCTACATTGCAATTACCCTTTGACGACTAATAACTCAAGTACCTCTCCATCATATTCACTTGCCTAATGGGTTGTTAGAAAAAAAATAATTTATTTTATCATTCAAGTTTAACTAGCAATAAACATGTATATTACAAGAAGAAGAAAAAAAAGGTTTGTTTTAAGCCTAATTAGGCTTGATTTTAAAATGGAAACAAAAAAGACGGAAATGGTTTGTTTGAACCTATCGTTTGGCACTCCTCGTGACCTGCGATGACATAATCAGCCTGAGTATCATCGTGCCACCAGTGGAACCACCCGACATCTCCACTAAGAAATAATGTCTGTACGCCAATCAAGAGGAAACCCAATAAATATTGAAAAAACCCCTTCTGGCAATCGAACCATAACCAAATGGTACCTAACTTTATCTCATCCTCAAAATGTCACTAGCCTATAATGCCATGGACATATATTATGTATAATACTCGAAGAAATTTACATGAAAATTGTACTTAAAAGGCACTGATTTATGGCTTGGTGTTGTAAAGAGAAGAACTAGCTAAAGCCCTAATTTTATTTGGTTGGATCTTTAATCTAGTTTTGTTGTTGTAAGGAGAACAGCTAGGCTAAAGCCCTAATTTATTTTAAGTTGGTCCTTAATCTGGTTTGTTTGATACCACACGTAGTAAGAGATTAGAGATGATGAAATTAGCACAATTTTTATTAATAGCAATAAGTCAATAAGTCATTTTGAAAAGCCAGGATTTAGGGGGTGTTTGGGATTGCGTTTTGAAGTAGATTTTTAGATTATTGTGTTTTGAAAACGCAAATAATCAATTTTTAGTGTTTGGGAAAAAGTATACAAAAAATGATTATTTGCGTTTAAACACTCACAAAACGTGGTTTTCAAGAAGCATCTCCCACTTACTGCACACAAACGCACTTATCAAGAATTGGGATCCCGCCAAAACTTTTACCCTAATACCCTTAAAAGCCCCTCATATCCCTCCAAAATAATTTACACAAGGCTTTCTTCTTGATACAACCACTTCTGCCGTCAAGAAAAATTGTAAACACTTTCTTCTTTTTCATATAAACAATTGTTTTTAAACATCAAGGATTCTAGAAAATATCAATTGTTGATTTCTTAATTAGTTTTTTTAGATGTTTGTGTAAAGATTCATCTTTTTATTTATTTTTTAGATCTCATATTATATTTTGGTGGGCCTCTCTGAATTATGTCTAGTATTTTTATGTTATTATTTTGATTTGTTGAACTAATTGGTTGTTCACCATTTGCATACTTAGTAATTAATTACTATTGTTGTTGTCTGTTTGTTTAACCGAAGAAATATTGTTTATAAATGTGATCAAGTGTGTTCATTCATGTACTTATATCTTATCAATCTCATGGTTTAGTTATGTAAATGAGCTATTAGACTTATTATCGTTAGATTTGATATTTTGATATATGTAGTTCAAATAATGTTGATACTATTGTTCAAATTGGATCGTGTATATTATTCCTATTCAGGGAATGGACTTGAACCATGAAAATCCCACAACTAAGCTTACCTCTACAAAGGTTGTTGCTCGAAAAACTGTTTGGGATTCTAGCACGCATATGATATTTGTTGAGTTGTGTCTTGAGGAAGTCAGCAATGGTAATAGACCTGGGAGCCACTTCAATAAGGTTGGGTGGACGAACATAGAAAATAACCTAAAAAGCCGAACAGGAAAAGTTTACAACAAACTGCAACTTAAAAACCATTGGGATTCAATGAAGAGGGATTGGAAGTTATACGATCGTTTAATGAGAATTGAATCCGGGCTTGGATGGGATCCCATAAAAAAGACGATAAATGCAACGAGTGAGTGGTGGGATGAAAAAATACAGGTAATGTTTGAGAAATTAGTTTCTTCACAATTTTATTGTAATTAGGTACTAAAATATTTTTTTCGTTAATATACAGGCAGATCCCGAGCTTGCAAAATTTAAGGACAAAAATTTGGAGATGTATCACCTGTTTTATGAGCCTTTGTTTCGCGACTCTGTTGCCGTTGGTGATAAGACTAAGACCCCTCATCAATTGCAAAATGAAAATAGTCCAAGTGATGTTCAAGACAAGATTGGTGTTATAGATGTAGAAGAGAAGGCAGATAGCGATGAAGCGAGTTTAGGTGATGATGCGGAAATATTGTTTCCAGAAAGCAGATTGGTTAAGAGGAAGAAGATACAAAATAGTGCTCATGCCTGCTCAAGCAAGGGAAAAAGTACACCTTCTTCATTTGAATTAAAACTTGACACTGTTCTTCAAGCAATATCCTCACGAAGCACACCAAGCATTCCAATACCTTCAGTATCAGAATGTATGGATATCGTTTCAAATTTCCCAGGTTTTGAGCCAAGTTCGATATCTTATAACAAGGCACTACGAATCTTTTGGAAAAAGGAGGCAAGGGAAAGCTTTATGTACCCGCCAACTACTGTTGACAAGATTAACTTTCTCTATTCGCTTATAAATGAGTGATGGCGCATTATTTTTCTTTGATTTTATTTGTTTTTTTTGATGTTTGCATCTAGACGTTTTTCTTGTTGTGGCGTGTGTTGTGTTTGAATAAATGACATTATGTTTTTGTTTAATCATGTTACAAGAATTTTTAATATTATGTTTTAGTTAATTTTCATTATGAAATGTTTTGACTATTATGTCTTTTTATTGTGTACTTTAACAGGATGGAGATAACAAACCATGATAAATATGTGAGTTCTGATAGTGAAGACGACAACAATGACGCGAATGAGGAAGATTGGTTAAAAGATGAGAGACAATTTTTACTATTATGCGGTTTAGTCATCGAAGGGGTAATAGTAGGACACAATATGATGAATATCCCGCGTATCCCTTGTCGCACTTCTTGTCGTACAGGAAATATTTTTATTCAAGAAATACTTAATGGTCATCCTAGACGTTGTTATGAAGATTTCAGGTTACATGTTGATGTTTTCAAGAGCTTATGTTTGGATCTTAGAATGCATTACAGCTTAACGGAGACACGTCATGTATCAATTGAAGAGTCTGTTGGTATTTTTTTATTGATACTAGCCCATGGATGTGGAAATAGACTAGCTCAAGAAACTTTTAATCATTCGGGGGAAACTATTCATAGACATTTCCATCGTGTTTTGAAAGCGGTGCTTAAGCTTAGCGGGGACATCATCAGGCCAAATGTAAACTACAACGAGGAAGTACCTCCACAACTTCTGAACAACTCTCGTTATTACCCCATGTTCAAGGTGTGTTATATATTTTTACTTTAAATTTCTGAATTAATACTTTTATCTATTGTATTGTGAATTAGTAATTAGTGTTTTTGTATTTATAGGATTGCATTGGAGCTATTGATGGGACACATGTTAAGGCATCAGTCCGAGAGCATGAGCAAGCAAAATATATTGGTAGAAAAGGATATGCAACCCAAAATATCATGGCAGCATGTGATTTCAATATGTGTTTTACATTTGCATGGGCGGGATGGGAAGGCACTGCACATGACACAAGAATTTTTTTATAAGCATTACGTAAGCCAGAAGTGAAGTTTCCTCGTCCAATGGGTGGTTAGTATTATTTTATATGTTATATTCTACTTAACCCATTGTATTGAACTAAAAGAGTTTTTTTTATATATAGATAAGTACTATGTTGTTGATGCCGGGTACCCAAATACTAGAGGCTATCTTGCTCCTTACAAAGGAAATGATGTTCGTTATCACATACCAGATTTTCGTCGAGGTCAAACAGCTGGCCAACGCGCTCCGAAAGGACTAAAAGAGACATTTAACTATTATCACTCATCTTTAAGAAATGTGATCGAACGAACATTTGGAGTATGGAAGGCAAGGTGGGCAATATTAAAAGATATGCATGTAAATTACTCTTACGAAACACAGGTCAACATTGTGATAGCATCTATGGCAATTCACAACTATATTAGGATGAAAGGTCAATTTGATGAAGCATTCAACAAAGCACAACAAGAAACTTATCTTCCTACTCGAGATGTTGATACCGACCAATCCATCGGAATTAGTGGAACACGAGAAGACGCAATTACACGTCGTAAGACTGATGATATGTATATGAATTTAGTAAGAGAGGGTATTGCGAGACATCTTATGCAATCCAAGTGAACGGTATGTTATCAGTTGATGACATTGCTTTATTGTTTCCGTCATTAGTTTTCAATTGATAAACTTTTAGCACATAGTATTTTTGTTGAAGTGTGTTTGTTGATTATCTAGTTATCCAGTTTAGCCATAAAAGTTCCTTATTTGACACACAACTTCAAGTGTCCAACATTCACAACAATTGAGTTGTAATAACCATTTGATTAATGTCCTTTTTTGTCATTTTACTTGTTTACTTTCTAAAATATATATATTTGCCAAACACTCAAAAAACTGATTATCTGATTATCATGATATCAAACAACATAATCAAATCCAAACATTATCTTTCTACAGCACGTTTTGTTACAGCTAATTATCTGATTCTGATTATTCAAAACGCATAATCTATTTTGAAAAAGCAATCCCAAACACCCTCTTAGTGCTTTTCCAAATAACTTATTGACTTATTGGCTTTTCAAAAAGTTAATAAGTCAATAAGTTGTTTCCAAACTCAATCCCAAACATCCCCTTACGAATTTTTATAATCATAAAGATTTTTATTGTACTTCAAAAGACCCTGATAATTAAAAAAAATTATTTTTATTGTTGTTCACAACGTGATTTATTTAAGTTAAGGTGAAAAATACAATTTTGACAACCAAAGCATAGAAAACGATCCATTAAAGTAAAAATAAAATACAATTATAACCCTTTGACTTTCGCATTTTGAGTTGCATCCCTTTGACTTTTGCATTATATGTTTTAACAATGTTAGCATGTTATAAAAGGTATGATCCCTTTGACCACAAGAAGTCTTTACCTTAAACAAAGATTATGCTATGTTTTAGTTGGTTGACTTTTTGAATATTATATGTGATCTGCTTTCATTCATTGACACAATTGGAGATAAAGACCTTCTCAAAACCACCTTTTTTTATCTAAATGGATGCTTAATCGTTAATCACTTGCAATTCATTTATGGGTCGGCAGTTGATCTTAAAGATCTTGATTACATTCTGATTAGTGTGGAACTCGTTTGGGCCAACATGGCAACATTATATTGGCCATTCTTTAAAATTGGGTTGGAAGAAAAATCTAACAATGAAAAATTAATATAATGATACTTCAATTATGATTTTTTATAGCTGATTTTATGGGTTATTCATGACCCGAGTCGAGCTAGCTTGTTTATAACCAAGTTGAAGTTGATTTCGCGTGAAATTGATCAAGCTATTTAAACAACCCTAATGTTACTTAACGCATGTGACTCTCGCATGTTGTCACCTTTGAACAACTTTTCTTCGGTATGATATATGTTTAATGTATATGTACTTTGCCGATCTAAAATGCTTAAGATTTGGGGTTGAATATTATCAATTTGGTTTTATCAATTTTCAAGAGACGAGTCTTATCAAGAAGTATAGTCAACCCCACACTTTGTAAACAATTTTAAAATGGCCAAGAAGCAAGTCAACTAGTTCGAAAGTTGTAAGTCATACAGGTTGAGATTGAACTTATCCAAATGAGACGGCCCACTAAACCAATTTAAAATTATCTGAACCGTTTTCCTATATTATATAATATATATACATCGTTAGTAATAAACAATCTCAAACTAAAAACAACTTATTTTAATCAGCTTAACATAGATGCTTTTCTTCATTTAAAATACTTACAAGTGTTTAATCATAACAAACTAAGTTACAAGTAATCCCACACACAGTTTGATAACTAGATCACTGAATTTGTGTCGAATTAAATCAGAGAATGGGTCAATTTGGGTCTCTAAAATTAGACAGCGGGTCAAAACTAACCATCCTTATGAAACTTGTTAACTTCAAAAAGGTTTACATGGATTAGCAATTTAGCACCACCCATAACAATTGTTTGTCTCAACCACCTACTTGTCGTCGCCACCACCACCTCCATTGTCATCACTACCATCACTGCCGATGCCATCTTCCCAACCGCCACCCACCACAGCTACCCCGACACCACCTCCATGTCATTGCCCCAACCACCACCAAACAACTGCCCTGTCACTAGCCACCACTATATATATAGCGCGCGAGCCTTCTTTTATTCTTTTCTTTAACGACTCATTTCAACCTGGTTTATTTTGGTCCAAGCCTGTTTTGACCAAAACTATCGTCTTGAACCAAACTCATTTTGCTCTGAAAGGGTTCTAACCCAAACCTGTTTACTGATCACCGAACCAACCGATCTACCAAGCTTACACAAGCACTATCACAATCATAAAATGGGGTAATGTAACACCTCAAGAAAAGAATTAAAAGCAATATAACAAGATCAAACCAATTCTTCTTTTTACCACCTCACAGAAAGTCTGCTTATCATTTGTTCAAAAACCGAATCATTCTTTGGGCATCAAAAATGTGAATTACAATGACTAGTAATCCATTCTCTTCTAATAAAGTGTAGCATCTTTTGCTACATGACATCAAATCTATATATGTGCAATCTAAAACCTAAGAATGATTTCTAAAAGAAACCTTCCATACCATTAAACTTCAGTAATTGGAAAATCGCGAACATAATCATTCCATATCTCGGCAGCAATAGAATCACGCAATTGTGAACTCTGTTCAATTTGTTTGGCATCAAAGGGTACATCTGCATCAAGCATTTGATTCTCAGCACACGTCATCATTGCGGGTTTTTCAAAATCAATTGGCTGTATAATCGACTCCTCTGATTGTAAAACACAATTTTCATGTTCAAACGGTTTAAAGATAACGTCATCAGGCGTCTCATCACGAATGTAATTATGTAAAGCACAGGCTGCTACTACTAATTTCACCTGTTCCCCAAAGGACATAAAGGTATGTTCAGTTTTTGTCATTAAAAAGAGAAAAGAGAAAAAAAAAATACCTGTGTTGGTAAAGGGTAAGAAGGCGCCGACATCAATATCGGAAACCGTTCTTTCAATGACCCAAAGGTTCTGTCAGTGATGCTTTGCAACAATGAGTGACGACGATTGAATAACTCTTTAGCATCTTGCGGCCGAAACCCATTTTCATATTCAGTTAACCTGTATGGTGTACCTAAATACGGAGCAATAAACCCTGGAATGTTCGCATATTTGAGATCCACAAGGAAATATTTACCTGCAACATATCCACCAAATAATATTACATGTCAGCAAGACAACGCCATTAAAATTAAACTATGTCGCAAAATATTAAAAATTGTAATGACCTTCAGGAACTTCAAGCTTGTTTTTCCTTGTAAGAGCCGAATTCAGAACTTTCATATCAGGTGCCGACCCCTCCCAACCAGCTAAAACATAATGAAACTTCATATTAAATGAGCACGCAGCAAGAACACTTTGTGAAAGAACACCGTTTTTATTACGAAAAGGTCCTTGTTCATCAACACCCACAATTACAGGAAAATGCGTCCCATTAACAGCACCCACGCAATCCTATCACATTACAGATACCAACCATGATCAGAAACGCGTTACTAAATTTCAATCGGTAAGTAACTACCTTACATATGCAAATTCAGTAAAATTACCTTAAAATAAGGATAAAATCTCGGATCATCTCGGATTTCTGGAGGAATCTCAGGGCCTGGAGGTTGAAAGAAGTCTAAAGATATGGCAATAATCGCATTCAGGACATTGTTAAAATGTCGACTAATGGTTTCCCCCGAGTACCTAAACAGCTCTTGCACCGCACGAGTACGTAAATTATGCCCAATAATGAACAAAAATATGGCTAACTGCTCCTCAACTTTTATTCGGCTAGTGTGGCGTAACAGACCTTTCGCTTTTAACTTGTCACACAACTTATAAAACACTTGTTTTTCCATACGGAAATGATCTAGAAAACGCTCATTAGAACCGTCGAGAACTTCATCTACAAATTTTGTACCATTAGCCGAGGCAGGCGTCGGTTCATTGCTAGTAGATTTACCATTAACACCACCATCATTTTCATCATCAGAGCTCTCCATGGCACACAAAATCCTACACTACATTAAATAATAAATGTTTATGCCTTGATCATGATATATTGTATGATTATGTCCTTAATGTAACTGTAAACCCTAAAGGAGCATATGGATCGTCTGCTACATTGATTTTCTTTGATTAGAGAATGGCACTATGAAATTTAAAGTTTATATAAAAATGGATTAACATAAAGCAGCGATTAAACTAATAATACTATAATAACAAATTGGGGAGTACAAAACATTAAAGACTGTAATACGAATAGAAGGCCAAACAGAAAGAGCAAATTAGGAATAAATGAAAATAATAAGTTAGACCTAATTTGATACAACTTCGAATACAACATACCGGAAACGATGAAAGGCGCGAAATTAATAAAAGACAGAAACACGTAGGGTTTTGGCAACGCCGGACCGAATGAAAGACGGAGGTAGAAGAAGGTAGAGTGACGCAAAATAAGGTCCCATTCAATTATTTTAGTGTAAATAAAATTAATTAATCCTAACTTAAATGTTTTAATTTAACGGTTTTAACTTGTCATGGGTAGGGCCGATAAAAAAAAAAAAAAACTTGTCATGGGTAGGTTGTAGGGGTGCAAACAAACCGAGCTAGTCTAGCTCGGTTCGAAAAAAAACTCATACCGAGTCGAGCCTAAACAAGCTCAAGCTTTGTTTATCGAGCTCGACCCGGCTAGCGAGCCTTATCAAGCCCACTATTTATATAAATTTTAATTAATATATAAAATATGTATTTAAATATAATAATTAATATTTATAAAATTATGAATAAATAACCAAATTATATATAAAATAAGTATTATAATGAATATAAATTAATTAATAACTAATAATTGAGCCGAGCCCGAGTCAAGCTCGAGCTTGGCAACCTCCCTTCGAGCCGAGCTCGACCTTTAGGAACAATGCTCGAATCGAGCCAAGCTCGAGCTGTGAAACCTCTCTTCGAGCCGAACTCGAGCATTAGGAAGAATGCTCGAATCGAGCCAAGCTCGAGCTTTCAGAACTTAAACGAGCCCGAGCTCGAGCCTGGTCGAGCTCGGGCTCGGCTTGGCTTGTTTTCACCCCTAGTCACGGGTTTTATTTTATTGGACCGAAACTAACTGAGGTTAACTCCGTTAGTTTCTTACTTATGTGGCAGTCCACGTGGCATCTGAGGTGAAAAAATCTGTAAAGTTGACAAAAAACCATGGGCCCACATTATCCACTTGGTTTTTTCAATTAAAAAAAACTTTTAATAATAATAATAATGTTTTATAATTAAAAAAATTAAATGGGGCCCACAAACAAAGTTTATATCCGGTTTCCTTCAATCTTTGGAATCATCAAACATCAAACCCAACCCAAGAACCCTAATTTTCAGCCCTAAACGTTCAATTCACAACAACATCCATAACCGATCCATTCACAACCCTAATCGACACTACACATGAGCTCGTCTCCATCCTCAAACAAAGCCCCTAAAATCTTTAAGATCATTTGAATGGCAAGGTCTATTGTAATCATGATATGCTTGCAATCATACGAGTTGTTAGTCGAAAGAGCCCACAAATTGGCGAGGAATTTTATGGGTGTTGGTTATGGCCAGTAAGTAATTTGCACATCCGTTACATTTTGTTTGTTTCCATAACATTTGTGAGTTTTGATTGGGTTGTGTTTGTTGTAGAAAGAAGATTGCAAATTCTTCTTATGGAAAGAGAATTTGGAGAAGATGCTTAATGAACAAGGTAGATGCACTATAGGTAGATATGAACAAGTGAAGATTGAAAACTTACAACTACAAAAGAGAATCTTGAAGGATGAAAACAAGTTGCTCAAATATTGCACATGGAAGTTAGAAAATGTGTTAGGATTAGTAGTTGTGCTTCTTGCAACGTGTTGGTGTTTTATTGTTTGAAATGAGGCAAATTTGTAATGAATGATATGATATTGTAGTTTGTTACGTAAGTTTTGTCTTAAATTAATGAATGGATTAGTTTTGAAGGTAATGCAAATGTGGTACAAAAACACTTGAATGGGTCACTTTTGACTGGACAATGAGGCTATTTGGGTCAGGTTGAAATGGGGACTTGAATAGGTATGATATAAAGGCTGTTAATGGGTCAGTTTGACTTGGGGACTTGAATGAGTTTGATATGAAGGTTGTTAATGGGTTAGTTTGACTTAATGGGTCAAACATCATAAACACAAACATCCTGCTAATGGGTCAAACATCATAAACACTACATTCATAACCAACATCATAAGAGTTTAAGATCATCAACACAAACATTCATAACCAACATCACAACATTTTAACATCATAAACACAAACATTCATAACCAACATCATAACAGTCAACCATCATAAACAATACATTCATAAAGTAACTACATACATAACCAAGTTCATAACAGTTTAACAAAATATGATTGAAGTAGACTGAAAATAAATAAACTGGATCCTACCCCCTTGTTTGACTTTCCTCTGGCTTGCCCCTCCCCCTATTTGACTTTCCCCTGCCCCTTGTTTGACTTGATTGAACTGGTCTACTTGATTAAACTTTTTAACTAGATTGAAGTGGTTGACTAGATTGAACTGTTTGTTATGACGATTGACCTGCTCCTTCAATCCTTGCCTTCCTTAGCCTGCCCCTTGGTCTCTTTTGTCCATCAACTTCATTTCTTGGTCTCTTCCCCCCTTTTGCACCCCTTTTTGTTATGCCCCTTCTCTTAGCAATTTGAACATATCAATGAAGTTCCATGTCTACTGAGCTTACCTGGATTTCACAAGAATTGTTAAATATTGTTCTTCTTTGGTCTACCTGGTTGAGCCATGATTGGTGGTGGATCAAGAGGGTAATCAATAGAAGGCTAATATTTTTCACTAGCCAAAGGAGGTATTGTATAAGAATAAGCTTTCATGAATTGTTCCTTTTGATACCAATCATGCACAAACATTTCAGCATTCTTGTTGAGAAAACCAACAACTACACAAACATGCTTGCAAAGGATACCTGACAAATCCCATTTTCTACATGTGAATGTTCTATTCCCCAGATTAACGGACACATAATCCAACTCCCTTAAATGAAACACGTGCAGTGATGATGGATATACCTCACACCTATAAGCCCTATCCTTTCCAGTGTTGAGCTTCCCCTGAATCTTAGGACAAACAATCATGTCTTCTCTATCCATCTCCCTATGCATGTTGATTAACCTAGTCACACCCTTATGTCCTCTAAAATGTTTATAATGTGCTTTTATCTGGACTGCACAATGAAGCCATTTAATGTTTCTGCCATGTTGTTGCATATAACATCACACCTAGTGTGTCTCCTTAGAAAGCACCTTGAAAAACACTTAGGATTCTGTTTGAGAAAACCCCCTGCTGCTTGACTTGACAACATTTTCATTTCCTTCAATGCTTCTTTGTAGTCACCCTCATTGTATGCTCTTAACAGTTGTCCAGTACACCTCATTCAATTCATCACTTTTATGTTTCTTATGCCAGTTGGCATAAATGTGTCTGGCACAGTTTTTATACTCAACTTCAGGCTAGACCAGTGCTATAGCATTTAGCAAACCCTACACAAGAATTAAATAAGTGTTACAATTAAGTAAAAGTGTTTCATTTATAGAATATATACAATTAGAGGTTGTTACATTTTGTTGATCTAATAATAATGTCCATTGCTTTCCACCATCAACTTCTAGACATCTCCTTAACTGTTCCATGAACCATGTCCAACTATCATTGTTTTCACCTTCTACCACTGCCCAAGCCAAGGGATACATCTTGTCATTTTCATCTCTACCTATAACAGCCAATAACATTCCACCTTAAAAGGTTTTAAGAAAGCACCCATCCAAACACAATACCTTTCTGCAGCGAGCTAAAAATCCCTTTTCTCAACCCATCAAAGTGATCGCGTGTCGAGTGCTAATCTAAAAATATTTTAAAAACAACTCCTTAGCTACAAGTACTGCAGTATAGGGAGTAGGGTTATCGAACCACGATGAGTCTGTGGAAAGTGTTAATAGCAATTTATTGATTAAACTAAATTAATTTTATGAAGTTGATTTGCTGCTTGCTTGCAAAAACAAAGTGATTGATTGAAAAGTAATTAAAAAGAATAATATAATGAAAAAACGGTCACTCTGGGTTTTTGATTCGGTAATTTTAAAACTATTTTGTAATTAACCTAGCCTGGGAATCACATAGACATGATCTTGTTTAAATTGCTCAACCCAATTCAATTATCTTAACACTAAATACAAAATCAAATTATTCCTAGTGCAAGGAAACCAAGAAACGATGATATGTTGTATCAATGCAAAGAAACCAAATTGTCTAGATCAGTCAAACATACAATTGAATCCAAAAGAACTTTAAGATGTTCACAAAATTCAATCCAAATACTAGGTAAAACAAAGTAAACTGATAAAATAAGTGAATCACTCACTCGGAAAGACCGCGAGAGGATTAGCCGCTCATCGCATTCACGTGCACACCCAAAGTTCCTTGATTTCTTTTGTGCGACCCCCTTGTGTGCGTGACCTCCCCCAAAACAGCCGTCGAATTCCTCCCAATATATTCCACTTATTGCCGACCGAAGCACTCGCTAATAGGCCCAATACTTTTACGCTTTTTTTCTTTTCTGTTACGTAAACTCAACATGGACTTCAAGTCCATTATTATTACTATTACTATTATTATTATTATTATTATTATTATTATTATTATTATTATTATTATTATTATTATTATTATTATTCAACTCGGGTGTTATTTGTTCGACCAAAATTTATCGTCTACGCCCCAACGTCCATGAACACTTGTTCTCAAGTGTTTGTGTCTCGATTAAAATTCAAGTGTTTTGAGCTCATTTTCCACGAACACCTACAAAATACATGTGCACTAATAAATAACTAAGACCGACTAAAAGTACACAATAAAAGACTAAAATATATACAAAACTAACATATTAACAAGGTGTTTTCACCAACACATCACAAAGCACACAAACAGCCTATAAAATGTATCACATGTTGCACTAGCATCTGCATTAATGTATCCTGGTGGTACAGTCATCAACTCAAATGTGGAACTAGGATTTGCTATTCTTAATGCCTCTAAATAGGATCCTAATTTGCTATAAATTATAATGTTCTTTCATTGAACCATATCGTTGATTATGTGCATAGCTTTTGGCCTTGTATGCAAACCACTTAGTTATCAAAACTTGTACTTCTCCTTCACAGCAAGTTGAATATCCTTAGCAGACCAATGTGGTTTACGTTTAAACACAAGCAAGAAATCATTGGCTATAAATATGTAACTCAACTGCCTATTTTTCTTCATATTTCTTTGGCCATTGTGTTTGTGTATTGCCCTTTTAACCATGTAACAATTTTTATTCCGATGGAAAGAACAAAAAAATATGAAATGGACACCATTGCACACAGTTAATACCAATACGACCTGGCCTATTCTTGTTACTAACAAAAACAAGTAAATTCTTACCATTTGCAACAACATACTTATTCACAGCCTTTTAAAAGCATCCCTACTTGGGAATCTTGTACCAACCACCTAAACCCACTTTGTCCAATCAATATGTTCAGTCACAACAGGAACACTAGGAGCATACTTCTTCCCTAAAATGTCATCATCTTCACTCTCACCGGGTGTTTTCACATCCCCTTCCGAGTCTTCATAGCTACTATGTGCTTTAACATGAGGTGCTTCTAAATGACCAGTCCCTTCTACTTCATTAGTAGTGGGTTGTAAACATAATTGTAACAACTTATTTGTTGTTTCTGCATCTTCTTTGTTCACTTTCTTGATATTCAATTTTGACTGTCTCCATTCTTCATCTTCCCCTTCTGACCCATAATCATCTAGGTGATCCTCCTCTTCTGTCCAAACTTATATCTATACTACTATAAAATGCATTCTAGATGGGCAACAAAGTAATTTAACTTTATTAGAGGATGACATTATTGTAATTTACCTCAAATCTTAATACACATTAATACATTATTTATTACAAACTTCTAATTAATTAACACTTTATTTATTAAACTTCAAATTTTAATTAAATGAACTAAATACATTTTTTCAAACAATAATTTGTATACTTATCTAAATAAAAAAAAAAACTAGGTAGAAATACATATATAATTAGAACAAAACAAAATTAACTAAATTTATAAAAACAAAATAAGTAATAGTATTATGTTATTATATATAAATAAGAAGCAAATAAATAGACTTAAAGTTACGGTCTTAAACAATATTGTACTACTTATCAGGAACATTATATAAACAATTTACCCTTGCACATATAATAATTTGATGGTATGGGAGGAGATGGGTTTGTTGCAGTTATTACTCGATATTCATGTTGGTTCAAGTTTTTTTATTCGTGCTTCCAAATACATGTAACTGTTGAGACAAAATGGATGTTGAAGTGATGTTTTGAGAAACTTATATTTAAACTTCTTTGACAACAAAGTAGAAAAAAAAGGCCTGCAAAGTGTGACTTGCATTTACTTAGCCTAGAGATAACCCGTTTTTTCTCAAACCAATTTGGGTTGAAAACAGGTTTGGGTTCTTTTAAGAAAGAATAGAACGGTTTCGGCCAAATTGGCACGGGCTAGAAACCAAGATGGACAAAAAATAAACCAAACCTCATAGACACGACTGGCGTTGGGGAAACTAAAGCATTTTGTTATTTTTACAATATTTTAGTTTTGGGTTATTTTATTAGTGCTATTATTGCTATTTTGTCTACATGTTCATTTAACTTTCATCCAAAATTGGTTTATCCCGCCGCATAACGCGGGGTAGGGGTGTTCAGAATTCGATTCGAATTCGAAAAATTCGAAATTCGATTTTGTTCGATTCGATTACCAAGAATTCGATTCGATTATTAAGAATTCGAATTCGATTCGATTCGAATTCGAGTCCAGTAAATCGAATACGAATCGAATACGAATTTATGATTTTAAATTCGATTCGATTCGAAATTCGAATAAAAAAGTTTACATGTATATTTTTTTAAATATATATACACATATACACATTATTATATACACAAGTATACACATTGGAAAAAAAAACTTCTAAATTTTGGTCAAACTCTAAGAACCCATAGTGTCTATAACTTTTAGCATAACCATGTTTTATATATTTACCTTATATATCACAAAACTCTATAAAACTATACTCTCTACTATTTTTACTATTCTCGTATTTGACATATTATTGTTTATCAATTTTGTAGATTTGTATTTTATATGTTAAAAATAATGAGTTTGTATTAGTTTTAAAACTAAAAGTAAAACAATTTGTTATTTAAGGTGAATTTGAACTAAATCGAATTTATTCGAATTCGATTCGAATTCGAGTTTCTTATTCGAATCGAATACGAATCGAATAAATTGAATTTTAAACGAATACGAATCGAATACGAATTCAGGTAAAAATATTAAAAATTCGAATAATTCGATTCGAATAATTCGAAAATTCGTTATTCGATTCGTTGAACACCCCTAACGCGGGGTCACTTCTAGTTTATTTAAGTGATACTTACACTTTTGTCTCTTATTTTAAATCAACTTTATTGAAATTTTGTTTATTTATACGATACTCAACTTTCGCCTCTTATTATAAACTAACTACCCTTGCGATTTGTAAATGACCATAACTTTTTCATACATTAATATTTTTTTTAAAACTTTCACCTATAAAAGAGTATTTTATTCTATTTAATTTGGGTATAGTAGTGTTACTATTTTTTTAATTTAAAAAGAAATTGATATATTACGTGATTAAGAGTGTCTAGGGTAGGGTTAGGATCAAATACATAGTGAAAGAAAAATAGGAAATCGTAGGAAGGGTATCAAACGAACTCCGATTGAACCCATTCAAGCGACATTGGAATCGTCTTATCGAACCCTACGACGTTAGTTTTTAGGTCTTTGTTTTTTTGGAGTTTTAGCTTGTAGTTTTTAGAATATGCATTATATCATTGTCTCTTTTATATACCATTGTGTCTTTTTCTTATTTTCACCACTGTGTCATTTTTTCAATTCATTGTGTCTTTTTTCTTTAGCATTGTGTTATATTTTGTGGCTCATTGTGTCATATTTCATGATTTATTGTGTTTTTTGTACCCTTCTCACCCTTCTCATTTTTTGTATCCTTTGTAGAATAACTCAACCCGTCTAGGGTAACCAAATCATTAACCAAAATTATGACAAAACCGAATTGAATTATCTAAAATTGGTGATAGGTGTTCTTTTGTACTCTCGTTTAACCAATCAGAACCATTCTTATTTTCATATATTTCTAGCTTTTATACTTTAATGTCATGTACTTCATGTTTTATACCCCCATTTCATGTATTTATACATCTATTTTATGTATTTTTAAGGGAAATATTACCCTAAGTTTGGTTTTGTTTATCAGATGAAATTAACCGAACCGAATTGGAACTGATAAGTTAACCAAATAAACTAAACAGATTGATTAATAAAATAGATTAACCAATGACTTCAGTAGAAACTAATAGCCGAATCGTGTACACATCTGTAAGTGTTTGTGTTCCCCACTACAGACACATCCGATACACACTTAAAATCATGCAACATGAATGTGATTTGTCTAAATCATTCAATTAAACGAGTCCACCACATTAGAAGTTGTAAAATGTGTTAAATGAGTCATTAAGGAATTAAAACATTGTCTATGAGAGAGAAATTGAATTTATAACTAATAAATAAAACCTCGATTGTGATACTTGACATTCTATTATTGAGTTTTCACTTTTTTCCTTCCCACCCTTGTGAAACTTGGCATCCTCTTATTTAGTTTTCAATTTACCTCCTTTTTTCTAAAAAAAACACATTAACTGGCAACCAATTTTTTTATTTGGATCAATTATATCCGTTTTTTAATTTTTGTTTTTTGTTTTTTGATATTTTTCCTTTTCCTTCTTACATAATAAAACCATAAAACAATCTTCCGTTTTTATACTTTTTACCTACATTCCAACCCCAGTTCATCTCATCCACCTTCTTTGATATCGATTAGGTATGTTCTCTTACCTATGTTTTTTCACATAATATTCGTTGTAATTACGTCTTTTTAAATCCACTGTGTTTTGTTCCATTCGACAATATAATATGCAATACTTATTATTCTCACATCTTATTATTAATCAAGTATGTTTTGTCTTTTTATATGCAGTACCTCTTTTTAATCGTATATTATTATTATTATTAATTTCTTGTAATAATGCTGATATGTTTTAATATGCAGTATGTTTTGTCTTTTTAATTATATATTGTTAGTAATTTATTAATCCAGTATGTTTTATCTTTTAATTTGTAATATTACAATACCTCTTTTAATATGTAGTACTTATTATTAGTATTAATAATATTGTTTATCTGTTTGTGGTCGGTGTTCATGAGTATCCTGATTACATATATTCGTATTTTCTTTTTTAATCGAATATTAGATTTATTGTTGATTACATATATTCGTTTATTCTATTATATGTTTAACCGATATAAAATAATATCAACATGAAGTTAGGTTTTGTTCAAAGGAATATCGACCAAAAGTTTAGTCAAATACTAACTATATATATTACGTTTCATTTTCATGTGTTTGATATAATAGATAATAAGATTGTTGACTAGGTTGTCATATCTGTAACAACTAATATATTAAACCTATTTTTGACACATGCCATTCCATCATTGAGTTTTCAATATTTCCCTCCATTTGTAACACATGGCACTCTCTCATTGATATATTAATTCAATTTATTTCGGTTAAGAAACGAAAAAGCTTCATTATTTAATATATATTGACTTTTGTATTTTCTTTTTTTTTAATTGATATAAGTTTTATAGTTAAAACATTGACCATATAATTATCAACTTGAAAAAAAAACTTACCATATTTAAAATTAACTATAATATTTTCCATGTTTTTCAAACATTAACTATGTAATTAATAAATTTTCTTATTTTGGTTTTTTATTTCTACATGTTAGCAACAAAGTATATATATTCTTTTGTATGATATATGTTTTATTTATGTAGTTGCATTTGAATATTAAAGATGATTTTTTTTATTTACCTCCTTTTTTCTAAAAAAAAACACATTAACTGGCAACCAATTTTTTATTTGGATCAATTATATCCGTTTTTTAATTTTTGTTTTTTTTATATTTTTCCTTTTCCTTCTTACATAATAAAACCATAAAACAATCTTCTCTTTTTATACTTTTTACCTACATTCCAACCCCGGTTCATCTCTTCCACCTTCTTTGATATCGATTAGGTATGTTCTCTTACCTATGTTTTTTCACATAATATTCGTTATAATTACGTCTTTTTAAATCCACTGTGTTTTGTTCCATTCGACAATATAATATGCAATACTTATTATTCTCACATCTTATTATTAATCAAGTATGTTTTGTCTTTTTATATGCAGTACCTCTTTTTAATCGTATATTATTATTATTATTATTATTAATTTCTTGTAATATTGTTGATATGTTTTAATATGCAGTATGTTTTGTCTTTTTAATTATATATTGTTAGTAATTTATTAATCCAGTATGTTTTATCTTTTAATTTGTAATATTACAATACCTCTTTTAATATGTAGTACTTATTATTAGTATTAATAATATTGTTTATCTGTTTGTGGTCGGTGTTCATGAGTATCCTGATTACATATATTCATATTTTTTTTAATCGAATATTAGATTTATTGTTGATTACATATATTCGTTTATTCTTTTATATGTTTAATCGATATAAAATAATATCAACATGAAGTTAGGTTTTGTTCAAAGGAATATCGACCAAAAGTTTAGTCAAATACTAACTATATATATTATGTTTTATTTTCATGTGTTTGATATAATAGATAATAAGATTGTTGACTAGGTTGCCATATCTGTAACAACTAATATATAAAACCTATTTTTGACACATGCCATTCCATCATTGAGTTTCAATATTTCCCTCCATTTGTAACACATGGCACTCTCTCATTGATATATTAATTCAATTTATTTCGGTTAAGAAACGAAAAAGCTTCATTATTTAATATATATTGACTTTTGTATTTTTTTTAATTGATATAAGTTTCATAGTTAAAACATTGACCATATAATTATCAACTCAAAAAAAAAAAAAAAAAAAACTTACCATATTTAAAATTAACTATAATATTTTCCATGTTTTTCAAACATTAACTATGTAATTAATAAATTTTCTTATTTTGGTTTTTTATTTCTACATGTTAGCAACAAAGTATATGTATTCTTTTGTATGATATATGTTTTATTTATGTAGTTGCATTTGAATATTAAAGATGAATTGTAATTTTTATATCATTAATGTGTAGAGCTCTATATTTAAAATTCTTGAAGACGTATATAATATAAATTATAAAATACATGCATCTAATGTTCTATTTTGTATAAATTTTATACTTAATATTACTTCTTTTTAGTTTTCAGTTCCTGCTAAATTAACATAATCATCTCATATGTAAACTATTTTTCAAAATCTCAATGTTTAAATAAAAGAAATAAATTCAAACTAGTTTTGTATTTTTGTTAGTTATGATATGTATATATATTTAACTTTCTGTTATTTATGTTAGTTTTATTTCAGTTAATTATAATATAAGCGGTTTTTATTTGTTTAATCTAGTAATATATATTTAAAAGTCACTTAAATCAAAACTCAATTAATAAGAACTACATGTGTACCCGTTTGATATAGTAAAAAACACAGAACTGATTATCACGTAACATGTTAATATATTTTTAATGGAAAAAAAAACTATAGCAATCAGATACAGGAATTTAAGAAAATAAAATGTTTACTTTTATTATGTAATTTGAAAAGAAATCAACGTATGAAAAGTTATGGCATTTTATAAAACCGTAGTCGATTAAAATTCAACAACGAGATTAAGATGTTCAAAACATCTAAGATAAAATAATGTAGTTGATGAAATTCAATTAATGTTGTATACAATAATATAATTAATGCAATTTCGAAACTTAAAGTTATATTCAATGTTTTTTAGCCGCAACAATTAATGCAATTTCGAAACTTAAAGTTATATTCAATGTTTTTTAGCCGCAACAATGATTTTCTCTAGGGAAGGTTGTCATTTGAAGTCTCGTTCGTGACAAAATGTCACAAGTCAGGGGTTTTATTGCAGTCAGCCCCCACCTTTCGGACGATGGGTTTCCCTTGAAATTGGTGACGTGATGGGTCACTAATGTTGTCTGTGATTACGGGAGAGCATGGCATTTCGCCTATAGATATACACGGATCACCGAGCTTTTTTATAATTAAAAAAATATCATTTATCTATTTTGTTTCTTTAGATACAAAAACATTACATGCTTGATTTTAGTTTTCAAATTTGAGTTTTTTTTACTAATAATACTTGATTTGTTGAGTACACTAATAATACACTAATAACAATCAAGAGAAATTATAATTATAATTTTGAAAAAGGTCATTCGGATTGTATTACGTGAATAGTAGATCACGCTAATAACATTATTACATTACATATTCAATGATAACATCTACACATTCACACACACAAATAGATAGACACACACACATCTATATATATGTAATCTCGTTTCATGGTTCTTAAAGTTACATTCCATAATGAAAAATTTGTCATTCTTGATATTAATAATCGTATGGCTGAACCTTGTTAATTCTTCCGTTGATGGCTGTTTTATAACAAAGGGTTATGCCATACACATGTTAACAGAAATCACTTATGATAATGTTATGGTTCAATGTAAATCCAAAGATGATGATCTCGGAGTTCATATACTTAACTTTACAACCCTTGAATATGGTTGGGCATTCTGCGAGAATTGGTTAGAAAGCACTCTCTATTACTGTCACTTCTGGCGGGCCAATTCCGACGATGAACTAACATTTCAGGTGTTCAACCGCACCATGGCTAAGGTATGCTATCAAGGTTTTTCGGATGCAAATACATGTCATTGGGGGATCAAGAAGGAAGGCTTTTATCTCTTTGATAATCATGCTCGAGTGTGGGTTAAACAATATGATTGGAAACTAAGAGGAAAATCGTCTCAAAAACTTATACATGAGTCTGCACTCGTTTATCCTTGATGTTCTTTATAAATTTAATTAGCACAAACAATAAAGTAAAAGTATTTTTGAATGCCTCATATTTAGTTATTTCAAACATTTGGAAGATTTAACTTATAGTACTTTTTTTTCGAAAACAAAAATCACGTGGTTATAATTAATTGGAATGTGATTGTGGTTTGAATGATGTCTTGTTCTTCAATTACTTGAAAATTTTGTATACACAAATCTTTTTAGTCAAACAGAATATCTAAACATTTAAAACTGCGATTATTAGTTAAAATGGATCATGTATGTAATACCATAGAGAATGTAAACTATCGATAGTATTGTCAAAAAAAAATTCCTTCAGCTTTAAAAGCAATATTTTAACCAGGCCAGAAGTGTGGTTGAACCTGGATCCGCTTACATGAAAACGAATGAACCGCATGTCTGGTACTTCTTTATATACAACGATTAAAGAGATGTGGCATTTATGGTCTATATGATAATAATTGGACCGAAAAGACCGTTGAACCAGGTGTTATATGGTAAAATTCTAAAGAACATAATAGTTATTTGTAATGTTTTAGGTGTTAAATGGTGCATCACCTTTTACATTTATGGGTCAATTTTTCTACTTACATAGGTCCCACAAATTACTTCGGATTCTCATAGATAGCCTGATGAAGATAGTAAAAGTGTGGAACCTTTTGTGTGGGATTTTTCTCTATATACAAAGATGAAATAGATGTGGGTTTTATGGTCTAAGCAAGGCAGGACTATAAGTTTAGGTGAAGGAAAAAGTATAGAATGTAGGAAAGCCGTTTGTAAAATTAATATAAACATTAGAAAACAAAACGTAATTAAAACATTAAATTATAGTATGTGTTACAACTGAAATAAAATAAAACTATAAAAGAAAAGAATAAAAACATAGATTTTTATAATGTTGAAGATTCGTGTTCAACAATGTTCCCTTAAAACAAACTTCGGGTCTCTCAAAAGAATCCGTTTGTTTTCTAGGATATGACCGAAGAAGCAACATGTACTATGGGGAAGGCATGATAACCTGAATTGTACCTTGAATCACGAAGTACAATGATCACAAAGATTGCCAAATAGTTTTGGAGTTTGTAGTTGTGTTGGTGTTGCTAATCTTTGAAAACAGCTCCATGGAATTAAAAACAAAAAACTAATTCAATGAATGTCTTTATTGCACTCAGTTAAGTTTTTGAGTTCCAACTTGAAACTACAGATTTAACTTCATCGTTTCAACTGTTGTAGAAGTGGTAACTGATTTGTAGTTGATGTGCTAAATGTAGTCTTTAAAATATAACCTAACCTCGCGGTAAAACCCCGGAGTGGAAATTTGGGGGTGTGACAGATTTGTATCAGAGCCAATGGTTATAGTGAACTAGGACTGCATGTAGAGTCTGGTCTATAGCCGAGTCACACACACTAGACGGTCACATACTTTGAGTCTCTTAGTGGGATACGTACTAACTTTGTCTGGGTGTCCTTACATCATCATAATACTTCTGTGTTACATCATCCGCTTTTACTTGGGTTCTTACCTACTCTTGTTTTCTTCTTCAAATTTCCACTGCGGGGTTTTACCGCGAGGCGCATGACAAACCAGGATTCAAGTCAACGGTCACAATAAACAACACTATATGAAGTACGTAAACCCAAAAGTTAGATTTCATAAGAGGAAGCATTTAAAGAATTTAAGAGTTACAAAACAGTGTTCCAAAGTATTCAAGACACTTATTTCAAAATATGCTACTAATCCTAGACGCCAGTGCAGACCCGTGCGCCTAGTCCAACCGATGCTACCTTAGCGACCTGAGAAAAACATGCCAAAAGAGACGTCAACATATATAATGCTGGTGAGTTCACAGGTTTGTTCAATGTGATACCAAAGGTTACCAAAGTGTTACCATGTCCATACTATATCAATGTTACCAAGTACGCTAGCTAGGCGTATGTTTTATTACTACTACGATTGGAAAACCATTACTGGACACGTTTAGCAAGTTTAGCATATGTTTAAGCAGCCCGAATAATGTTCAGCACGTTTAGCAAAGTTCGAGACAACATGCACCCGCCCGGCCCTCCAAGCCGTCGAGTGGGGCAGGTCACGCCCAATAGATCTATCCACATTTCCCTCGTTGTGCATCCCCGCACATTCATGGTTTCCCCCGGTGTCACACCCTCAAATTCCACGTGCGGGGTTTTACCGCGAGGCGCGTGACACACCAGGATCTCAGTCAACGATCACAATAAACATACAACAAACATGCATTCATAAATATATTTAAAACCAAAATATCATGCTTTGAGCCGTAAACCAGCAGCGGAAGCATTTCTTGTTTACAACCAAAAGACATATCATTGTTTACAAAACATTGTTTAATATGCTTCAAAATATTAGACGCTGTGCATGACTTCGTGCGCCTAGTCCATTGACTGCTACCTTAGCGACCTGAGAAAACATGCCAAAAATGTCAACATATAATGCTGGTGAGTTCACAGGTTTTCTTTTATAAAAGTGTTGTCACAAGTTCACAAAGATCATTCCCGTTAATACTATGTCATAAGAACGTTAGCTAGACGTTAAGTGTTTTTACTACTACGGTTGGGAACCCATTACTAAACATGAACCAAAAGATGATACCAGCCCAGATGACTGGGCTACCGATGCCTCGGTAACCCGATAGGTAGAGACAATATGCACCCGCCCGGCCCCGCCGTCGAGTGGGGTTTGTGAGGCCCAATAGATCTATCCACATTTCCCTCGTTGTGCGTTCCAGCACATTCATGGTTTCCCCCCGGGACTTTCCATAAAAGCCGTATAGTAACATAAAGTACCCATAGTATAACATGACCTTTAAATAGTTTGTACGAAGCATGTTTCTCCCCCGAAAGCAAAACAGTAAAAGTGGGGCTGTGAAACTCACCTCGGTTTGCGTTACTTGAAAACAGTTAAGTAATTATGCTATGATAGCCCCAAATAGCGGCGACCTATCATAAGATGTGTATAAGTATCTGGACTAATAACCCGTGGGTTAACTAGTCCCCGAATGTCCAGACCATGACCATAAACGTTTGAAAACACCTTTGACTGTTAAACCGACCGTACCAGACAAGACCCGACATCCCATTGGTGACCCGACATTCCACGTGTTAGATAAATACAAGACATCATGCAACATATGCAATTAAACACTTAATACGCGCAATAGTTCACCTAGTCTAGCATAATGTCCGATTAACGCGTAAACAGGTCCGAACACGTGTTACTAAGTCATTGGGTGTATCCCGGGGTTCCTATCATGTTCCTAGGCGTCAAATCATGTTCCGGGATGTTAAAATATACATACAGCAGCATTACACGCGATTAGGAATCAAACTAGCATTTAGGATTGTAATCACTAGTAAAAGTAGCATTTAGGATTGTAATCACTAGTAAAAGTAGCATTTAGGAATCAAACTAGCATTTAGGATTGTAATCACTAGTAAAAGTAGCATTTAGGAATCAAACTAGCATTTAGGGTTGTAATCGCTAGTGCTTGGGGCGAATAGGCTAGTATTCGCCTGAACATCAGGTGATTAGGATCCTACTCGCATGAAGCCTCATGCGAATAGGATCCTACTCGCCTCTGCACATCTGTAGTGCATTTTCGCGCGCCGAACACTCCAAATCAGATCCGAAACATGTAAAAACACCCAATATCAAAACTAAACTATTAACCAACCCTTTCCAAGCAAAAAACCCCCAATTTATCTCTGCTCTAACAGGCTCGGTGCGATTATTTCCAAAAATGGCAAAATACTAGGTTTCATTAACTAACCTTATCTTTCCTTATATGGAAACAATCAGATTTCATCTCCTACAAGTTGCAATTCATCATCTCTATGTTATATCATCATCCTAGCATAATTTCTAACCATAAACAAGCAATGAATCATATCATAACATCCTATTCTTCAAGAATTACCCAAACGGGTCAAAATGCATACTTGCACCTAAACACCATAACAAGAGCTTAAACTCATAGATAATCATCCTAACAACACCTACACATCAGAAGTACAACAAATTCATTGAAACATTCATGTTATAATCACCAACAATCATCATATGCACAAATACTTCACATATAGCAAGTATTATGGTGTAGACTTGTTTTAGAACTCTTTTCAAAGGGTTTTAAAGACACAAACTTAGCAAAACAAGGTCTGGACTTTTGGGGAACCAAAACAATAACATTACAAAGGTGTAGGATGAAGAACACACCTTGGATTTTATCAAAGAAGGGGGTATAAGCTTGGTGATGGTGTGTTTTGAGGCAAAACAAGTTCCAGAGGTGTTTCAAGGTGTGTGGGAGGCTTAGGATCAGTTAGGGTTGCACAAATGGTGTTTGGGGAGTCAAGGGTTCTATTTATAGGTGTTTTGACCCGTGCACAACCCTTTAGGCGAGTAGCAGATCAATTCAGGCGATTGGGGATCCTACTCGCCTCTATTCAGGCGAGTAGGGCCCCTACTCGCCCCAACCTCATCCTACTCGCCTCTGGTATAGGCGATTAGGGGTTTCCCAAGCTCCTAATCGCCTCTGTGATGCTGGAACGGGTTTTTGGCGCGTTAAACACTATTTTAACATATATAAACACGTATTCACATACCGATAAGTCACATAATGATTTCAAACATATAATGCACGATAACTAACACGTTTACATCCGTTCACCAATTCCCGGGACTCGAGACTCGTGTGTGCGTTAAACCCGGTGATTCCACGAATCACCAATCCTTGTACACATGGTTATGGACCGACTCCTGATGACCCTGCGGATCATCGTAACGACTCCCGATGATTCCCAGAATCATCATACCGACTCGACTGACCCTGTTAAGTACGTAATATGCATGACTCGCTAAGGTAGACTTTCTAGTTTAGTCAACGTTACTAACCTGAGTTTGCCGGGTGTCACATCATCCCCCTGTTGAAAGAATTTTCGTCCCGAAAATTGCCCAAGGCCAAAAAGAAAGAGACGAAAGAGAAGAAAAATTTTCCGGTTGCCACATCATCCCCCTGTTGAAAGGAATCTCGACCCGAGATTCATTTAGCTTCAGCAGAGACATGTCTTGATTCGAACGCGCGCTTAGGAAATAAGTGGGGATACTTAGCCTTCATTTGATCTTCCCGTTCCCACGTGAACTCCGGTCCACGATTTGAGTTCCAACGGACTTTAACAATGCGGATTTTACTCCGGCGAAGGCTACGGATCTTATAGTCAAGAATTTCAACCGGTTCCTCCACAATACGCAGACGATCATCCACCTTGATCTCTTCGAGAGGAACAACCAAAGATTCATCCGCCAAACACTTCTTCAGATTAGAGACATGGAAGACATTATGAACATTACTGAGTTCAGCTGGCAGATCAAGCCTATATGCTACCGGTCCAATCCGTTCCAGAATTGCGAACGGTCCCACATACCGAGGATTCAATTTGCCCCGCTTCCCAAAACGTATAACGCCCTTCCACGGAGATACCTTCAACAAAACCCTGTCGCCAACCTCAAACTCTAAAGGTTTGCGACGACGATCGGCATAGCTCTTTTGACGATCCCGAGCTGCTGCCATGCGGTTACAGATTTGTACGATCTTCTCGGAAGTCTCGTACACAAGTTTCGGGCCGGTGAGTTGACTCTCACCCACCTCGGCCCAACAAAGAGGAGACCGGCATTTCCGCCCGCAAAGAGCCTCGAACGGAGCTGCTTTGATGCTAGAATGGTAACTATTGTTGTAGGAGAATTCCACCAACGGTAGATGACTCTCCCACCCCTTGCCAAAATCGATCACACATGCCCGGAGCATGTCTTCTAGTGTTTGGATTGTCCGCTCACTTTGACCGTCAGTTTGCGGATGATAGGCTGTGCTCATGTCTAACTGAGTGCCCAGAGCCTTATGCAAGGACTTCCAGAAGTTAGAGGCGAACCGAGAATCACGATCAGAAATAATAGAGACAGGCACCCCGTGCCGAGAGACCACTTCCTTGAGATATAACCGTGCCAGACGCTCGAGGCCATCGGTCTCTTTGATAGCGAGGAAGTGCGCAGACTTTGTCAACCTATCAACAATCACCCAGATCATGTCACAACCACTGGGCGATTTCGGGAGTTTGGTCACGAAGTCCATCGTAATCCGCTCCCATTTCCACTCGGGAATTTCAGGCTGTTGCAGAAAGCCGGATGGCTTTTGATATTCGATCTTGACCTTGGCACAGGTCAAGCACTTGCTCACGTACGAAGCCACGTCCGCCTTCATGTTCGGCCACCAATAAAGTATCTTTAGGTCTTGATACATCTTATCGGAGCCAGGGTGAATAGAGTACCGGGACTTGTGAGCTTCATCAAGAACGAGCTCCCGCAAGCCCCCAAGTAAAGGGACCCAAATACGTTCAGCGAAATAATGTAGGCCATCGGACCTGAGTTCAAGGTTGCTATCAGCACCATGCATGGTTTCAGCTTTAAGGTTTTCCTCCTTCAAAGCTTCTTGTTGCGCCGAACGGATTCGATCAGGTAAGCCGGAATGGATGGTGAGCTGAAGAGCTCGAACACGACGAGGTTTAGCCGTTTCCTTCCTGCTCAAGGCGTCTGCGACTACATTCGCCTTGCCAGGATGGTATTTAATAGCGCACTCGTAATCATTAAGAAGCTCGACCCAGCGACGCTGTGTTATATTCAACACCTTTTGATCAAAGATATGCTGGAGGCTCTTGTGATCGGTGTAGATAGTGCACTTGGTACCGTACAAGTAATGCCTCCAAATCTTTAAAGCAAAGACTACAACACCCAATTCCAGATCATGGGTGGGGTAGTTTTTCTCATGAACTTTGAGCTGACGAGAAGCATAGGCGATGACCTTCTCGCGCTGCATCAGTACACAACCGAGACCCCGGATAGAAGCGTCACAATAGACCACAAAATCGTCCGTGCCCTCAGGCAAGGACAAGATAGGAGCAGAGCAGAGTTTAGCCTTTAACATCTGGAAGGCCGACTCCTGCGAATCACCCCAGTCGAACTTCTTGTCCTTCTGGGTAAGCGAGGTGAGGGGTTGAGCGATCTTCGAAAATCCCTCGATAAAACGACGGTAGTAACCTGCAAGACCCAGGAATTGCCGCACCTCAGATGGCGTCTTTGGTGCTTCCCAGTCTTTAATGGCTTCAATCTTAGCTGGGTCAACGTGAATTCCTTTCTCATTAACTACATGACCAAGGAACTGGACTTCACGCAACCAGAAGCTACACTTAGAAAACTTGGCGTACAACTGTTCCCGCCTCAGGAGTTCCAAAACAAGACGCAAGTGTTCCTGGTGGTCCACTTCGTTCTTGGAATAGACTAGAATATCATCAATGAAGACAATCACGAACTTATCAAGATAAGGCTTGCAAACACGGTTCATCAAATCCATAAAAATGGCGGGTGCATTGGTGAGACCAAAAGGCATGACCAAGAATTCGAAATGGCCATAGCGAGTTTGAAAGGCGGTCTTCGGAATGTTAGCTTCTTGAACCCTCAACTGATGGTACCCCGATCTCAAATCGATCTTCTAGTAGAAACTAGAACCCTGAAGTTGGTCGAATAAGTCATCGATGCGAGGAAAAGGATAACGATTCTTGATGGTAACCTTGTTCAATTCCCGGTAGTCGATACACATTCGTAGGCTTCCGTCCTTCTTCTTGACAAACAAAATAGGGGCTCCCCACGGGGACGAACTAGGTCGAATGAAACCCTTCTCTAACAGCTCCTGCAACTGGTTAGACAACTCCTGCATCTCGGGAGGTGCAAGGCGATATGGGGCTCGGGCAATAGGGGCCGCACATGGAGCAAGTTCAATGCCGAATTTGACCTGACGATAAGGCGGAAGACCAGGTAAGTCTTCAGGAAATACATCGGGAAAATCACGGACAACAGGAATATCTTCGATCTTCTTCTCTTCCTCCGACGAAACCGAAACAAGTGCCAGAATGGTAGAATACCCCTTCCGAAGATACTTATAGGCTTTCATACACGAAATGATACTCAAAGGGACCCCGCTCTTATCACCGTGCACCAACAGAATTTCTCCATCAGGAAGAGGAAGTCGAATGACTTTATCAAAACAAACGATCTCAGCATGATACAAAGACAACCAATCCATACCCACGACAACATCGAAACTACCTAAGGACACCGGCATAAGATCAATAGGAAAGGAATAACCCGACAACTCAAGGCGACACTCCCTAAGGACGTGCGTCGCTTCGACTTTCTTACCATCAGCCAATTCTATCAAGTACTTAGCCTCTAAAGGTGTAGGTACCCTATCAAGCAATTGACTAAACCCAAGAGATATAAAACTCTTATCGACACCGGAATCGAATAAAACCGTAGCATAGCGATTATCGAGAAGAAACGTACCAGTAATAGTGTCAGGATTCTGTCGAGCACCGCTCGAACCAATCACGAAGGCGCGAGCATTCCTGCCTCCGCCCCCATTGTTTCCATTACCCGACCCGTTCTTCCCAACCTCGCCCTGCTTCAACTTGGGGCATTCGCGCTTGTAGTGACCAAGCTCACCACAATTAAAGCACCCCTGTTTTCCCTGGTTTCCCTGGGGAACAGCAACATGAGGAGCCGGAGTAGGTGTAGCAGGTGGGTTCCGGTTACCCTGAAGATTAACCCTGCAATCCTTTGCCTGGTGCCCAAGCTTATGGCACCCGTGGCATCGGTTCCGGTCCTCGCAACGACCGTTGTGGTGAAATCCACACCGGTCACATTTCGGCAGTTTCCCAGTATAACCCCCCGGTTTCTGTTCAGTCGACGGTCCCCAACATCAGACTTCCTCACCTGCTGAGGCTGAGCCGAACTCGAGCCTTTACCCACAACTTCCCACTTACGCTTGTTATTCTCAGGGGCCTTCACAGTAGCGCCTCGAGGAGGCAAGACCCCTTCAGCCACTTTCATATTGGTCAGCCTGTGAGCCGACCGAACCACCTCAGAATAAACAATGAGATTACCCGCAGCTACCAATCCCGCAATCTCCGGTACCAACCCAGCAACATAGTGTTCAATCCTCCGGTATTCTGGTGCGTGCAAATCAGGGCACAACACCGCCAGCTCACTGTGCCTAGCAGTGTAAGCTTCAATCTCAGACCCCACCATCTTATGATTCCAGACTTCGTGCTCAAGTTTCTGGATCTCATCCCTCGGGCAGTACTCGTTTTTCAACAACTGAACGAACTCTGTCCAGGGCATAGCGTGAGCTTCCCCAATACCTATAGTCTGGGTGGTGGAGTTCCACCAAGTCAGAGCTTGACCCTCCAGGGTCGTAGAAGCATATTTCACCCGGTCGCCTTCCGGGCAGCTGCACATCGAGAAAACCGATTCAATTTTCTCCAACCAGCGGAGCAGTCCCACTGCCCCTTCAGTGCCACTAAAGTTGTGGGGCTTGCAATCCATAAACTTTTTGTAGGAGCACTGGGGTGGAGGGGGATTGACAGCACCACCTGGAACAGGCACACAGGTGAAAATCAAGAAAAGGTACAGTACCCCAGAACAAGATAGAATAGATGAGAATCGACGTACCACCCATAGCATTATGAGCGGCTTGGAATGCAGCCAAAGCAATATTCACATGCTGCTGCATCAGGTTATCCAACTCCGCTTGGGTCATATTAATGTTCCCACGGCCACCGCCGCCACCACGGCCGCCAGCACGACCGCCAGCACGGCCGCCTCTGCGACCTCCACGAGCTCCCGACATCTTCTGTCACAACATGAAACAAAAGATTTAGGCTTGCCCGTGGTATAACCCACTAGGAATTTTAAGGAACTAGACCGAGCCCAGTTCGGGTCCATCCGTTCAAGCGCAAAGTCCGCTAGGGATCCCATGCATCACAGTTTACAATCTCGTGTGCACCCGACATGATAAACTGTTCTACATGGTCCTCCAGGCGTGCTTTAAGTTTGAAGTTCAAGTCACCGAACCAGGCGTGCATTTAAAGAATTTAAGAGTTACAAAACAGTGTTCCAAAGTATTCAAGACACTTATTTCAAAATATGCTACTAATCCTAGACGCCAGTGCAGACCCGTGCGCCTAGTACAACCGATGCTACCTTAGCGACCTGAGAAAAACATGCCAAAAGAGACGTCAACATATATAATGCTGGTGAGTTCACAGGTTTGTTCAATGTGATACCAAAGGTTACCAAAGTGTTAGCATGTCCATACTATATCAATGTTACCAAGTACGCTAGCTAGGCGTATGTTATATTACTACTACGATTGGAAAACCATTACTGGACACGTTTAGCAAGTTTAGCATATGTTTAAGCAGCCCGAATAATGTTCAGCACGTTTAGCAAAGTTCGAGACAACATGCACCCGCCCGGCCCTCCAAGCCGTCGAGTGGGGCAGGTCACGCCCAATAGATCTATCCACATTTCCCTCGTTGTGCATCCCCGCACATTCATGGTTTCCCCCGGTGTCACACCCTCAAATTCCACGTGCGGGGTTTTACCGCGAGGCGCGTGACACACCAGGATCTCAGTCAACGATCACAATAAACATACAACAAACATGCATTCATAAATATATTTAAAACCAAAATATCATGCTTTGAGCCGTAAACCAGCAGCGGAAGCATTTCTTGTTTACAACCAAAAGACATATCATTGTTTACAAAACATTGTTTAATATGCTTCAAAATATTAGACGCTGTGCATGACTCCGTGCGCCTAGTCCATTGACTGCTACCTTAGCGACCTGAGAAAACATGCCAAAAATGTCAACATATAATGCTGGTGAGTTCACAGGTTTTCTTTTATAAAAGTGTTGTCACAAGTTCACAAAGATCATTCCCGTTAATACTATGTCATAAGAACGTTAGCTAGACGTTAAGTGTTTTTACTACTACGGTTGGGAACCCATTACTAAACATGAACCAAAAGATGATACCAGCCCAGATGACTGGGCTACCGATGCCTCGGTAACCCGATAGGTAGAGACAATATGCACCCGCCCGGCCCCGCCGTCGAGTGGGGTTTGTGAGGCCCAATAGATCTATCCACATTTCCCTCGTTGTGCGTTCCAGCACATTCATGGTTTCCCCCCGGGACTTTCCATAAAAGCCGTATAGTAACATAAAGTACCCATAGTATAACATGACCTTTAAATAGTTTGTACGAAGCATGTTTCTCCCCCGAAAGCAAAACAGTAAAAGTGGGGCTGTGAAACTCACCTCGGTTTGCGTTACTTGAAAACAGTTAAGTAATTATGCTATGATAGCCCCAAATAGCGGCGACCTATCATAAGATGTGTATAAGTATCTGGACTAATAACCCGTGGGTTAACTAGTCCCCGAATGTCCAGACCATGACCATAAACGTTTGAAAACACCTTTGACTGTTAAACCGACCGTACCAGACAAGACCCGACATCCCATTGGTGACCCGACATTCCACGTGTTAGATAAATACAAGACATCATGCAACATATGCAATTAAACACTTAATACGCGCAATAGTTCACCTAGTCTAGCATAATGTCCGATTAACGCGTAAACAGGTCCGAACACGTGTTACTAAGTCATTGGGTGTATCCCGGGGTTCCTATCATGTTCCTAGGCGTCAAATCATGTTCCGGGATGTTAAAATATACATACAGCAGCATTACACGCGATTAGGAATCAAACTAGCATTTAGGATTGTAATCACTAGTAAAAGTAGCATTTAGGATTGTAATCACTAGTAAAAGTAGCATTTAGGAATCAAACTAGCATTTAGGATTGTAATCACTAGTAAAAGTAGCATTTAGGAATCAAACTAGCATTTAGGGTTGTAATCGCTAGTGCTTGGGGCGAATAGGCTAGTATTCGCCTGAACATCAGGTGATTAGGATCCTACTCGCATGAAGCCTCATGCGAATAGGATCCTACTCGCCTCTGCACATCTGTAGTGCATTTTCGCGCGCCGAACACTCCAAATCAGATCCGAAACATGTAAAAACACCCAATATCAAAACTAAACTATTAACCAACCCTTTCCAAGCAAAAAACCCCCAATTTATCTCTGCTCTAACGGGCTCGGTGCGATTATTTCCAAAAATGGCAAAATACTAGGTTTCATTAACTAACCTTATCTTTCCTTATATGGAAACAATCAGATTTCATCTCCTACAAGTTGCAATTCATCATCTCTATGTTATATCATCATCCTAGCATAATTTCTAACCATAAACAAGCAATGAATCATATCATAACATCCTATTCTTCAAGAATTACCCAAACGGGTCAAAATGCATACTTGCACCTAAACACCATAACAAGAGCTTAAACTCATAGATAATCATCCTAACAACACCTACACATCAGAAGTACAACAAATTCATGGAAACATTCATGTTATAATCACCAACAATCATCATATGCACAAATACTTCACATATAGCAAGTATTATGGTGTAGACTTGTTTTAGAACTCTTTTCAAAGGGTTTTAAAGACACAAACTTAGCAAAACAAGGTCTGGATTTTTGGGGAACCAAAACAATAACATTACAAAGGTGTAGGATGAAGAACACACCTTGGATTTTATCAAAGAAGGGTGTATAAGCTTGGTGATTGTGTGTTTTGAGGCAAAACAAGTTCCAGAGGTGTTTCAAGGTGTGTGGTTGGCTTAGGATCAGTTAGGGTTGCACAAATGGTGTTTGGGGAGTCAAGGGTTCTATTTATAGGTGTTTTGACCCGTGCACAAACCTTTAGGCGAGTAGCAGATCAATTCAGGCGATTGGGGATCCTACTCGCCTCTATTCAGGAGAGTAGGGCCCCTACTCGCCCCAACCTCATCCTACTCGCCTCTGGTATAGGCGATTAGGGGTTTCCCAAGCTCCTAATCGCCTCTGTGATGCTGGAACGGGTTTTTGGCGCGTTAAACACTATTTTAACATATATAAACACGTATTCACATACTGATAAGTCACATAATGATTTCAAACATATAATGCACGATAACTAACACGTTTACATCCGTTCACCAATTCCCGGGACTCGAGACTCGTGTGTGCGTTAAACCCGACGATTCCACGAATCACCAATCCTTGTACACATGGTTATGGACCGACTCCTGATGACCCCGCGGATCATCGTAACGACTCCCGATGATTCCCAGAATCATCATACCGACTCGACTGACCCTGTTAAGTACGTAATATGCATGACTCGCTAAGGTAGACTTTCTAGTTTAGTCAACGTTACTAACCTGAGTTTGCCGGGTGTCACACCCGGGACTTTCAACGATCGTATAGCAATGCAAAGTTAAAACCATAGTATGACATATGTTACCAAAATAGTTTAGCGCATGTTTTCTCCCCCCAAAAGTTAAAGCAGTAAAAGTGGGGCCGTGAACTCACCTTAAGTTGCGTTCTTCAATAATATAAGAAAGCCAAGCCCTTGATAATCCCACTACCGGAGATCTATCAAAATGTTCACATAAGTATTCCGACTAATACCCATAAGGTTATCTAGTCCCCGATTGTCCAGATCGTGACCGAGTATGTTTTAAAACGTGTTTAAGTGTTCAACCGACACACTAGACCGACCCGACATCCCGTTGGTGACTCATTACCCTAACTAATCAAGTACACATAGATTACACACAAGGTTCAAGCATAAAACACTTAGTTTGTATCAAAAATCTAATTTTTGAATCCATAGGGTCGAACCAGGAAATTATGTTCCACCTTCGCCCCTTTTTAACCCACATTCGACCCTTTGGAAGCCACCTTCGACCCATTCGAAGTCACATTCGACCCTTTTGAACTGATTCGACCAATACTGTCCAGGTTCGACCCTGGGATTCCACTTTCGACCACCCGATTGGTCGAAGGTGCCCAGGTTCGACCCTGGCATAATGTTTTTCCCAAAAACGCTTCAAAAACATCCGAAACATCGCGAAACATCACCAAACATAGCAGTTGAATATGATTAACATATCCCCACAAATCCCCACCAATTTTGCCCTAAAACCTGTTCATTTTAGCCCTTTCCCAAAATGGCAAAAATTATGAAAACATCACATCATGCATGAAATCTTTACCCAATTTGGAAACTTTTTGAAATCAATCCATAATCATCTTAATAGTGCTCAGTTTGTCATGTGTTTGAAAACCTCAAAAAGTTCTATTGATCATACAAGCATGCATCGAGCCCTAGCTTTATTAAAAACCCCCAATTTAGACATGATATTCTAAATCATCTAATTGTGACCATAAACAATCCTAAATTAACATCAATATCAGCCCTCGATCAGGTTTCTAGCATTAGTACAGCAGCAAATCATCAAACAACACATAATATCACATAACACATAATTAACATAAGTTTATTGATATGAAAACCTATGTTTAATGATAGGGTTTAGGTTTAGAAAGATGTTTAGAAGGTTTTTGTTGATAAAAACATCCTTAGAACAGATCTGGACATTTAGTGTTAGATGAAAACGAATTAAAATGCTTTGAAAAGGTTTAGGATTAAGAACACATCTTGGATTCTTGATTAGATGTTGTTGGTAGGTTAGATTATGAAAAACAAGAGCAAAAACTCCTTCCTTAGTGATTAAAATCGTTTGAGAGTGTTTAGACACGGTTAGGGTTTATGAAATGGTGAAAAATGACAAAGTTTGGTATTTATACTAGTCCACATTCGCCCCTTTCACCTGGTCGAATGTACCCACATTCGCCCCTTTCTTAGGGTCGAATGTGTCTTAACTGGTCGAATGAAATTCTATTGTTTTCACATTCCAGGTTCGCCCCTTCATTAAGGGTCGAACCAAGATTATTTTCCAGGTTCGCCCCCACGCTATGGTCGAACCTGGACCTATGATTTCTAGTCTTTCCAGTTTGTCGTGTTTAACGCATTTTAACGCATCCTAACACATGAAGATGCAATCTTAATCTATGTTTAACATATTTAAGCATGAATGATCATCTACACATCGTTTAAACACGTATTTGCATATAATCCACCATATAAGAATTAATCTACACATAACACTTAATTTAGTTTATGTAATTTCACCAACAACGGGACCCGGTACTAGAGTATTCCCAAAACGACTCCCAATGATCCTCCAGATCATTGAACCCTGGACAATCCTATCCTGACCCGACTCAACTAACCTGGTTATGTCCGTTTATAAATGTTTCTCGTGAAGGTAGACTTAGGTGTTACTAAAATGTTTAAGCCTAACCGTAAGTGTTCCTCATGATTCGTCTTATTCTTAGAGTAAACCAGAATATCGTCAATAAACACGATGACGAATTTATCAAGGTAAGGCTTGCAAACGCGGTTCATCAAGTCCATGAACACCTCCGGTGCGTTAGTGAGACCAAAAGGCATGACCAAGAACTCAAAATGGCCATAACAAGTGCGAAAAGCAGTCTTCTGAATGTCGGCTTCCTGAACGCGCAACTGGTGATAACGAGACCGTAAATCAATCTTCAAATAGTAACTAGAGCCCTGGAGCTGGTCAAAGAGATCATCAATGCGAGGGAGAGGGTAACGTTTCTTGATGGTCACTTTGTTCAGCTCACGATAATCAATACACATGCGAAGACTTCCGTCCTTCTTCTTCACAAACAAAATAAGAGCTCCCAACGGGGAAGAACTCGGTCGGATGAAACCCTTTTCCAAGAGTTCTTGTAACTGGCTGGACAACTCTTGCATCTCGGGAGGTGCAAGACGATACGGAGCCCGGGAAATAGGAGCTGCGCCCGTAATAAGATCAATGCCAAACTCAACCTGACGATGGGGAGGGAGACCAGGTAAATCATCAGGAAACACATCGGGAAAATCACGAACCACCGGAATATCCTCGATCTTCTTCTCATCGTCAGTCGAAACAGTAACAAGTGCCAGAATGGCCGAATAACCCTTTCGAAGATACTTAAGGGCTTTCATGCTAGAAATGATACTCAGCGGAGCACCGCCCTTTTCGCCATGAACCGAAAGAGTCTCTCCATCAGGGAGAGGGATCCGAATAATCTTATCGAAACAAACGATCGCCGCACGATACAACAATAACCAATCCATGCCGACAACGACATCAAAACTACCCAGGGGTACCGGCATAAGGTCGATAGGGAAAGACAAACCTGACAGTTCCAAGCGACATTCTCTAAGAGTGTGTGTCGCTTCGATTTTCTTACCATCAGCCAATTCTATTAAGTACTTAGCCTCTAAAGGTGTGGGTACTATATCTAGCAGGAGGAGGAGTAGCAGTAGGAGCTTGGGTCGAGGAAAGTGACACCCTGCAATCCTTAGCAAGATGCCCCAACTGGTGGCACCGATGACAACGAGTCCGGTCACAACTCCCAGAGTGATGATAACCACACTTGTTGCACTTGGGATGTTTTCCAATATACCCTCCCGACTTCTGCCCCGAAGAAGTCCTAGATGAATCAAACTTCTACACCGGCTGAGATGGCGCTGGCACAGGACTCTTCCCCACATTATCCCACTTCTTCTTGTTCCCTTCCGAACCCTTCGCAGTAGTACCTTTTGGAGGCAAAACACCTTCTGCCACCTTCAGGTTTGTCATTCGATGAGCCGATCGAACAACTTCAGCAAGAGTGGGAAGATTCCCAGCAGCCACTAACCCTGCAATCTCCAGCACTAACCCAGAAACGTAGTGCTCAATCCTCCTATATTTGGGTGTGTGCAAATCAGGGCACAACACCGCTAGCTCGTTCCTCCTCACAGTGTACTCCTAAATCTCGGACCCAACCATCTTGTAACTCCAGACCTCAGGCTCCAACTTCCGTACTTCCTCCCTTGGACATTACTCACTCCTCAAAAGGTGCACAAAATCCACCCAAGGCATAGCAATAGCCTCCCCCAATCCCATGTTCTGGGTAGTAGCATTCCACCATGACAATGCAGGCCCCTCGATTGTCACAGTAGCATACTTAACCCGGTCCCCAGCGGGACAGTTACACATAATGAACACATATTCTACCTTCTCCAGCCATCGGAGTAGTCCCACCGCTCCCTCAGTTCCAGTGAAGTTATGGGGCTGACAGTCCCAAAACTTATTATAAGAGCACTGAGGTGGAGGTGGATTGACAGCGATACCTGAAACACGATACACGAATAAAATACAAAAGAAAGAACATGACACCCAAGAATGAGGCAAAGTCGACAGAATCAACTCACCACCCATGGCATTAATCCGATCCTGGAAAGTAGCCATAGCCATATTCACTTGCTGCTGTAACAAGTCATTCAGTTCAGCTTGGGTCATGTTGATGTTACCACGACCACCGCCGCCAGCACGGCCACCGCCGCCACCACGACCGCCGCCGTCGCCACCACGACATCCACCACCACGAGCACCAGACATGATCTAACAAATCAAGAAATCGAGGGATTCATATTCACCTCTAGTGTCAACCACTAGAAATTTACAAGAGTTAGCTTACGGACAAATTCAGGACCGTACATCTAAACTCAAAGTCCACCGGGATTTTCATGCATTTCAGTTTATAATTTCGTGTGCACCCGAAATGATAAACTTCTCTACATGGTCCTCCAAATGTACCCCTAGTTCAGACTCCGACCACCGAATATCGTCGCCTAGTAACGTGCTACGATAGGTGCAAGTGTAAGAAAGCATGCGTGTGCAAGAGCTAACTAGTCAGTCCTTTCTTCTTCAAGTCCCGAAGAAGAAAACAAGAGTAGGTAAGAACCCAAGTAAAAACGGATGATGTAACACAGAAGTATGATGATGATGTAAGGACACCCCGAAAAAGTTAGTAAGTATCCCACTAAGAGACTCAAAGTATGTGACCGTCTAGTGTGTGTGACTCGACTATAGACCAGACTCTACATGCAGTCCTAGTTCACTATAACCATTGGCTCTGATACCAATCTGTCACACCCTCAAATTTCCACTGCGGGGTTTTACCGCGAGGCGCATGACAAACCAAGATTCAAGTCAACGGTCACAATAAACGACACTATATGAAGTACGTAAACCCAAAAGTTAGATTTCATAAACGGAAGCATTTAAAGAATTTAATAGTTACAAAACAGTGTTCCAAAATATTCAAGTCACTTATTTCAAAACATGCTACTAATCCTAGACGCCAGTGCAGACCCGTGCGCCTAGTCCAATCGATGCTACCTTAGCGACCTGAGAAAAACATGCCAAAAGAGACGTCAACCTATATAATGCTGGTGAGTTCACAGGTTTGTTCAATGTGATACCAAAGGTTACCAAAGTGTTACCATGTCCATACTATATCAATGTTACCAAGTACGTTAGCTAGGCGTATGTTTTATTACTACTACGATTGGAAAACCATTACTGGACACGTTTAGAAAGTTTAGCAAAGTTCGAGACAACATGCACCCGCCCGGCCCTCCAAGCCGTCGAGTGGGGCAGGTCACGCCGAATAGATCTATCCACATTTCCCTCGTTGTGCATTCCCACACATTCATGGTTTCCCCCGGTACTTTCAACGATCGTATAGCAATGCAAAGTTAAAACCATAGTATGACATATGTTACCAAAATAGTTTAGCGCATGTTTTCTCCCCCAAATGTTAAAGCAGTTTAAGTGGGGCCGTGAACTCACCTTAAGTTGCGTTCTTCAATAATATAAGAAAGCCAAGCCCTTGATAATCCCACTACCAGAGATCTATCAAAATGTTCACATAAGTATTCCGACTAATAACCATAAGGTTATCTAGTCCCCGATTGTCCAGATCGTTACCGAGTATGTTTTAAAACGTGTTTAATTATTCAACCGACACACTAGACCGACCCGACATCCCGTTGGTGACTCATTACCCTAACTAATCAAGTACACATAGATTACACACAAGGTTCAAGCATAAAACACTTAGTTTGTATCAAAAATCTCATTTTTGAATCCATAGGGTCGAACCAGGAAATTATGTTCCACCTTCGCCCCTTTTTAACCCACATTCGACCCTTTGGAAGCCACCTTCGACCCATTCGAAGTCACATTCAACCCTTTTGAACTGATTCGACCAATACTGTCCAGGTTCGACCCTGGGATTCCACTTTCGACCACCCGATTGGTCGAAGGTGCCCAGGTTCGACCCTGGCATAATATTTTTCCCAAAAACGCTTCAAAAACATCCGAAACATCGCGAAACATCACCAAACACAGCAGTTGAATATGATTAACATATCCCCACAAATCCCCACCAATGTTGCCCCAAAACGTGTTCATTTTAGCCCTTTCCCAAAATGGCAAAAATTATGAAAACATCACATCATGCATGAAATCTTTACCCAATTTGGAAACTTTTTGAAATCAATCCATAATCATCCTAATAGTGCTCAATTTGTCATGTGTTTGAAAACCTCAAAAAGTTCTATTGATCATACAAGCATGCATCGAGCCCTAGCTTTATTAAAAAACCCCCAATTTAGACATGATATTCTAAATCATCTAACTGTGACCATAAACAATCCTAAATTAACATCAATATCAGCCCTAGATCAGGTTTCTAGCATTAGTACAGCACCAAATCATCAAACAACACATAATATCACATAACACATAATTAACATATGTTTATTGATATGAAAACCTATGTTTAATGATAGGGTTTAGGTTTAGAAAGATGTTTAGAAGGTTTTTGTTGATAAAAACATCCTTAGAACAGATCTGGACATTTAGGGTTAGATGAAAACAAATTAAAATGCTTTGAAAAGGTTTAGGATTAAGAACACACCTTGGATTCTTGATTAGATGTTGTTGGTTGGTTAGATTATGAAAAACAAGAGCAAAATCTCCTTCCTTAGTGATTAAAATCGTTTGAGAGTGTTTAGAGACGGTTAGGGTTTGTGAAATGGTGAAAAATGACAAAGTTTGGTATTTATACTAGTCCACATTCGCCCCTTTCACGTGGCCGAATGTACCCACATTCGCCCCTTTCTCAAGGTCGAATGTGTCTAAACTGGTCGAATGAAATTCTATTGTTTTCACATTCCAGGTTCGCCCCATCATTAAGGGTCGAACCAATATTATTTTCCAGGTTCACCCCCATGCTATGGTCGAACCTGGACCTATGATTTCTAGTCTTTCCAGTTTGTCGTGTTTAACGCATTTTTACGCATCCTAACACATGAACATGCAATCTTAATCTATGTTTAACATTTTAAGCATGGATGATCATCTACACATCGTTTAAACACGTATTTGCATATAATCCACAATATAAGAATTAATCTACACATAACACTTAATTTAGTTTATGTAATTTCACCAACAACGGGACCCGGTACTAGTGTATTCCCAAAACGACTCCCAATGATCCTCCAGATCATAGAACCCTGGACAATCCTATCCTGACCCGACTCAACTAACTTGGTTAAGTCCGTTTATAAATGTTTCTCGCTAAGGTAGACTTAGGTGTTACTAAAATGTTTAAGCCAAACATGTCGGGTGTCACAGATGTACATAATATAAATTATAAAATACATGCATGTATCTAATACTATTCTATTTTGTATAAGTTCTATATTGAATATTGCTTCTTTTTAATTTTCAGTTCATGCTAAATTAACATAATCATCGCATATATAAACTATTTTTCCAAAATCTTAATGTTTAAATAAAAAATTAAATCCAAAATATTTGTGTATTTTTGTTAGTCATCATATGTATATTTAACTTTATGTTATATACGTTAGTTTTATTTAAGTTAATTATAATATAAAGCTTTAAGCGGTTTTTATTTGTTTAACCGTGTGTAACACGGGCAATAATCTATTAATATATATTTAAAAGTCACTTAAATAAAAACTCAATTAATAAGAACTACAGGTGTACCCGTGTGATACAGTAAAAAACACAAACACTGATAATCACATAACATGTTATCATTTTTTAATTGAAAAAAAAAACTATAGCAATAACATACTGGAATTTAAGAAAATAAAATGTTTACTTTCATAAACTAATTTTTAATAAATTGTTAACGTACGTATGAAAAGTTGTGGCCTTTTAAAACATCGTAGTAGATTAAAATTCATTTACGAGATTAACATGTTTAAAACATCTAAGATAAAATAATGTAGTTGATGAAATTCAATTAATGCTCGATGAAATTCAATTAATGCTCGATGAAATTATATAATTGATGCAATTACAAAAATTAAATTTATAACCAATATATTTTAGCTGTACCAATGATTTTCTATAGGGAAGCTTGCCGGTTGAAGTCTCGTTCGTGACAAAATGTTACAACTCACAAGTCAGGGGTTTTATAGGGGTTTTATCACAGTGAGCCCCCACCTTCCGGACAATGAGTTTCCTTTGAAATTGGTGACTGGACGAGTCACTATTGTTGTCTGTGATTACGGGAGAGTATGGCATTTCGCCTATAGATATACATCGATTACCGAGTTTTTTTGTAATTAAAAAAAAATATCATTTATCTATTTTCTTTCTTTAAATACAAAAACATTACATGCTTGATTTTAGTTTTCAAACTTGGGTTTTTAATACTAATAATACTTGATTTGTTGAGTACACTAATAATAATCAAGAGAAATTATAATTTTGAAAAAGGTCATTCGGATTGTTTTACGTGAATAGTACAAGATAATAATATTATTACATTACATATTCAATGATAATATCTACACTTTCACACGCACAAATACATAGACACATATATAGATATGTATGTACATATATATAGATATGTATGTATAATCTCGTTTCATGGTTCTTAAAAGTTACATTCTATAATGAAAAATATGTCATTCTTGATGTTAATAATCGTATGGCTGAACCTTGTTAATTCTTCAGTTGATGGCTGTTTTATAACAAAGGGTTATGCCATACACATGTTAACAGAAATCACTTATGATAATGTTATGGTTCAATGTAAATCGAAAGATGATGATCTCAGAGTTCATATACTTAACTTTACAACCCTTGAATATGGATGGGCATTCTGCGAAAATTGGTTAGAAAGCACTCTCTATTACTGTCACTTCTGACGAGCCAATTCCGACGATGAACTAACATTTCAGGTGTTCAACTGCACCATGGCTAAGGTATGCTATCAAGGTTTTTTGGATGGAAATACATGTCATTGGGGGATCAAGAAGGAAGGTTTTTATCTCTTTGATAATCATGCTCGAGTGTGGGTTAAACAATATGATTGGAAACGAGGAGGAAAATCGTCTCAAAAACTTATACATGAGTTTTCACTCGTTTATCCTTGATGTTCTTTATAGCACAAACAATAAAGTAAAAGTATTTTTGAATGCCTCATTTTTAGTTATTTCAAACATTTGGAAGATTTAACATATAGTATTTTTTTTCGAAAAAAAAATTCTTGTGGTTGTAATTAATTGGGATGTGATTGTGGTTTGAATGATGTCTTGTTCTTTAATTACTTGAAAATTTTGTATACACAAATCTTTTTAGTCAAATAGTGGAAAGAATATCTAAACATTTAAAATTGTGATTATTAGTTAAAATGGATCATGTATGTAATACCATAGAGAATGTAAACTATCGATAGTATTGGCAAAAAGAAAAACCTTTAGCTTTATAAGCAATATTTTAACCAGGCCAGAAGTGTGGTTGAACCTGGATTCACTTACATGAAAATGGTTGAACCGCATGTCTGGTACTTCTTTATATACAACGATTAAAGAGATGTGGCATTTATGGTCTAGGTGATAATAACTAGACCGAAAAGACCGTTGATCCAGGCCTCGCTTACATGAAGACCAGGGCCGGCATAGAGGTGGTGCAAGGTTCACATAATAGTTAGTTGGAATATGTTAGGTGTTATATGGTAAAATTCTAATAGTTATTTGGAATGCTTTAGGTGTTATATGGTGAATCACCTTTTACAATTATTGGTCAATTTTTTCTACTTACACAAGTCCCCCAAATTACATCGGATTCTCTATATACAAAGATGAAAAAGATGTGGGTTTTATGGTCTAAGCAAGGTTGGACTATAAGTTTAGGTAAAGGAAAAAGTATAGAATGCAGGAACACCGTTTGTAAAAATAATATAAGGGAGTGGCTAATGTAAAAAGGAGGTTAGTGTAAGAAGCCTCAAGAGTCGTCAGATTAGAGGAGATAAACAGGGGCAGGATTGTAAATTTGTTGCGTCGTTAATTTTATTTTATTTTATTTTACAAGGAAACAACGAATGTGTGCGTCATTCAGCATCAAGGATTGGTAGAAGGGGACCAACCTTCTCACATTATCATAGACTGAAACACCTAATTCCTAATTACATCCAAATAAATAAACCCTTTGTAATAATGTCACACCCTCAAATTACCACTTGCGGGGTTTTACCGCGAGGCGCATGACAAACCAGGATCCAAGTCAACGATCACAATAAACAACTCTATATGAAAAGCGTAAATCCATAAACAACGATTTTATAAGCGGAAGCAGTTAAGAAGTATTTAAACAGCTTTGTTATGATCCAAAGTTATTCAAAACACTTTTTATTACAAAACGTGCAACTATGCCTAGACGCCAATGCAGACCCGTGCGCCTAGTTCCATTCATTGCTACCTTAGCGACCTGAGAAAAACATGCCAAAAAGATGTCAACATATAATGCTGGTGAGTTCACAGGTTTGTTCAATATGTTACCAAAATGTTACCATGTCCATACTATATCAATGTTACCAAGTACGCTAGCTAGGCGTATGTTTTATTACTACTACGATTGGAAACCATTACTAGACACGTTTAGCAATGTTTAGCATGTTTAAGCAGCCTGTATGTTCAGCATGATAATGTTCCTGTTCGAGACAATATGCACCCGCTCGGCCCTCCAAGCCGACGAGTGGGGCAGGTCACGCCCAATAGATCTATCCACATTTCCCCCGTTGTGCATCCCCGCACATTCATGGTTTCCCCCGGGACTTCCAAAGATCGTATAGCAATACAAAGTTAAAACCATAGTATGACATATGTTACCAAAATAGTTTAGCGCATGTTTTCTCCCCCAAAAGTTAAAAGCAGTAAAAGTGGGGCCGTGAACTCACCTTAAGTAGCGTTCTTCGATTACAAGTAAAGATGTTTAGCCCTTGATAATCCCTCTACCGGAGATCTATCAAAATGTTCACATAAGTGTTCCGACTAATAACCATAAGGTTATCTAGTCCCCGATTGTCCAGATCGTAACCAAGCATGTTTTAAAACGTGTTTGAATGTTTAACCGACACACTAGACCGACCCGACATCCCGTTGGTGACCCATTACCCTAACTAATCAAGTACACATAGATTACACACAAGGTTCAAGCATAAAACACTTAGTTTGTATCAAAAATCTCATTTCTGCATCAGAACGGTCGAACCAATCAGTTTTCAGTCTCCTTCGCCCGTTTTACATCTCCTTCGCCCGTTTTACATCTCGTTCGACCGTTTGATATCTCCTTCGCCCGCTAAACCACATTCGCCCAACAAAAACCCAGGTTCGACCCTGGATTCCTCCTTCGCTCCTTCGATCGGTCGAAGGAGGCCAGGTTCGCCCCTGTTGTGTATTTTTTCCTAAAAACGCTTCAAACACATTCAAAATGACTCGAAACATCATCAAACACAACAGTCAAGCATGAATAACTTATCCTTACAAAACCCCACCGATTTCCCCCGATAATACGTCCGTTTCAGCCCTTTCCCAAAATGGTAAAGATTATGGAAACATCACTTTCATGCATGAATAATTTACCCAATTTGGAAACTTTTGAAATCGATTCTTTTTCAACTTGAAATGCTCAGTTTGTCGAGTGTTCGATCTTTTCTTATCAATTCTATTGATCATAAATATCATGCATCAAGTCTAGATTCGTTAAAACCCCCAAATACCCATAATATCATCATATCCAATCCTAACCCAAAACAACAATAATCTAGCATCAATAGCAATCCTATATCATGTTTCTATCATAGATACAGCAACAAATCACTGAACAACACATAATACCACATAATACACAATTTACATATGTTATTCGCCATGAAACCTATGTTAATGATAATGTTTTGATTTAGAAAGATGTTTAAAAGGTTTTTAAATCATAAAACACCCTTAGAACAGATCCGGACAATTAGGGTTAGATGAAAACGAATTAAAATGCTTTTAAAAAGGTTTAGGATTAAGAACACACCTTGGATTCTTGTTTAGATGTTGTAGATAGGTTAGATTATGAAAAAGAAGAGCAAAAACTCCTTCCTTAGTGATTAAGATTGTTTGAGAGCGTTTTGGGACGGTTAGGGTTTGTGAAATGATGAAAAATGACAAAGGTTGGTATTTATGCTAATCCTCCTTCGCCCCATTTCAATGGTCGAAGGTGGTCTCCTTCGACCCTTACACAGGGTCGAATGAGCCCTGTCCTGGTCGAAGGGAATTCCTTCAATTCCACTTCCGTGGTTCGCCCATATACAAAGGGTCGAACCAGACAATTTTTCTCCTTCGACCACTCGAAGTGGTCGAACCAGGATTCCTTTTTAACTAGTTTTCCAGTTTGTCGTGTTTAACGCATTCTAACACATCTTAACACATAAGCATGCATCCTTAGTCTATATTTAACATATTTAAGCATGAATAATCATTTATACATCATTTAAACACATATATGTATATAATCCACCACACGATCCATAATCTACACATATACTTAATTGGTTCATGTAATGTCACCAACAACGGAACCCGGTACTAGTGTATTACCAAAACGACTCCCCAATGATCCTCCAGATCATTGTACCCTGGACAATCCTAACTTTGACCCGACTCAACTAACCCAGTTAAGTCTGTTTATAAACGTTTCTCGCTAAGGTAGACTTAGATGTTACTAATATGTTTAAGCCAAACATGCCGGGTGTCACATCATCCCCACGTTGAAAGAATTTTCGTCCCGAAAATTGCGCAAAGCCCTAAAATAAAGAAACGAAAAGAACAGAACGAAAAGAAAATTACCGGATGTCACATCATCCCCACGTTGAAAGGAATCTTGACCCGAGATTCATTCCGCTTCAGCAGTAACATGCCTCGATTCAAACGCGCGTTTCGGAAAGAGATGAGGATACTTAGCTTTCATCCGATCCTCCCGTTCCCATGTGAACTCCGGTCCACGGTTCGAGTTCCAACGGACTTTAACTATGCGGATTTTACTCCGACGAAGGCTACGAATCTTGTAGTCGAGAATCTCGACAGGTTCCTCCACAATGCGAAGACGATCATCAACCTTGATCTCCTCCAGTGGTACAATGAGAGATTCATCAGCCAAACACTTCTTCAAGTTAGACACATGGAAGACGTTGTGCACACTACCGAGCTCCGCCGGTAAGTCAAGTCTGTATGTCACCGGTCCAATCCGATCTAGGATTGCGAATGGTCCGACATAACGAGGGTTAAGCTTGCCACGCTTTCCAAAGCGTATGACGCCCTTCCATGGTGAAACTTTCAGAAGTACTTTGTCCCCAACCTGGAACTCTAAAGGTTTTCGACGGCGATCGGCATAGCTCTTTTGACGATCCCGTGCAGCAGCCAAACGTTGACGAATCTGTACGATTTTCTCCGAAGTTTCGTACACAAGTTCCGGACCAGTGAGCTGGCTCTCGCCCACCTCGGCCCAACAAAGTGGTGATCGACATTTCCGTCCGTAAAGAGCCTCGAACGGAGCTGCCTTGATGCTAGAGTGATAGCTGTTGTTGTAAGAGAACTCTACTAAGGGTAGGTGGATCTCCCAAATTTTGCCAAAATCGATAACACATGCCCGAAGCATGTCTTCCAAGGTTTGAATCGTCCGCTCACTCTGTCCATCAGTTTGCGGATGATAAGCCGTACTCATATCCAACTGAGTACCCAAAGCCTTGTGCAGAGCCTTCCAGAAACGCGAAGCGAAACGAGAATCACGATCAGAGATAATAGAAACAGGCACCCCGTGTCGAGCAACCACCTCCTTAAGGTAAAGTCGAGCCAACCGCTCGAGCCCATCGGTTTCCTTAATAGGTATTAAACGTGCCGATTTTGTCAGCTGGTCAACAATCACCCAGATCATATCATAACCACTCGGTGATCTTGGCAGTTTGGTGACAAAATCCATCGTGATTCGCTCCCACTTCCATTCCGGAACCTCTGGTTGTTGCAGGAGACTAGACGGCCTCTGGTACTCCACCTTAACTTTAGCACAAGTCAAACATTTGCTGACATAAGAAGCTATATCAGCTTTCATGTTTGGCCACCAATAAAGTATCTTCAAATCCTGATACATCTTATCGGAGCCAGGGTGAATAGAATACCGGGATTTGTGAGCTTCATCCAAAACAAGCTCGCGCAATCCCCCGAACAATGGGACCCAAACACGCCCCGCAAAATAGTGTAAGCCATCAGTCCTGAGCTCAAGATGCTTGTCAGCACCGTGCATCGTTTCAGCCTTAAGGATTTCCTCCTTCAAGGCTTCCAACTGTGCAGAACGGATTTGGTCAGGCAACGACGAATGAATGGTGAGCTGTAAGGCTCGAACACGACGAGGATTCGCAGACTCCTTCCTGCTCAAGGCGTCCGCCACAACGTTCGCCTTGCCAGGATGGTATTTGATGGCACAGTCATAATCGTTCAGGAGTTCAACCCAGCGACGCTGCCGCATGTTCAACACCTTCTGGTCGAAAATATGCTGAAGACTCTTGTGATCGGTATATACTTCACACTTGGTACCGTACAAGTAATGTCTCCAGATTTTCAACGCAAAGACTACCGCACCCAGTTCCAAGTCATGAGTAATGTAGTTCTTCTCATGAACTTTGAGTTGACGAGAAGCATAAGCGATAACCTTCCCGCGTTGCATCAACACGCAACCGAGACCACGAATAGAAGCATCACAGTACACAACAAAATCATCCGTACCCTCTGGTAGGGATAAGATAGGAGCAGAACAAAGTTTAAGCTTCAGCATCTGAAATGCTGATTCTTGTGGTTCATCCCAGTCAAACTTTCGGTCCTTCTGGGTAAGAGCAGTGAGGGGTTGAGCGATCTTCGAAAATCCCTCAATGAAGCGACGATAGTAACCCGCAAGACCAAGGAATTGCCGCACCTCAGATGGCGTCTTTGGTGCTTCCCAGTCTTTAATAGCTTCGATCTTGGCCGGATCGACATGAATTCCCAGTTCATTCACCACATGTCCTAGGAATTGAACTTCACGTAACCAAAAATCACACTTTGAGAACTTAGCATACAACTGCTCCTGTCTCAAAAGTTCCAAGACTAACCGCAGATGTTCCTCATGATCTGCCTTGTTCTTCGAATAAATCAAAATATCGTCAATGAACACGATGACGAACTTATCAAGGTAAGGTTTACAAACGCGGTTCATCAAATCCATGAACACCGCCGGTGCGTTAGTGAGACCAAAAGGCATGACCAAGAACTCAAAATGGCCATAACGAGTGCGGAAAGCAGTCTTCTGAATGTCAGCTTCCCTGACGCGCAACTGGTGATAACCGGACCGCAAATCAATCTTCGAATAGTAGCTGGAGCCCTGAAGCTGATCAAAGAGATCATCAATGCGAGGAAGAGGATAACGATTCTTGATGGTCACTTTGTTCAGCTCGCGATAATCGATACACATACGAAGACTTCCATCCTTCTTCTTCACAAACAAAATAGGAGCTCCCCACGGGGAAGAACTCGGTCGGATGAAACCCTTTTCCAAGAGTTCCTGCAACTGGCTGGACAACTCTTGAATCTCGGGAGGTGCAAGACGATACGGAGCTCGGGCAATAGGAGCTGCGCCTGGAGTGAGATCGATACCAAACTCAACCTGACGATGGGGAGGAAGACCAGGTAAATCATCAGGAAACACATCAGAAAAGTCACGAACCACCGGAATATCCTCAATCTTCTTCTCATCGTCAGTAGAAACGTTAACAAGCGCTAAAATGGCCGAACAACCTTTCCGAAGATACTTACGGGCTTTCATGCTAGAAATGATACTCAGCGGAGCACCGCTTTTCTCGCCACGAACCGAAAGAATCTCTCCATCAGGGAGAGGGATCCGAATAACCTTGTCAAAACAAACGATCTCCGCACGATACAACGATAACCAATCCATGCCGACCACGACATCAAAACTACCCAGGGGCACTGGCATAAGGTCAATGGGGAAAGACAAACCCGACAGTTCCAAGCGACATTCCCTAAGGGTGTGTGTCGCTTCGATTTTCTTACCATCAGCCAATTCTATTAAGTACTTAGCCTCTAAAGGTGTGGGTACTATATCTAGCAATCGACTAACATCCAAAGATACGAAACTCTTATCGGCACCAGAATCAAATAAGACAGAAACATTGCGATCATTAAGAAGGAACGTACCGGTAACTGTGTCTGGATCCTGCCTAGCCTTCGCAGATCCAATGACGAAAGCACGTGCAGTCCTGCCTCCGCCGCCATTGTTCCCGTTACCGTTCCCGCCCCTCCCATTATCGCCCTGCTTCAGTTTAGGACATTCACGCTTGAAGTGTCCCGTATCACCACAGTTATAACACCCCTGCCTCCCCTGAGTTCCCTGAGCAGTAGGAGCAGGAGTAGCCGCAGGAGTCTGAGTTGGGGTGAGTGCCACCTTGCAATCCTTAGCATGGTGCCCCAACTGACGGCACCGATGACATCAACCTCTATCACAACCCCCAGAATGGTGAAAACCACACTTGTTGCACTTGGGATGCTTCCCAACATACCCACCCGTCTTCTGCCCAGAAGAAGACCCAGATGCATCAAACTTCTTTGCCGGCTGAGCTGGCACCACACTCTTCCCCACACTATCCCACTTCCTCTTGTTCCCCTCAGCAACCTTCACAGCAGCACCCTTGGGTGGCAAAACGCCTTCTGCCACCTTCAGGTTAGTCATCCGATGAGCTGATCGGACAACTTCAGCAATAGTGGGAAGATTCCCAGCAGCCACCAACCCAGCAATCTCCGGCACTAGCCCAGACACATAGTGCTCGATCCTCCGGTACTCGGGTGTGTGCAAATCAGGGCACAACATCGCCAGCTCATTCCTCCTCACAGTGTATTCTTCGATCTCAGACCCAACCATCTTGTAGCTCCAGACTTCATGCTCTAACTTCTGTATCTCCTCTCTCGGACAGTACTCACCTCTCAAAAGCTGCACAAACTCCGCCCAGGGCATAGCAATAGCCTCCCCCAATCCCATGTTTTGAGTAGTAGCATTCCACCACGACAGTGCAGGCCCCTCAAATGTCGCAGTAGCATACTTCACCCGGTCCCTAGCGGGACAGTTACACATAACAAACACAGATTCCACCTTCTCCAGCCATCGGAGCAGTCCCACCGCTCCCTCAGTTCCAGCGAAGTTATGGGGCTGACAGTCCCGAAACTTCTTATAAGAGCACTGAGGTGGGGGTGGATTGGCGCCAACACCTGAAACACGGTACACGAATAAAACACAAACGAAAGGACACGAAACCCGAAAATGAGGCAAGGTCGACAGAAATCAACTCACCACCCATGGCATTAATCCTAGCCTGGAAATTAGCCATAGCCATGTTCACTTGCTGCTGTAGCAAGTTGTTCAGTTCAGCTTGGGTCATGTTGATGTTTCCACGACCACCGCCTCCAGCACGACCACCGCCGCCAGCACGCCCACCACCGCCACCACGACGTCCACCACCTCGAGCACCAGACATGATCTAATCAAATCAAGAAATCGAGGGATTCAGATTCATTTCCAGTGTCAACCACTAGAAATTTACAAAAGTTAACCTAGGGACAAATCCAGGACTATACATCCAAACTCGAAGTCCATCGGGAATTTCATGCATTCCAGTTTATTATTTCGTGTGCACCCGAAATGATAAGCTGCTCTACATGGTCCTCCAGATGTACCCCTAATCCAGACCCCAGTACTGAATATCGCCGCCTAGTAACGTGTGACGATAGGTGCAAGTGTAAGAAGGCATGTGTGTGCTAGAACTAACAAATCAACCCCTCCTTCTTCAATCCAGAAGAAGAAGACAAGAGTAGGTAAGAACCCAAATAAAAGCGGATGATGTAACGGAGAAGCATGATGATGATGTAAGGACACCCCGACAACGTTAGTACGTATCCCACTAATAGACCCAAAGTATGTGACCGTCTAGTGTGTGCGACTCGGCTATAGACCAGACTCTACATGCAGTCCTAGTTCACTATAACCATTGGCTCTGATACCAATCTGTCACACCCTCAAATTACCACTTGCGGGGTTTTACCGCGAGGCGCATGACAAACCAGGATCCAAGTCAACGATCACAATAAACAACTCCATATGAAAAGCGTAAATCCATAAACAACGATTTTATAGGCGGAAGCAGTTAAGAAGTATTTAAACAGCTTTGTTATGATCCAAAGTTATTCAAAACACTTTTTATTACAAAACGTGCAACTATGCCTAGACGCCAATGCAGACCCGTGCGCCTAGTTCCATTCATTGCTACCTTAGCGACCTGAGAAAAACATGCCAAAAAGATGTCAACATATAATGCTGGTGAGTTCACAGGTTTGTTCAATATGTTACCAAAATGTTACCATGTCCATACTATATCAATGTTACCAAGTACGCTAGCTAGGCGTATGTTTTATTACTACTACGATTGGAAACCATTACTAGACACGTTTAGCAATGTTTAGCATGTTTAAGCAGCCTGTATGTTCAGCATGATAATGTTCCTGTTCGAGACAATATGCACCCGCCCGGCCCTCCAAGCCGACGAGTGGGGCAGGTCACGCCCAATAGATCTATCCACATTTCCCCCGTTGTGCATCCCCGCACATTCATGGTTTCCCCCGGGACTTCCAAAGATCGTATAGCAATACAAAGTTAAAACCATAGTATGACATATGTTACCAAAATAGTTTAGCGCATGTTTTCTCCCCCAAAAGTTAAAAGCAGTAAAAGTGGGGCCGTGAACTCACCTTAAGTAGCGTTCTTCGATTACAAGTAAAGATGTTTAGCCCTTGATAATCCCTCTACCGGAGATCTATCAAAATGTTCACATAAGTGTTCCGACTAATAACCATAAGGTTATCTAGTCCCCGATTGTCCAGATCGTAACCAAGCATGTTTTAAAACGTGTTTGAATGTTTAACCGACACACTAGACCGACCCGACATCCCGTTGGTGACCCATTACCCTAACTAATCAAGTACACATAGATTACACACAAGGTTCAAGCATAAAACACTTAGTTTGTATCAAAAATCTCATTTCTGCATCAGAACGGTCGAACCAGTCAGTTTTCAGTCTCCTTCGCCCGTTTTACATCTCCTTCGCCCGTTTTACATCTCGTTCGACCGTTTGATATCTCCTTCGCCCGCTAAACCACATTCGCCCAACAAAAACCCAGGTTCGACCCTGGATTCCTCCTTCGCTCCTTCGATCGGTCGAAGGAGGCCAGGTTCGCCCCTGTTGTGTAAATTTTCCTAAAAACGCTTCAAACACATTCAAAATGACTCGAAACATCATCAAACACAACAGTCAAGCATGAATAACTTATCCTTACAAAACCCCACTGATTTCCCCCGATAATACGTCCGTTTCAGCCCTTTCCCAAAATGGTAAAGATTAGGGAAACATCACTTTCATGCATGAATAATTTACCCAATTTGGAAACTTTTGAAATCGATTCTTTTTCAACTTGAAATGCTCAGTTTGTCGAGTGTTCGATCTTTTCTTATCAATTCTATTGATCATAAATATCATGCATCAAGTCTAGATTCGTTAAAACCCCCAAATACCCATAATATCATCATATCCAATCCTAACCCAAAACAACAATAATCTAGCATCAATAGCAATCCTATATCATGTTTCTATCATAGATACAGCAACAAATCATTGAACAACACATAATACCACATAATACACAATTTACATATGTTATGCGCCATGAAACCTATGTTAATGATAATGTTTTGATTTAGAAAGATGTTTAAAAGGTTTTTAAATCATAAAACACCCTTAGAACAGATCCAGACAATTAGGGTTAGATGAAAACGAATTAAAATGCTTTTAAAAAGGTTTAGGATTAAGAACACACCTTGGATTCTTGTTTAGATGTTGTAGATAGGTTAGATTATGAAAAAGAAGAGCAAAAACTCCTTCCTTAGTGATTAAGATTGTTTGAGAGCGTTTTGGGACGGTTAGGGTTTGTGAAATGATGAAAAATGACAAAGGTTGGTATTTTTGCTAATCCTCCTTCGCCCCATTTCAATGGTCGAAGGTGGTCTCCTTCGACCCTTACACAGGGTCGAATGAGCCCTGTCCTGGTCGAAGGGAATTCCTTCAATTCCACTTCCGTGGTTCGCCCATATACAAAGGGTCGAACCAGACAATTTTTCTCCTTCGACCACTCGAAGTGGTCGAACCAGGATTCCTTTTTAACTAGTTTTCCAGTTTGTCGTGTTTAACGCATTCTAACACATCTTAACACATAAGCATGCATCCTTAGTCTATATTTAACATATTTAAGCATGAATAATCATTTATACATCATTTAAACACATCTATGTATATAATCCACCACACGATCCATAATCTACACATATACTTAATTGGTTCATGTAATGTCACCAACAACGGAACTCGGTACTAGTGTATTACCAAAACGACTCCCCAATGATCCTCCAGATCATTGTACCCTGGACAATCCTAACTTGACCCGACTCAACTAACCCAGTTAAGTCTGTTTATAAACGTTTCTCGCTAAGGTAGACTTAGATGTTACTAATATGTTTAAGCCAAACATGCCAGGTGTCACAAATAATCTATCCCAAGAAGAAGATCAGCGTCTTCTTCATTGTTAACTCCTTAACAACCCCCTTTATGATTTCATCGTAATCTCCATTCAACAAACTACACCAATAATAATGTCTCCTATCGAATATTCACCAAATTTGATACCATAGTCAATTCAATACTCACCCAATAAAACGACTCAAATCTCTAACCTCAAATTCCTTATCTACACCCTCAAAGGGCAAATCAATAATTATAAACGGAGTCGAAGATGATGATGATGAAAACGAAGACGAACCAGCTTCACGTAAACAGGGGAAAATGATTGATATAAACAGGGGAAAATGAACAGATTATATAACTTGCGTATTAATATGTTATAACTTGCGTGTTTAATACAATTGTTTAAAACTGTATAACATTTAGACGCAAGTTATTGGTGTTTATTAATCTTTAAACGCAAGTAATTAATATCAAGTTTGTTACATTCAGACGCAAGTTGTTATTGTTTATAAATGTTTAAACGCAAGCAAGTAATATCAAGTTTTTGCATTTAGACGCAAGTTATTATTGCTTATGAATGTTTAAACGCAAGTAGGTAATATCAAGTTTTTACATATGTTTGTTTGTTATTACATATAAGCAGGTTTATAGATTGTTCATATTGTTTATAAGCAAAAAATGTTATAAAAAATGTTGTGGGAATCTAACGACAACAATATGCCACCATCACATGAGCCATGATATAACATCACCGCCATCAAAACCGCTATAAACCATTTGTTAGATTCTTGTTCATGTTAAAGACTCCAAAGAGAGAAATGTATAACCTTGAAGCTTCAAATTATTAGTTTCAGAGAAAAAGAGAGAAAGATGGAGGCAGAATGGCAGGCGCAGCCTCGATTATGTAGAGAAGAAACAGAGTATGGAATGTGAAACAGAGTATAAACTAATTATTATAACGCATATAATATATTATAACGCAAGTTGTATCATGATAAGTTATCAACCCAGTAAAAAAAAATTTAGAGTATAACAATAGGGTATGCAAATGAAAGATGATAAAATGTTTGTTTTTATGGTTTGTTTTTTTTAAATAATTCCGTATGAAAAAGTTATGGACGTTTAAAAAATGGGGGTGGAACTCAACAATTGTAGGTTATACCTATTTTTCCCTTCACCTTCTCTTTTAGAAACTCAATGTATACTTTTCCCGTTTTAATCTCATCCATTGATTTACTTTGATCAAAAGCCCAAAATCCTTCTTATCCTTTTTATGTTATGGTTCTTTTTACAGTATACTTTCTCCTAATATAAACCATTACAAAACAAAACGTAATTAAAACATTAAATTATAGTATGTGTTACAACTGAAATAAAATCTATCTAATATAATAATTGAAAGCAATAAATCTCACATGACGCTCAAATAGGGCATCCTCCCCCTTGAGTGTGCCATGTGGCAATGACATGTCATGTGGTGTGGCATTAAGTGATTTTATGAAAAAAAAAAATTTAAAACTAAATTGGATTTTTCTCTCTAATATTTCCTTCCATAATTTTTAAACGTTAATATCTTTTATATACAAGATTTTTTAAAGAAAAAAAATTACACCAAATTAACAAGCGTTTTATTATCTTTCTAACGAGTACCATAGTTCTATATAAAAACGGAGAAAATAACGACTATTTTTTGTGGGGTTTTGTTCATACAAGAAAAAAACACAAAGTGTTCAAGTAATTTATTAATCATGTATAGGCAAGTCACTAATTATGTCCAAACCAGTATATATGAATTCTATTTTCAACAGGTGTTAGCATTGGAGTTGTACATTTTTTAGGTTAGGTATTAATATTAGAGTTATACATTGTTTTAGGTTAGATGTTAACATTAGAGTTATACATTGTTTAAGGTTAGGCGTTAACATTGGAGATACATTGTTAATTGTTTAAGAGTAGGTGTTACCCGAAGCTTTCCTGTATGTAACTGTAAAGCGCATCAGTCTATTTCATATGTAAAATTGATATGTCATATTAGATTTCTCAACCCCGGAACGTTCCGGGGATATAATCTAGTAAAACTATAAAAGAAAAGAATAAAAGCATAGATTTTTTTTAATGTTGAGGATTCGTGTTCAACAACGTTCCCTTAAAACAAACTTCGGGTCTCTCAAAAGAGTTTGTTTGTTTTCCAGGATACGACCGCAGAAGCAGCATGTACTATGGGGAAGGCATGAGAACCTGAAATTTACCTTGAATCACGAATTACAATGATCACAAAGATTGCCAAATAGTTTTGGAGTTTGTAGTTGTGTTGGTGTTGCTAGTCTTTGAAAACACATCTCCAAGGAATTAAAAACAAAAAACTAATTCAATGAATGTCTTTATTGCACTCAGTTAAGTTTTTGAGTTCCAACTTGAAACTACAGATTTAACTTCACCGTTTCAACTGTTGTAGAAGTAGTAACTGATTTGCAGTTGATGTGCTAAATGTAGTCTTTAAAATATAACCTAACCTATAGTAGCGAAGCTTGAAAATTCCGACTGGGGTCGGAAGTCACCAGGGGGTCGGAAGTCACCGGTCACGGGGGTCGACACCGTATATACCAAAAAATTTCTATACGGATACTATATAATCGGAACTTCTGAGCAAAAAATTCATAGTTAAAACATTGACCATATAATTATCAATTCGAAAAAAACTTACCATATTTAAAATTAACTATAATATTTTTTTCATGTTTTTCAATTAACTATATAATTAATAAATTTTCTTATTTTGGTTTTTTATTTTTAAATGTTAGCAAGAAAGTATATGTATTTTTTTGTATGACATATGTTTTATTTATCTAGTTGCATTTAAATGTTAAAGATTAAATTTTAATTTTTATGTCATTAATGTGTAAAGCTCTATATCAAAAATTCATGAAGACGTACATAACATAAATTATAAAAGGTGAGGCTAACGTAAAAAGTATAAGAATGATTATTAGTCATAGATTAAATTATATAATCAGGGGCACGATGGTAATTTTATTGCGTCATTAAAGTTTCACCCCCATTTTTAAAATGGCCATAATTTTTTCATACGACATCATTTTTTTTAAACTATACCATAAAAAAAGTTTTTCATCCTCTTTCATTTCCATACCATATTGCTATACTTTTTTTTTTTAAAAAAAAAAGAAATTTGTTGGGTTGATAACTTGCGTTTTATTGAGGGTATACTTGCGTTTTAGAAACGCAAGTTATACCTGATCAAACGCAATATAAATGAAAAAACGCAAGTTATACATGCTTAAACAGAAGTTATACATGCTAAAACGCAAGTTATACCATATAAAAAAGATGCAAGTTATATCTGATAAAAAAACGCAAGTTGTATCATGATAAAACGCAAGTTATCAACCCAACAATTTTTTTAAAAAAGTATAGCAATAGAGTATGTAAATGAAAGAGGGTAAAAAGCTTGTTTTTATGGTATATTTAAAAAAAATGTCGTATGAAAAAGTTATAGACGTTAAAAAAATGGGGGTGGAACTCAACCATTAGGGGTTATACCTATTTTGCCTTTCTCCTCCTATTTTAGAAACTCAACGTATATTTTTCCCATTTTAATCTCATCCATTGATTTATTTTGATCAAAAGCCCAAAATCATTCTTATCCTTTTTACGTTAAACTACTTTTTACAGTAAACTTTCTCAATTATAAAATACATGCATCTATCTAATATTGTTCTATTTTATATAAATTTTATATTGAATATTGGTTCTTTTTAATTTTCAGTTCATGCTAAATTAACATAATCATCGCATATATAAACTATTATTTCAAAATCTTAATGTTTAAATAAAAAATTAAATCCAAAGTATTTGTTTATTTTTGTTAGTTATCATATGTATACTTTATGTTATTTACGTTAGTTTTATTCAAGTTAATTATAATATAAAGCTTCAAGAGGTTTTTATTTGTTTTACCGTGTGTAACACGGGAAATAATATAGTAATATATATATATGTATATATATATATATAGAGAGAGAGAAGTCACTTATATAAAAACTTAATTAATAAGAACTACAGGTGTACCAGTGTGATACAATAAAAAACACAAACACTGTTAATCACGTAACATGTTAATATTTTTTTTAATTGAAAAAAAAAACTATAGCAATAACATATTGGAATTAAGAAAATAAAATGTTTACTTTTATAATGTAATTTTAAAAAAATTGTTAACATACGTATGAAAAAGTTATGGCCTTTTAAAAAATCGTAGTAGATTAAAATTCAACTACGAGATTAACATGTTTAAAATATCTAAGATAAAATAATGTAGTTGATGAAATTCAATTAATGTTGTATATAATAATATAATTAATGCAATTACAAAAATTAAAGATAATCAATATTTTTAGATGAAATTCAATTAATGCAATTACAAAAATTAAACATTAAATACTTTTTTTTCTTTTAAAAAAACATTAAATACTATAACTCTTATTACATTAATTATTATCTCTTTAATTAATTAAACCAATAGGAATCCTCCATATAATAATTGTATTTAATATTAAATAAATTATAAAAAATTTTAAACCCCCTAAGCTAATAAATTAATGAAACTTAAAATTCAATTTCAAAATATATATTCTTTCCTATCAATCCTAATTTACAGTGAAGGATAATTTCGATATGTGTAGGACAAATATATGTTGAATTTCTATATGTGTAGGATAAACGTGTTATAGTTACGATATATGTATGATTAATTTTGATATGTGTAGGGCAAAATTTGATAATGTGTAGGATAAAGTGTTAATGACTAATTAATTAAAGAGATAATAATTAATGTAATACGAGTTAAAGTATTTAATGTTTTATTTATTCTTTTTGTTTTCACAAAAAGTTTCCTCTCATTTGATCCTCCCCCTATATTAGTGGAAAGTTCAAATAAGAAGAAAATAACTTGTAAGAAGAAAAAGAACAAATATTAACTAACAGAAATTTTCCATATATTAATTGTATTTAATGTTAAATAAATTATTAATTTTTGTAACTCCCCTAATGTAGTTCAATAAATAAAACTCCTAATTTATTTTTAAGTTATATACTTTGAATTAATTAAAGAGATAGTAATTAATTTAAAAGGAGTTAAATTATTTAATATTTATCATTATGTCACTTGTTCTTTTTGTTCTCACATTAAGTTTCTTCTCATTTGATCATTCCCCTATATATATATATGTATGCATAATTTCGTTTCATGGTTCTTAAAGTTACATTCCATAATGAAAACTTTGTCATTCTTGATGTTAATAATCGTATGGCTTAACCTTGTTAATTCTTCAGTTGATGGTTGTTCTATAACAAAGGGTTATGCTATACACATGTTAACAGAAATCACTTATGATAATGTTATGGTTCAATGTAAATCCAAAGATGATGATCTCGGAGTTCATATACTTAACTTTACAACCCTTGAATATGGTTGGGCATTCTGCGAGAATTGGTTAGAAAGCACTCTCTATTACTGTCACTTCTGGCGGGCCAATTCCGACGATGAACTAACATTTCAGGTGTTCAACCGCACCATGGCTAGGGTATGCTATCAAGGTTTTTCGGATGCAAATACATGTCATTGGGGGATCAAGAAGGAAGGCTTTTATCTCTTTGATAATCATGCTCGAGTGTGGGTTAAACAATATGATTGGAAACTAAGAGGAAAAGCGTCTCAAAAACTTATACATGAGTCTGCACTCGTTTATCCTTGATGTTCTTTATAGCACAAACAATAAAGTAAAAGTATTTTTGAATTCCTCATATTTAGTTATTTCAAACATTCGGAAGATTTAACTTATAGTACTTTTTTTCGAAAAAAAATCATGTGGTTATAATTAATTGGGATGTGATTGTGGTTTGAATGATGTCTTGTTCTTCAATTACTTGAAAATTTGGTATACACAAATCTATTTAGTCAAACAGAATATCTAAACATTTAAAACTGCGATTATTAGTTAAAATGGATCATGTATGTAATACCATAGAGAATGTGAACTATCGATAGTATTGGCAAAAAAATTCCTTCAGCTTTAAAAGCAATATTTTAACGAGGCCAGAAGTGTGGTTGAACCTGGTTCCGCTTACATGAAAACAGTTGAACCGCATGTTTGGTACTTCTTTATATACAACGATTAAAGAGATGTGGCATTTATTGTCTTGGTGATAATAACTAGACCAAAAAGACCGTTGAACCAGACGTTATATGGTAAAATTCTAAAGAACATAATAGTTATTTGGAATGTTTTAGGTGTTATATGGTGCATCGCCTTTTACATTTATGGGTTAATTTTTTCTACTTACATAGGTCTCCCAAATTACTTCGGATTCTCATAGATGGCCTGATGAAGATAGTAAAAGTGTGGAACCTTTTGTGTGGGATTTTTCTCTATATACAAAGATGAAATAGATGTGGGTTTTATGGTCTAAGCAAGGCAGGACTATAGGTTTAGGTAAAGGAAAAAGTAATAAATTTTCTGCATCTGGATGTTTATATAGTATAGAATGTAGGAAATCCGTTTGTAAAATTAATATAAAACATTACAAAACAAAACGTAACTAAAACATTAAATTATAGTATGTGTTACAACTGAAATAAAATTAAACCATGAAGAAAGGAAAAAATGCAGAGATATTTTTATTTATTGTTGAGGATTCGTGTTCAACAATGTTCTCTTAAAACAGACTTCGGGTCTCTCCAGGGGCACAGGATTAAAGGGGCCCCGGGGAGACCCCCTCCCGAATTTTCACTCAGAAGTGCCGAGTATATAGTATCCGTATGAAATTTTTTTAGTATATACAGTTTCAACCCCCTATTTATTAAAATAGTTACATAAACCAAAACTTTAACCCAAAATAAAGTAAATGTAAAGCTTAAATCCTAAAATCCTAAGCCCAACAACTACATGAGTTGGATGGTAGATTCAATGAGCAGATGGAGTGTTATCTCTTAGCTACTCGAGCTTGGCTTTGTAAAAAGATCGAAACGAGCCGAGCCTTATCGAGCCCGAGCCGAGCTTGAGCTCAAAACAAAGCTCATTTACTAATAGAGCCCGAGCTCAGCCTAGCATGTGAAGCTTGTTAAGCTCATCGGGCTCGTCGAGCCTTATTGAGCCTTAGTGTAATATTAGGTTTATTAATATTTAATAATATTTACCCTCATTTAAACTTGTTTACTAAATGAGCCCGAGCTGAACTTCATTTATCGAGCTCCGAGCCTATTATTTATATTATTTTATTTAAAATATTAATTAATAGATGGTAAATGAGTCGAGCTCGAGCTTAATAAATTTGTAACGAGTCGAGCTCGAGCTTAATAAATTTGTAACGAGCCGAGCTCGAGCCCACATAAGTTTTTCGAGCTTGAGTCTGGTTGAGCTTGGGTTGAACTGTAATTCTTCATCCAGGTACTAAGATTTTGACTCCTTTATAATGTTCTAGTGTCTTTGTTCAATTGTTTGTTAAACAATACTTAGAACTTTGATATTTATTGTATTTAATGTTTGACTCGACTCGAATTGAATCACCGACCCGAACATATCACTCGAACCATAGCTACAGAAAAAAAATAGGTCCCGTCCCGTGACTGGTGACTTCCGACCCCCCCCCCCCCGTCCAAATTCTCAAGCTTCACCAATAGGTCTCTCAAAGGAATCTGTTTGTTTTTCATGATACGACCGCAGAAGCAGCATGTACTACGGGGAAGGCATGAGAAACTGAATTGTAACTTGAATCACACAGTACAATGATCACAAAGATTGCCAAATAGTTTTGGAGTATGTAGTTGTGTTGGTGTTGCTAGTCTTTGAAAACACAGCTCTAAGGAATTAAAAACAAAAACTAATTCAATGAATGTCTTTATTGCACTCAATTAAGTTTTTGGGTTCCAACTTGAAACTATAGATTTAACCTCATCGTTTCAACTGTTGTAGAAGTGGTAACTGATTTGCACTTGATGTGCTAAATGTAGTCTTTAAAATATAACCTAACCTATAGTGGCGAAACTTGAACATTCAGACTAGGGTTGAAAGTCACCGGTCACGAGGGTTCGAAACGATATATACCAAAAAAATTATATACAGATACTATATAATCGAAACTTCTGAGCGAAAATTTCGGGGGTCGGGTGACCCCCTTACCCCTAATATGCTACGCCACTGCTAACCTAGACATCTAGTAATAATTCTCGACTCTCTAAAATTAGATCACAAAGACAGGCAAGTGTACCTATAAATTGCAGTAAAGCATAGTAAGTTTGGATATCAAACCCACATGACACTAGCAACAAATAAATTAGACTCATTTAAGACTTAACAATTTGATTTTGAAAAGGGTTTTGGTTTTGTGACTAAAATATAAGTAAAACTTAAACTAACAAGGCGAACTAAGGCAACTAGGAAAATACCAGAGGTGAGGAAACAATACCTACATCTAGAATCATGCTTGTGACATTCGACTTTCTCTCGGATAAGGTAAACGTAATGGAACCAGGATCATAAGATATCACACCCTACTGGACCTCTGGTCATTCTCCAGGTGTGACCTAAAGGAATCCTAAGAGTTTCTGATCTCACTGGTTTAGTTGTATTACCTCTTGTTCCCTCTAACAAACACTAAAGTACTCGCAAGACAGTCAATCTCTTAACTATCCCAATACACCTGAAGTGGAATGAGTAACCTAAAGAATCTCACTATGACACGGGAAGGCAAATAATGCAAGGGAACCTAAGGAAAACCTCATCTCAGAGCGTTTCTTGATAGGAAGAACACTTTAAACCTCTAAATTTTCAAACACAGTTCCTATGGAATTCAGCCGAAAACCATAAACTAGCTAACTAGCTACAACACGCAAGCTAGAGAGCCTAACACGGTCTATACATGAAAGGCATTCACAAAGACTTGTATCTAACTCATTAATAATCAGAAATCCTTTAAAAGTATGCCTGTACATTATATCAATTATCAATAGGTTCTTTACTTTACTATTAATCCATCAACAATTTACCAAAAGCCGAAAAACTACCCAACTAACAACAAGCAATCAACATAGACCCAAGTAGTATAAGATTTAGCCAATAAACATGTTCATAACATTCAAACAAGTCAAATAAATCATATTCAACATGTTTGTAATGATACATGGTTGAAAGTCCGATGTTTTTAGTATTTACGATTGTATTTTTATGCAATTTTATGATATTGGATACACTACTTTGATAAGGGCGTGTTTTACAGGTCTAATGAAGTTAAAGAAGTATTTCTTGAGCTTAATAGGGCTTTGGATCGAAGCTAGAAGGAATTGGATGGAAGAAACGGAGGAAAAAGGCCAAAAGGAGGTCAACCGCGTCGGCCGCTGCCTTTTTAGGCATGGCTGACTTGTAACTGGCACGTAGGACGTTGGTGGACAACAACAACTTGCATAGCCGACTTGAGTTTTGGGCGTAGCCTACGGGGTCCCTGCTGGTCAACCTCATGTTTGACTCATTTTTTATGATTAATGGGGATTTTGAATCTCTTGACCATATAACTCGCAAGGGATGTTACAAGAACGAGATTGGAGGATAAAAATCATAAAAAATTCACCATATTAATCGTCTTTTATTATCTTGAATCCTCAAGAACACCCAATATCATACATATTCATCACCATTTTTCCATTTTTCATTATCAATCCCCAATCCATCAACCTTCAATCATTAATCCCTTTTCCTCAATATCATTAATGGCTCCTTCTTCAATCATCATCATCATCATCATCAATCAATCAAGCTTTATCAACTATGAGAGGCTAAATTCTTGAGGTTCACCCGATGTAGCTTGTAAGAAATTAGGGTTCTTGAACAATTGGGTATTTTCCTATTTTCATTGTATTCAATTATTTGAACAATTTTATCTGAAGCTTTAATCTTGTGTCGGATTCATGATGGTTAATGCCCTCTCGCACTAATAACATCATGAAATGAATTCATTTATATGCTCAATTTTAATTTAGGGTTTGAATGTTCTTGAGTGATAAAATATATAGTTGTCCATTGTTGATGTTTGGCTATTGATACCTAAGTCTTGCAACAACGACACCGTTAGTGATTTTTACAACCTTAATTGTTACCCAATTGTGATAAGACCCGTATCTTGCTTGTGAGTCGGGTGTAACCATTTCATTTTATTATTGTTTACAATTTAATTTAATCAATTCAACTTATAAGTTCCGATTAATAATCATTTTAAAATTGTAAACCATTTTGCAAGTAATCCCTTAATTAACAATATTCTCAAATTCTTAAATGACCATTTTAGCAAACTTTATAATCAACTAGACATCTTCATAAATTAGTTTCAATCAAATTTAAGCACTACCACCGACCATATCTTTGTGGTTCGACACCCTATTACACTAACTGCATAGTTAAAGGTGATAACGTAAACTTATAAATATTATTTTTTTACCGGACCGCGACATCCGATCACGTAACATATAAAATAGCAACCGGTATTGTTATCGATTTCGACCTTTAACTATATTGGTATTACCGATATAATTAAAGGTGATAACGTAAACTTATAAATATTATTTTTTACCGGACCGCGACATCCGATCACGTAACATATAAAATAGCAACTGGTATTGTTATCGATTTCGACCGAACAACGTCGGTACTAGGGTTGGTATTACCGATATTGTTATCAATTTTGTTTTTATAGTTTTCATTCGATATAAAATACGTATCAACATCTTCTTTGTGGGTATACAACGACCTAAACCAATATCAAGCGACTTCCCGCCGCGTAGCCCTATGGGTATTTTAGTAGTTCTAATAATAATAAAATAGGTACATGTATCATATCATAACATTTACTTATAATATTTAATTGATACATAATGCCGATCATATTACATGTTATATGAATTGTTATTACTACCACTATGAACTACCATTACATAAATACTATCATATCATAAGTTTCAAATTACACATTAGATGATATATATCAAAATTTATTTACATTATGCGTCTATATATTAATTTGTGTATGAGTATATGTCCTTATTTATTTTTCATGAGTCTTTTGAGTGGATCGAGAACATGAGACATACGATGAAGAAACTGTTTATCTATGTTTTGATGTTTCTCGGGCTGAATATTGTTAATGGGTGTCCTATATTTCTAAATCGGTATGTTGTACACATCCATTCAAGTATCGGTCGCGACAATGTGACCCTTAGATGTCAATCGAAAGATGATGATTTGGGATACCATGTGCTTCGTGCTCCAAACAACGACTATGAGTGGTCATTTTGCCAATCTTTTACTAAATCCACTCTTTTTTTCTGTCATTTTTGGTGGAAAAACGTTGAGCAAATGTTTGACGTGTTCAATGTCACCATGTCTGAGTGGTGCAGAGAGGGTCGCCGCGAAGGAGATATATGTCGATGGTTGATCAGGGAAGACGGATTTTACTTCTATGAACCTATTGAATATGGTACTTGGCTTAAGCAGTATTATTGGAAGCCGATTTCCAAATCATCACTTTCTTATGGTTGATGGTATATGACTATATGTTCCTTCGAATTTAATAAAAATATATTTTTGAATAACTAAATTAATAAATCCATCTTCTCATTTTATTTTAAGTCACGTGGTTGAGTTGCATACTTGCATTTTCTCAGACTAGTATATCTTATTAGTTGGGATTAGAACATGAAAAGTACTCAATATAATTCTCTGCATCATCTTGTACCTTGCAGCAATCTAACACCGTCCTCAAAGAATAAGTCGTCGTTTTTTTAATTAACCGCTACTCAGCTAGCAACAAGTGCTAAATGTAAATATCAGACTGTGTGTGTTGTGGAATGGCGGAAGAGGCCACGTAGACCCCTAACGAGCTTGCACACCGCACCGGCCCATTATCGAAGGCCGTTAATGGGGTCTCCACCAGTTGCGGACCTACATACATACCAAGGGGGCAGGTGTGAGGTGCCACCCTTAAAAAAGAAAATTAGTGTTATTTGTAGGCAAAAATCTCGATCGCACCCCTTAAAAAGTTAGGTTGAACCCCTGATCGCCCACCAAGAAAATAATTTATGGGTCCGCCACCGGTCTCCATCAACCCATTAAAGTTGGGGGCGTTGGTGGGGTGGGGACCATTGAAGTTGGGTTTGATTTAATAAAATTTAATAATTTATTATAAATAAAAATACTTTTTTTTTTTGAACGATCAACTAAAGTATTGCCGGGTACTCTGTACGCGGCCCCCAATGGCCGAAAGGGGCCCCAGACGGCCTCTAGTCCGTACGGACAGAGCCCTTCGGCCCACCCGTCTCCTGTTCCAGGGAAAACTCGGCCCACAAACCCGCCCGAAGGCACGACGGTAGTGAACCGGTAAAACCTGGAGGGATCAGGAGTCGAACCCATGACAACAAGGGTCAAGGGTCTCTCCATCACTTCCCAACCACCTACCCCACCACAAGGGTGTGGGTATCCATCACATGCCTCCTGTGGGAATCGAACCCAGCTCCCCTCAAAGAGAGAACTGACCCTTTTACCACTAGGCCACATGATCAGGATATTATAAATACAAATACTAACCTTTAAAATTATAAATCCATCCACACAAAAATACACATTCCATCCATCGTCTTTAAGCAAAAGAAATATGAATCCTTGGGACCCAAGAAATCCGTTTTTTGCAAACATGTGTTTGAGCCCACAACCAAACCACTTTTTTTTTTCTTTTTTTTTTTTGCAAACACACAACCGAACCCACAACCAAACACACAGCTGATTAATAATCCCAACAACCCTTCTAATCTTTTCAATCCAAGGTTCTTTGACCAAAGCTATGTGTATCATCCTGCACTACAATGCCAAGACTCGCCAAACTTAGAATATGATTTTGGTCTTAATTTGCTATTGGAGAGACAATTTTTTACCTACACACAACCTCTACCACAAACCGAATCGGAATCATCACGAAAGAAGTAGCGCAATGGTGGTAAGCATGGCTCCAAGCAACCCGAAACCTAAGAGGATAATGTAGACAAAGTGCTTGAGAGGTGAACGAGTCATGAAGAATACGTTTTAGTACAAGCGTGGCTCCACATTTTCAGAGACTAGTTTATACCCCGGGAGCTTCCCGGGTTGAGAAATCTAAGTAAAGTGAATAAAATTAGAAGTTTCTAAACTATAAAAATGACATCTATGTATCAACTTACATTAGATACTTTAAAAAAAATATACCAAAAGATCTATTTCACCTTACAACATCAACACGTAAAACAGAATATTAAGATCTCAAACACTTCAAGGGGACATAGATTGTTTAGCACCAATACATTCAGTCAAAGGTCTTTAACTACATACAATAAGATTTGAGCTATTTCAGAATATGGTAGAAAAAAAAACATATCAATTACCTGTTAGAGAGCGTCACGGGTTGAAATATCTAATATGACATAATAAAATATCTAATATGACAACCTAATTAATGACTTGCCAATATATGATTAATTATTATTATTATTATTATTATTATTATTATTATTATTATTATTTTAAACAAATCTCTGCCATAAGTTATCATATTCTAATATAAAAAAGGGTAATTGGGTCGGATATCACCTAATCCCAGGCCCGAACCAAACCCACAATTTTTTTTAAACTAATTCCAAACCTGACACAATACCTATCGGGTTACAAAAAATAGTCGTTTTTTTTTCTCCGTTTTTTATATAGCACTATGGTACTCGTTGGAAAGATAATAACACGCTCGTTAATTTGGTGTAATTTTTTTCTTTAAAAAATCTCGTATATAAAAGATAAATTAATAACCTGAACACTTTGTGTTTTTTTTCCTGTACGAAAAAAACCACACAAAAAATAGTCGTTTTTTTCTCCGTTTTTTATATAGCACTATGGTACCCGTTGGAAAGATAATAAAACGCTCGTTAATTTGGTGTAATTTTTTTCCTTTAAAAAATCTCGTATATAAAAGATATTAACGTTTAAAAGTTATGGGAGGAAAGATTAGAGATAAAAATCTAATTTTGTTTTTAAATTTTAAATTATTATTTTCCTAAAATAAAGCCCTTGCCACATGGGATGACACATGGCACACTCAATGAAGAGAATACCCTTTTTGAATGTCATGTCATTAAAATGACTTTGGTTTATTATATGTATAGATACGTACATTGTTGTTTTTAATGTTAATTACATTTTTTTTATGAATATCGACTTATATATAGGGGGGTCATTTGATAATAATTTTAATTTGAGAAAAAAAAGAAGAAATAACATTAAATACTTTAACTCATTTCACATTAATTATCCAATTAATTACTTTTAAATATTTTATCTTACAAACATCAAAACTTGTCTGAATTTCTTTATATCCCTTCTAAGCGTTCTATTTCATATGGTATTTTGTAGAGCCGCCTGCCGGCTATCGTCCCCCCATAAAGGTGTCGGGTCCGCGGGCAAAATTCATTCTACACACATCGAAATTATCATACTTTTATTCTACACATAACGAAATTATCATTAGGTTTATCCTACACATGTAGAAATTCATTCTACATTTATCCTTAGGGGTGTTCAGAATTCGATTCGATCATCAAGAATTCGAATTCGATTCAATTCGAGTTCAGTAAATCGAATACGAATCGAATACGAATTTATGATTTTAAATTCGATTTGATTCGAAATTCGAATAAAAATAATACATATTTAATATATATATTTACATACACACCTATAACTTTAGAAGATGTGCTAATTTATGAATTTATTCGAATTTATTTGAATTCGCTTCGAATTCGAGTTCTACTACGAATTTATTAGCCCATTATCAACCCAAGCCTAACTAAAGCCCATAAGTTAAGTCTTAACCTTAAATGAATTTATTCGAATTCGAGTTCTAATACGAATTCGAATGTAACAGCCCACTCCCATACCGCGATATTGTCTGGGCATATCCCGATTTTGCATTGGTCGTAGCTAATTCCCACGCCAAAACGCGTCACGGTAGGGGAGATATCCCACCTCTTATAAAGAAGTGTTAGTTCTCTTTCCCAACCGATGTGGGATCGTTACAATCCACCCCCCTTAAGGAGCCCAGCGTCCTCGCTGGCACAACGGCCCGGCCCTGGCTATGATACCAGGTATGCTATATCCCCATCTGGTGCAGGTACAGTCATGGCGGTCGGTTCACCTTCAAGTAGGGCATCTAGGTATGCTATATCCCCATCGGGATCAGACTCCCCAACTCCTTCATAAGCAGGTAAACCATCTATATCCAAATCTAAAAATTCATCCTCCTCAGATAACGACTCCTCACTATCCTCACTGTCTTCATCTGCACCAAACATCATACCTATGGATTCCCTCAATTCCACTTCTTCTGCAATCCCTTCTCTTTTCACTAACGACCTCTGATACGCCGCCCATTCTTCTTCGTCGTCCTCTTCGTCAGAGTCACTCCCAAAATCATATATAGTAACCTGTGGCACCGGAGGTGGGACTTCAATGTCCATTTTCGTCTCCGTGATTGGGATGATCTCTTCATCTGACTCATCTGCGTATTCCATGATCGGCTCTTTCCCTTCTTCTGGAAACGTTGGGAACAACTCCCCTCGAGCGTTCATGTACCCGAGGTAGTTGCCCTCCTCATCATATGTATAACCAACTTTCGGCAACTGCTCTTGCTGAACCTTTTCTTTCTCTTCTTCTTCATCTAATCTCCTAGCTATGTCTTCTAGTGTTCGTTGAAGATCTAAAATAGCAGTCTGTCGGTTTTTCAGGATGGTGTCGTGCTCTGCTAACATTTTCTGAGTATTTTCATCTTTAGCAACTAATAATGTCAACAGACTTTTGATTTCACTCAAATCATTACCACTATCCTCACAAGAAGTGCTTCCAGAATATTGATCAGGATACTGATTATAATGTGGCTGCTGATACGAGTCATCATAATAACTTGTAGGACATCCCTGTGAATAATATGGCTACGGCTGCACAAAGGAATTAGCACAATAATGTGCAGAGGACCCCGCATTTTGTGGAAATCTAACTGTAAAATAGGGTCCTCCACAAATTTCAAACATATTTACAGACTCGACAGAAATTAAAATACACAAACAATTAGACTCCTATGACTCACTATACAAAAAGACAGACTCAACACAAAACACAAGTAGCACAAATATAGCAGATAAGTGTAATCAAAGCTAGTAAACGCAATCGCCAAGAGTCCCCGGCAACAGCGCCAAAAACTTGATGTGCTCAAAGTGGTTTAATAAAAACTACCTAAATTAACCTAAACTAGACACTCTAAGTTTTAAATTTATAAACTAAGACTCTCTAAACCTAAACCACACAACCGGCAAGTGTACCGGTCAGTGCAGTACAGCTAAAGTAAGTCCGGGTATCGAACCCACGAGACTCTACTGGAAAACGTAAACTAGACTCGATTAAATATCTACAAACCGACTTAATAATGTTTTGTTGCTTAAGGGGGGGGGGGGGGTTCTAACAAACTAATTGCAAATAAATAAAATAATAAAACTAAAGTAACTAAATACACAAACTGGAGACTGCAACTGAGATCAGATGGATGGGAAGGCACTACCTAGGCTAGAATCCTACACATGAATGATAAAGCTTCTAATGGATATGGAACTGGTGTGGAACCGGGATCTTAAAATACTAAACTTACAGGATAAACTAGAGGACCCTCGACCCTTCTCAAGGAGAAACCTAAGGTTACCTATAAGCCGTTAAACCATCGGTTTAGAGGTTACCCTTACAGGCTTACCTACTCGAATCTTAAAGTACCCGCTAGACAGTCTACCTTACAGCGCGAAAGTCACAATACACCCGAAAGTGCAAGGGGTAACTACAATATTTTTGATAAGACTTGGCCTACAAGGAATGCTAAGGAAACTAGGAAGATCTTCTTACAAAGCCTCTAGATCTAGCAATTTAACACCCTAGACAGACCAACAATCTCGCACCTTACAGCTATTGAGAATTGGTAGAACACTTAAAATTATCTAACTAACAATTACAACTCCTATGGATAACCTATAGAAATTAACCATAAACTAGTTGCTAACACCCAGTCCGCAACCTAACCCGCATTCATACATGAAAGACATTCACAAAAACGCAAGTGGAGTTTATAAAAATTAATTAAACAAAACTAAATACGCATATACGTCAAACCAGAAAATAAAAAGTTCTTTACTTTAAAATTCATCCACAACCTAAAGTTCCAAAACCAAAAGAAAATAAATCAAACAAGTGCATTCATAATCGCCTAGGTAGCATCAAGGTTTAGCCTCTAAAAGTCATGATAAAATCAAAACAATAGAAATAAATAATATTCATGGTGTTCACAACGGGTTTCAAATAAATAAATAATAAATATTGAATTAGAACCTACCCGTGCTGACACCTAGGTTTCAACACTTGACCTCCACTCTAAAATAATATTGCTCTGCAGCTTTGGAGTTCCGAAAATAAAAATCCTTTCTGCTCGTCTCCGGAGCTTTTTGTCCCCCTTTAGAATAATTATGATATCTCGCCAATGTTGTGCTCTCCAAGTTAATTCTCTGCGCAGCTTTTTTTCTTCCATCATATGTAGCTCATCCTTTTTCTTTTAATTGAAGCCCTACCAAAGTTGGGCCTTGGGTCACAACCCCAAGGTCACGTAACTTTTCTCTTCTTTTTTATTTTTTGTTTTTTTTATTTCTTTATTATTATTATTATTATTATTATTATTATTATTATTATTATTATTATTATTAAACTTATTATTATTATTATCATTGTTATTATATATAATATTATAACTTCGTGCTCTCGACTCGGGTGTTCTTGACTTGACCAAAGTTACTCGTTTACGCTCCAACGTCCATGAACACCTATAAAATAAAAAATTAAAATAGATAAATACTAAAAATGACCGAAAACTAATAAAAATTTATAAAACCTATACTAAATAAAATATACCGGTACAAGCCTAAAACTAATAAAAACTCTATCTAAACGACTCAAAAACTGTACAAACTTTACACTGGAAATAGATGTATTTTACAATACATCAAACATCATTCTTCGAAAGCCCTATCATTTCAGCCTTATATCTTGATGTTTTCGATTGAATTGAAATTGACCTTAGGGTTATGGTTTGGTTGACAATTTGGGGAAGAAGATTATGAACCTTTAGAATGATTTAAGTATGTTTTGTTTAGGAATGAATTCAACAAAATACTTGGCAGTGGAGTGGTTGCTGCATCTGTTGGTTGGACTTTGGACTCTGGTTTGAGTCCTACTAGTGTCCAAGATGTTTTTGAGTTTACTCCTTTATTATTTTTTTTATTTAATTTTCAAATATCATAATACAATAACAACCAATCCCAGTAAAATCCCACAAATATCAAGCTATTAGTAGGGTCTGGGGAGGGTGGAATGTAGGCAAGCCTTACATCTACCCCTAAGGATAAAGAGACCGCTTCCAGGGAGACCCTCTGCTCAAACACATAACAAAAAACAAACACACACACCCGAAAAAAAAATAAAAAAAAGATATGCACGCACACAACTACTAATAACATCAGACATTGAAAGCAATGCAATCGAAAGAATAGACACTATACCACCATAAATAACATATACACAAACATACAGGAAGACAGACATGTAAAATACACATAACGCGAAAAACGAAAGTAAGACCCTACGACACGCCTAAAATGCCTTTTCCCATATCCTAATAGTCCTTAGCCTTTATCCTTTGCCTCCATAAACCCCTATCATGGACCATGTCCTTAGAAAGGTGCAACCTTAGTAAATCTTGTCTAACCTGCTCATCCCACACCAATTTTGGTCTGCCTCTACTCCTCTTCCCTTCCACAGTGAGACCTTCTACCACTCTAACTGGCTCAGTCGGCTGTCTCATCTTCACATGCCCAAACCACCTCAATCTCCCCTCTTTTATCTTATCCGAGATACTAGCAACCCCTAATCTATCCCTTAAAACCTCATTTCTTATCATATCTAACCGTGTGTGTCCGCACATCCACCTCAACATCCTCATCTCAACACCTCAAATATCATAATAATTAATCAATACATTGGATCTTTAAGAATTCATAACAAATTCATTTTTTTCTCAAAAATCATGAAAATTTAGGTGTAACATCTTGACACCCTAAAGAAAATTATCACACTTTTATTTTCTGGAAAATAATTTATTTTCATATTTTTATTGATTTAAATTTTTTAATCATAATTAATTTATTAAAAATTCGTTTTTAATAAATTTAATCTCAAAATTCCTGAGAAATTATTTCTAAGTATGATAAACTGAAATAAAATTTATTTTCTTAGAAAAGAGTTATTTTTGTTGTTTTTTTTCATTTTTAATCATTAAAATACTATTTAAATTCATTAAATCTGTTTTAAATGCAAATAAATTAAGAAAAATTATTTTCACTATTTTACATAAGAAAATAATCATTTTTCATAAAATTATTATTTTTGGACCATATCTTGTATTTCTAGGTTATTTATATCTAATTAGTTATAATAAATTATTTAATTAAATATATATATTATAATATCTGTTTTATGACTAGTTTTTATATAAAACAGAAATATTCCTAAGTATGGTAAACATAAGTGTTTATATTTTCTTAGTCATATATTTGATCTTAAATCATGGTATATTTTATTCAAAATAATTTTTAAATTCGAGTTATCATAAAACTTTATCTTCCCAACATAAGACTAGCAAAACCCTAATGCCTTAGATTCTAGGTGCCTTAGACTTTCTAAGTCACTTTCCTCATTAGTACTCTTATACATGTAGGTTGAGTTCTTTGGAATTCCCAAGCCTTTTGTGACGAACTTTGTTGGATTTACCACTTAGCAAAACTGTGAGTATATCTAACCCTCTTTACTGTTTTACTCTTTTGGGGTAAATCATGTACCATTATTATTAAACTTTTGTATATTCTTTATAACGCGATGTGCTTTGTGAATTGCTTATGTGAATTGTATAAACATTTGTCAAAATCATTAACCATTGTGCACCGAACATAACAATGAGTAGTACCACGATTTATATCCCTTGATTCACTTATGTGATCGTATTGAGTCCTTGGTCATTGTTATGGTTTTTATGATATTTATGATCGATATTTGAACGCTTGTTGAACGCTGTTAGGCTTGATTTTGACCCTTTTACATATTACAAATATCATAGCACATAAATTGCGAAACACTTTCCTACTATATGTATTCAAAACAGGGTATGCTCACCAATACATTTTTGTATTGACATATACTATTTTTGTATATGTTTCAGGTTATTTTGAGACGCCTTTTAAGCCTTTAGAATTTATACTTAAATTTTGGATTCATTATATTTCAGTTTAGATTGTTAGTTAGAATCATTGTATATTTGTATGTCATTTCAATGTAATAAAATATTTAATCAATGTATCAATATTTACACTTTAGTACCATGAGCTATTGAACAATCGTCACTACATGACACCCCGATGTTTACGCCATCAGTTGGGGTGTTACAGATTGATATAAGAGTCGTGGTTATAGGGAATTAGGTTATTAGAATGTCTTTAGCCTAGTCTTTAACTAAGCTGCATCATATACGTATTTCTCTTTATCCTTATATTTGTTTTCGATTTCATTTTCACCTCCTCTGCTTTTTCATCATTCTTTTTGGCATCATACTTGGAGAAGAAGACACTCGTATTTCACAAACCAAACGATATCACCAAGTTAGGAGTGGTATCCATACCTTGGTGTTATATATCTTTGGAATATATCTTTGACATCCACACCTCAAGGAATATTTCATCCAAAAAGAAACTTCACCACTAAGCTAGGAGTGTTATCCTTTAATTTAGTGACTAGTTTCACTCCTCCATATTGATTGTTTAAAATACATCTTTGAGTTAGGAGTGATATCCGTACCACAAATGTTTATTTCAATACCACGTTTTTAATCTCGCTAAATTTTTGGAATTTACTAGTGATGGGGCACGTGCAATCTGGAAGGGTGAGCGCCTGCATCCTAAGTTTTCTGTCTAGGCCTTGTATTTCGTATAAATTCCAATCAGACGAGGGACCCGTATATCTACCTGGGAACTCTTGGGATGAGCATTCACTTATAGGCTAAAGCACGCCCCCGCAAGTCACAAGAAAATTTCAAATACTTGGGTTAGTCAAAGTTTCCTACGGAAACAATCCCAATGTTTTATGTTATTGATATTTATGCTTTGTTTATCATCTAAAGACTCAATTTCATCGCTTGTTGTTTCATATGCGATTATTCATTAATCCTTCGCTTTTGGATTCTTCATCATCAATATTAAGACTTTTGTTCACTATATTATTGCATTAAAATTTACATTATTTCATTTATGTTTTGTGACTTTTACACAATAAGGCATTTCTCCCTTAAATTAAAACATTTTTACCCATGAATCAAAAAAAAAAATTAAACCTTATGTTTAACTTCGACCACATCCTGATTTTTGGGAGTGTTGCGTCATCACACAGTTAAATAAATGAACATGGTTTCCCAAACTTATTAATCAACCTGTTTTATATAATCATGTTTATAAACTCATTTGATCGATGTCACAGTATATCCCTAAACTATGACCTTTTGTATCCGCTTATGCATTCACAATACTCTCAACACAATATATCCTCATTTACCCAATACTAATTTACCGACATAGCTACGCCTAGTTTCCTAAGCCATAGCCAGCTACCATTAGTTAGCTCCTTTTGGTCAGACTAAACTCATACATAAATGCATATCTACCCGATATACATAAATACACTACTCTCTAAAACAATTGACTCATCAAACTATTTTCTGTGTTGCCTATTCACAAGGGCACCAAACCCAAAGACCCAATTTTGGAGAAGCCTATTCACCAAATTAGTACACACTTGGTATACACCTTGTTCCTTGAAAACAAATAGCACACTATGAGCCCAAAGAGATGCCTTAACGATCTTTACAAACAAACGGTCTTTTAATGAATAAGTTTCATAAAAATTTTCCAAGGTTTCAAGCTTACCAATCCTAACGGGTAACATTTGACATTTCATAAAAAACCAAAAATGTTCAACTTTAATGAAATTTTAACTTACAAGTTGAGGAAATGTTTAAATACAGAAAAACCCTAATTCGTCAAGGCATCCGAGATCATTCATACCTGTCCTACCCACACCTTCCAAACATTATCAAGGAGAATCAACCTAAACCAAACTGGATTCCCCATTGTCTTCAAAACAATACATAAACTTCTACCATATTATCAAAAAAAAAAAAAAAAAAAAAAAAAAAAAAAAAACCCGAGCTGATTCACTCAATCAACGCAGCACGAGAAGTTTGTGCGCCGTGGACTTTCAATGTTGATTTGGGTTTTTGAAGCTAGGTTACCAACTATAGTGGAGACTAGAAACTTACACGTTCACAATCCTTATCATTTTCCTTGTTGTGACTCGATCTTCTTTTCAAAACTTGAAATTTGTTTCAGAAATGTTATGTAATTATAAGCTTTTCGCATCCACATTATTTTGAAGCCTCGAATTTTTTTGGGAATATATTCGTGTCATAGACGTTGTTTTTTTATCATTAACGCCATTTTTAAATCTTGATCTTTTGAAACACATTTGAGTTATATGGTTTTCTCTTATAAACTTGTTTTGCATATTTACAAGTCAAATGTAAACCTTCTTGTTTTCATATAACGGATCCAATGTATGTTTCACAAAAAGAAAATGAGGAAACTTGCAATTAATAAAATGCCTTATAACAACTTTCAACTTCTCGTAAAAAAAGTGTGTATTTTTGGAAACCTCGTATGCGAATTTGTTTTTGCATCCAAAACATTCTTCGACTTTTAAATAGTTATTCTCATACGGCATTACTACTATTATTTTAGCTATGTATTATAAACGAAAATTTATCTTTTTATACTTGTACTCTTAGTCGCAAAACTTTTGGACATATCCTTATAGGAATATTGCTAAATTTCTTTTATCGTATAGTAAAAATATGCAAAAACTACTAAATTTAAACCCTCACGCCAGTAGACTATACGTTTGTTCAGCGCACTCTCATTTGCAGTAAATTTCATTATTTTATTCATACATCATTTTATTTATAGTTATGTTCGCGCATTATCTTATTTATGATTATCCTCGAATTATTCTTTTATTGGTGATTATTCTTGCGCGTTATTTGCGGTTATTATCGCACTATTTATTAGCAGTTATTCTTACATCACTGATTTTGAGCATTAATTCAACTCGTTTACTCTCATTTTGTGCAATTGTGCGGTTTACTCGATTTATGTTATATTGTTCTTTCGAATCGAAATTTTATACTATATATTTTGAACTCATATTTTGAACGCATACTTTCTTATTTTGAACAAAACCATGTTATACTTTTTCATTATTTTGTTCATCATCCTGATCAATGAACATACTAATTGATAACTCGCATGAGGTCTAAGCCAGTGCCCACGTACGACTCGGGTCGGAGTACTCCTCTAACATGAGGGGAATGGTGTAATTCTTAGAGTCTATCAATATGGTTGTTTAGAGCCAAACGATTTGAACAGAAATTGACCGGTTATTTGTGGGGTGAACCCGAAAGGGGAATGACTGCTAACCGTGCTTGATACTTACACTTTATTCTCATTACGGTTATTCGGGTGAACCCGAAAGGGGAAGGACCTCTAACTGCATCTTATACTTGAGCAGTACCTATTACTTAACACATTTTAGTTGCACGCATTGTGTCTTGTATCACTTATGTTAGTGTCGTGGAAAAGCATAACACTCTAGTGTAAGGTAAACCGGTGATTACGGTCCGGAACGTAATCATGGGTTTACATGTACATGGGGGTGGTGTATGATTTTAGTTAGGCTTTTGGTGGACAATCAGTACAAATCCAAGATATTGGTTGTGTGGTGGGTTAACTGCGGTACACCCTATATATCTATGTTACCTTATTAAGGAGGAGAGATGGCTACAATGGTAATTTCTTATGTTTTTTAAGATGGCATATGAAAAGTTTGGTGCTTCACACCCAAAATGTCATGAGATTTTTCCAATACTACCCTCCTATGCAAAAACCATTTGTACATCCCCTCCCTTGCTCTCATCTAAATCAATATTTAATGTTGCTTCAAGAATACAATGGAAGCCGGTGAGTGTTTCATTTAATAAATTAATTACAACCAATTAACATCACAATGATTATTGAATATTAACACAAGCATTTGATCACTTGATCTCTCTACCGTTTCATTTGATTTCAAAGTATCGTTGTACAACTTTTGTCTCTCCTTTTGTTCATTGTTGTCATGAAAAACTGAATGACACACGAACCTGACACAAGGTCGCCGTGGAGCCGCAACACCACAACAACGAATGCTGGAATCATTTCGGGATCCGTCACCACCGCTACTACAATAGTCGGATCTATCTCCATTGCGCAAACAAAATACCATTTGAAATCGACACCGCTCCATATCACGGTTCAAGGTAATGATTCCATCTGTAATTTTGTTTCGATCAGTGCCTTAAACTTTTTAATTTTTGTTTTGTGGTTGGGTTCTGGGCGATTACATCTGAAATTTCATTTATGCATCAAATGATTATTTTGTTATTTATTATTTTTTTTAGGAGCAAGATGGTGGAAAACAATCGATCATTACATTTATCGGTTATCCAAAATGAAAGGCACTGTCTTCCTAGAAGCAAATAAGCTCTTATTAATGCTTTCCTTCCAGTTCAGGCCCATCCCAGGTATTTTACTTCTTTTGAAACAAATAATTTAGAGCTGATTCTATTTTTTTAACTTTTATTTTCCACCCAACTACTACTGATCTCTTGAGGCCCTTTAATGCTCTTTTTAGCTGGCTATTAATCTGATTAATAACTAGCGCAACACTTTTTATTGGTAAATCTAATCGATCTCTTTGTTTCTGGTTTCGGAATAAATGTTAACGCTTATTTCTTTTGTAGACGCATACCGAATGTTTGATGAAATGTTTATTTAATCGATTATAGGGCTTATATTAATCTGATAAATAACAATCGCAGCTCTTTTGGCTGACAAATATGCTTTCTTAACACAAACCATTTACATGGACCTGATAACTATTGGTGTGTCCGGAAGGAAAGAATGAGAAGGGGCACTTTGGTAGGGTTGACTCACAATAATGGAAAAATTGTAAACTGGAGGTCCATCTACTCGTATGTCAGAAGTGCACCTTTTATTATTACAGTTAAACTTTTTATAACTATAAATATTACTCCTTAATAAGGTAACATAGATAACAATTCTTATGAAAACTGTAATTACACCTCAGTTGCTTGAAGAGCTGAAGCAACGAACGACTAATGTTGAGTTACATCTTACAAATGTAAGTTTTGCTCCCTTTTTTTCTACTCCATATAGCAAGAATTTTAACATTTATGCTAGAATTATTTTCAACATTGCAATACATCTTTTATAGAATAAGGATGGCTTTTTTGTGTTGTATTAATGATTTGTTTTATAATTACCAATTGCGAAACGAGCTTGGTACCCTTGCAAGTGAGGGATTTGTTGTGTGTGTGTATATGTACATGTTTATTATTCCGTTTATAGAGTTGTAGTTTAATTCAACTAAAAACATGTTTTAATATGAAACATACTTCTCATGGCTTGATGTTTTAGTGTTCCTTGAAACATTTTGCAGTCAAAGCTTTGTCACCTTAGAGGTGCTAATCTCATAAACTGGTGTCCTGTAAACAAGCATCAGCAGAAACGAGTCGGTGAGCAATTTTTTTATGTCATTCTAATAACATTGAGCACTGTACCCAACCCTCACATAAAATCCAACATCATTATATGTGTAAACACATCCCTTGCCTTAAAGTTCACAAAATGAGTTTGTGTTACTATATGTGTTGTGAAAATAACTCCATAACTAAAACCATAAATCCACATATACAGATTTTGACATTTGGTAACATGTCTATTCGGTAATAGAAGGGGGATTGGTCTTCTTCTTCTTTCTTTCTTTCTTTCTTTTTTTCTTTTTTTTTTTTTGAAAGTAGGGACTTGGTTTTAGTTGTGGGGGCGGCAAATAACTTTTTTATGTCATTTTTAAGACCACACCTTAGAGGTGCTGATCTCACACACATACTAGATGTGAAAAACTGGATGGGTCATTCAGATTTGGACATTTGGTAACAGGTCAAAGTGGGTAGTTTTTTCTTTTTCTTTTTTACTTATAATAGGTTTTAGTTTTTTTAGAAGTAGAGGCTTGGTGATCCGTGATTAATACCTGCTTGTATTTTATTTTTATGTTAAAGAATTGGAGCTGGGTATGGGTATGTATCCATGTTGGGGGTGTTTGGGCTAGCCAGAGGCTAGCGAGATACTGTAACTTTTATTTAGGTGTGAATAAAATGTTTTGGCCTTTAAAAAAAGTTCAACCTAATGCGTAAAACATCGTGAGTTGTTTTTATGATTTAATTACATTGTTGTTGAAATACACTAAAGTTGAGATCAAACTTAATGTACTATGATAAGTCAAACCAACAACCCATTCTGACATACAATGAAACCCAAGTTATTATTTGATATACCACCACATGTGTTTCTTCTTTGAACGGTTTACAAGGTCATATGCGCTTGACATACATCTTAGGAAAGATTAAAATGGAAATGTGCCTTTCGAGCTAAGATAGGACCCGTTTTAAGTTGGGTTGTATATTCAAAAGACACTCGGTGACACCCGCTGCATCGCGCGGGCCAATCTACTAGTAAGCACTAATGATACTGCGGGAGCAGACTAGGAGTCTGAACAAGAACCTACCCATTATTTTTCTACATTTTCACATTTTGGGCTATTTAATAGCGTTGGACCCGACCTCTTTAATAGGTCATTGACCAACGGCTATCATTTTTGTTAAGAAAATTTTTATACAAGCTTCAAATTGCCTTCCTTGGAATCTTTCTTTTGACCACACACAAAAAGCTAAATTCCTGTATACACTCACACGCTCGGTTACTTGGAATCTTGTTGTATACCCAAATAAAGTCAGTAAGAAATTTTCTAAAGTAGGGTAGACTGCTTCTTTAGTGCCTCTGCCCTCACTAGTTATATACTTTCCCAAATTCTATTTTTTATTGTAAATTCTTAACTTTCTAACATTGGGTCAAATGTTAAGGATTTTGAAACTTTTGCTTTGGATATCAAACCACTACTTTAAACTTTGTCAAATCATAACTGATGCATTCTTAAAAACCTACTTGTTTTTTTACAACATCTTTTGTTTCATAGAAACCCCCACTTGAAAGGAATTTCGAGATGTAATTTTCTAAAGTAAGGGAGACTGTGACAACCGTCTGTCACACCCTCAAATTTCCACATGCGGGGTTTTACCGCGAGGCGCGTGACACACTAGGATCCAAGTCAACGGTCACAATAAACGACATCTATATGATATGAAAACAACGTAAACTGCCATTGAGTTTCAAAACCGTTCTAACACAGCGGAAGCAAAATGTATTATTACAACTCAAAAGTGAAACTCAAGTCTGAAATGTTTAACAAAACATGCATATGATCCCTAGACGCCGTGAGACTCCGTGCGCCTAAACTCAATGCTGCTACTTTAGCGACCCGAGAAAACATGCCAAAAAGATGTCAACATATAATGCTGGTGAGTTCACAGGTTTTAAGTTCGTAAAAGTTTTCATGTGTAAAGCGATTCCTCATAAAGTGCCAAGTGTGCAAAAGTTCCAAGTAAATAACAAATGTTCCCTTACTACTACGATTGTGTTGCTAAAACCATTACTGACAAACGTTGCTCGAGTTGTTGCCCATGTGCCAAGTGTCAAGTAGAGACAATATGCACCTGCCCGGCTCCCAGCCGTCGGGTGGGGTTCGTCACGCCCGATAGATCTATCCACATTTCCCCCGTTGTGCCCCGCACATTCATGGTTTCAATAGGGACTTAGGTTTCATCGTATAGTAAATAAGTGCCAAGCGCCAACTGCCAAATGCCAAGTGTCAATGTTTAAAAGTGTCAAGTGCCAATGTTTAAATATGCCAAATGCCAATGTTTAAAAGTGTCAAGTGCCAATGTTAAATATGCCAAGTGCCAAACGTGTCATGTTTCTTAAAAGAGTTACATTCCCAAAAGGCGCCATGTTGTTAAAATATTAACCAAGTTAGTCAAGGAGGGACAATTTATGCCATTTTATGAAAGTTTCAAAAACTCAATCCTTCCTTCCCTCTTCTTTTGTTTCCGATCAAACTTCCGGTCACCGGAGCTAAATTCCGGCGAAGGTAACTTATGGTTTTTAATGCATTTCATCTCGATTAAATGGTTGGATTTTCGTTTCTCGACCTTAAATGATTAATTCCCATCACAATACCAACTTAATAGTGTTGTTTAATGCTAGTTTGAATCCGGGTTATGAGTGTAACCGCTGGATAGTTTAATTCGCATCATTAAACCACTTTTAATCGTTCTCTATATATACTGAACGTTCCAATAGTTTTCGACACCTTTACACATTCCAAACCCACAAAAAAACATCACATAAAAACGTCCAGAAGACTTCAATTCGTCACTTAAACGTTTGACATGTTCTTGCTATTTTCGATCCTTAAACGCAATTGTAAGTTCTATATTTTGTTGTCGTTTTGTTGTTTGAACATCATTCTTCGAAAGCCCTATCATTTCAGTCTCATATCTTGTTGTTTTCGATTCAATTGAAATTGATCTTAGGGTTAGGGTTTGGTTGATAATTTGGGGAAGAAGATGATGAACCTTTAGAATGATTTAAGTATGTTTTGTTTAGGGATGAATTCAACAAAATACTTGGCAGTGGAGTGGTTGTTGCATTTGTTGGTTGGACTTTAGACTCTGGTTCGAGTCCCACTAGTGTCCACATTTTTTTTTTTTTGAGTTTACTCCTTTATTATTTTTTTATTTAATTTTCAAATATCTATATTATCTTATTAAAGAGAAGTGATGTACAACATGGTAATTCGCATTTCTGTACAACTTAATGTTAGGACAAAAAGGATTGGTGAAACCACTTTTGCAAACCTTAGTGTAATTCACTTCTGTCAAAATACTCTAAGTATAGAACTGCTGAAGAAGAAGGATCAAACTGCTGAAGAAGAGATTCAGAAGTGCTGAAGAAGAAAAGTCATCAGAAGTTCTAAAGTTCAAACCAGACACTTCTACTGAAGAACTACTGAAGACAAACTACTCATCAGTAGTTTGTCATTCATCGGTACTTACATGAAGATCTTTTCCACCGCCTTTGTATATCAGTAGTTTATTACTTTAGTATTTCTTTTTGCTTTATGTACAAGTTCCAAGACTGCAACTTGTTGCAACTTGTTTCTGAACTTGCTTTTGGCAAGGTTCATGTATTTGTAACATCTATAAATAGAAGTGTTCATCCCTCTGTTTTAGACATTGATTTTAATACAAGAAATCCTTCAACACTTATTATTGTTATTTCCATTTCATGTTTATTGAGAATCTATCAAAGTGTTTCATTCTCATTCAATACTTAGATTCTCAATAAATACTTATCATTTATTTGTTCTTGAATCCAGGGGGAGTAATAACTCCTGTTGATAAGTGTAGCTTTAAACTTATAACATTCCGCTGTGCTATCACTGATCAAGAACTTGCTAAACACTTAAGTGTTCACTAGCAAGTTCATACAAAAGAGCAATATACTGATCCAACAATTGGTATCAGAGCACTGGTTTATCTGATCACATATCAATCTAACACATTGAGAATCAGACACAGGCTCTTATTGATATTTAATAAAGGATTATAAGCTCACTTTTATCAACATCCATCACTTTAAGAGATATTTGACAAATTAATACTCTTTAAAATGGATCCTCATAATACTGGTTCTGCCACTAAACCTGCCATGCTTGTAAGAAATGAATATAACATATGGCAAAAGAGAATGGCACATACCTTATCACAGACCAACACAGGTTGTTGGAGATCTGTGATATATGGTCCTCATAAACCAGTAAATATAAATCTTGAAACTAAAGAAGAGATTCCAAAAGAACCAAAAGACTATACTGATGATGATTTCCTAAAACTTGAGCTTGATGCAAAAGCTTTCTCTATGTTGGCAATGGCACTCCCAAATGAAATCTACTCTGGCCTATTACATTGTGATAGTGCCAAAGAGCTTTGGGACTACCTAAAAGAACAGTTTGGAGGAACTGAAGAGGTGATTGCCAACACCAGAGAAATCTTGGCTCAACAGTATGAAACTTTTGCTCACATTAATGGGGAAACTTTAACACAGCAATTTGAAAGATTTTCCTCATTAATATCTGAGCTAAAACTAAATGGTCAGACCTACACAACTGTATCTATGCTTCATAGATTTTTAAGGTCTTTACCTGATAAATGGGAAACATACTCTATAGTCTTAAGATCTTCACCAGACTTTAGCTCCCTCACTCTTACAAAACTTCATGGGAGATTACTTACTTTTGAGAGAGAAATTGATCAAAAGAAAAAGTTACAAAATTCTGGCAAAACTGCTGATGACTATCTACCAGGTAGTACAACACTATTGGGACAAGACTCACCAACTTGTTCAAATAGTTTTGGATCTTTTGACCACATTGACATAACTGCTGGGATCTCATCTGAAAGATCATTCCCAGGTTATGACAATAATGACTTTGGTCAAACTGCTGATAACATGTGTTTTATCATGGATGACTTAAATAGTTTCAGCAGTGATGACCTAGAAGAAATGGATATTTTGCACCAACTGGCCATGTTAAGTTTAAAAACAAATAAATTTTACAAAAGGTCAAAAAAGGAAGTTTCCAAGACTTAACAGTTCTACAAAAATTGGTTTTGACAAATCTAAACTTAGATGTCACAAGTGTCAAAAGTTGGGACACTTTGCTAGAGAATGTAGAAGCTCTGGCTTTAACCAATCTCAGTCTAGAAACAATTTTAACCCCAATTATAACAGGAATAATGGAACACAAGGGAGTGCACATTTTGTACAGGCACAAGCTCCACAACACCAATATGTGCCACAAGTACAATATGTACAGATGCCTGCTCAACAGATGCAGAGCCAACAATCAATCCCTCCCTTTCCAGCTGCTCAACAACCTCCACAGCAACAACAACCCTCTCAACAAAGTTTATTTACTTCAGGGTATGTTGACTGGAGCAGTCTTCCTTTTGACACCATAGAGTGCAATCCTGATGCAGACAACAAAATGTTTGACATCAACTGGGGAGAGCCTGACAATGGCAGAAAGAACTTTGCCTTAATGGCATTTGAGGGATGCTCCTCAAAATCTGCCTTGTCACGGGTATCAAAAGAATCTTTGACTAAACTATGCTCAAATTCATGCAAAGAATCTTTTGCTCTCATAAGAGAGACAAATGTGCACTTACAAGGAAAAGCAAATGATTCTGAGAGAAAATTCACTTAGATGAAATGTGATTTAGAAAGAAAACTTTCTGCAAAAACAAAAGAAGTTTCTAAATTATCTAACTCTGCTATTGAAACCCAAGCACAAATTAAAATCATGATTAATGACCTAGGGAATGTCAGACAAGAGCTTGCTGACACCAAGGTCACATGTGAAAAATGGGTGGAATCTTGTAAGGGGTACCAACTATTGCTAAACAAACAAAGTGCTTCAAATGTTAGGTTTGGCATAGGGTACAATCACACTGAAACACCAACAGATTTCTCTCCCAAAACTACTAAAGATGGGAGAAAAATTGTTTCAGGTGAAACTTCTGAAGAGGAAGAATGCACATCTTTCCATGAAAACTTTCTAAAGTCACACAAAGAAAGTTCTTCAGAAGTACTGATTAAATCTGACTTTAAGCCATCAGTAGTTTCAACTACATCAGGAGTTGAGAACCTGAAAACTACTGATGACCTAAAACCAATCAAAACTGTCAGAAACTTGTCTTTGAAAGAAAAGACAAAAGAATGTGAAATTTGTGGTCAGTTCAACCACAAAACAGAATTTTGCAGATATAGAAAAGGTATTCAGTTCAATAAGAAAAATCAACATCTGGTTGTGGGGAAACAAATCAAAAATGATTATGTAAAAACTTTTTCTCCCAAGAAACAACAACCAGCAAAAACCTTTTCTCAGAAAAAGACAAAATCTCAACAAAAGTCTTTTTCTCAAAATTCTCTTTCAGTAGTTAGACCTGAATCATCAGCAGTTTCACAAACTGCTGAGATTAAAGATCTTATGAACTTGGTACAACTACTGATGACCAAAGTTGATGGTGGTCCTCAAAAGGATACCACCATTGTTCTTAATGCAAAATCCATTGCCAAAAAGACATGGATTTCTAAACTTGGTCAAGAACAAACTGTAAATGTTCTCAAGAGCAAACCCAAAGCCAAAATGGCTTGGGTTCCTAAATCTAACTGATTTGCTATCTTGTGCAGAGAGTTTCCAGAGGCTTAAATAGCATTTGGTATGTAGACAGTGGAGGCTCAATGCACATGACAAGATGCAGATACCTGATAAATAATTTTATCAGTCAAAGAGATGGATCTGTATCCTTTGGGAACAATGCTAAGGGATATGTGCTAGGACATGGCAATGTCTCCTCTGGCAAAATACAGTTTGACAAGGTCAATCTGGTTGAAAACCTTGAGTACAACTTGCTGAGTGTGTCACAAATGTGTGATAAAGGATATTCTTCCTTTTTCACAAAGACAGCATGCAAGATCATATCACCAGAAGGCCAGAAGTTGATAGAGAAGATCATTGAAGATCATACTTTGTTAATAGCCAAAAGATGTGGCAATGTCTATGCAGTGGACATTGAAAAATACAAAGTACTGAACAACACTGCATGTTTCTTCTCAAGGGCATCAACTTCAGAAACTGATCTCTGGCACAGGAGACTTGGCCATGTGAACTTTAAAACCATAAATAAAGTCACAAAAATGGGCTTGGTCAGAGGTCTACCCTTAAAAGTATACCAGTGTCAAGAACACTGTGTATCCTGTTTAAAGGGAAAACAGCATAAGTCCTCCTATAAGTCTATTGAAGAATCAAAAACAACTGCATGTCTTCAACTACTCCATATGGACTTATTTGGGCCTGTAAAAATCATGAGCCTTGGTAAGAAGAAGTATTGCTTAGTCATCATTGATGACTACTCAAGATTTACATGGGTATTCTTCTTATTTTCCAAGGATGAGGCTGCTGAAATCATCAAGTTCTTCATTCTACAAGTAGAGAAGCAATACTCTCTACCTGTCAAAACCATTAGAAGTGATAATGGGACAGAGTTCAGGAACAAAACTCTGGATGAATTCTGTTTGTCTAAAGGGATTATTAGACAATTCAGTGTTGCCAGAACTCCTGAACAAAATGGTGTGGTAGAAAGGAAGAACAGAACTTTAATAGAAGGAGCAAGAACAATGTTAGCTGATTCTGGCCTACCTTTATACTTTTGGGCAGAAACAGTTAACACATCATGTTATGTTCAAAATAGAGTTCTTATTGTCAAGAGACATTCAAAGACTGCCTATGAAGTTCTTCATGGCATGAAGCCCCTTATCTCCTTTTTCAGGGCTTTTGGGTGTCAATGTTTCATCTTGAACATCAAGGAATCTATTTCAAAGTTTGCTGCCAAAGTTGACTCAGGTTACTTTCTTGGTTATTCCTCAACTAGAAAAGCCTACAAGGTTTTTAACTCAAGAACCAGGATAGTAGAAGAAACACTGAATGTCAAGTTCAATGAGTCAAAACACACTCTCATTCCAGCACATCCTGCTGAACTCTTTGACCTTGACAAGTTTCATTTTAGACCTGAAAAGACTGTCACTTCATCCAAACCTACTTATTATGGTGATCAAAGGTTTGATGATGAGGATCCAGCACCATGGACTCCTCAAACAGTCATTAAGTCAACTTCAAAACCATCAGAAGTTTCACAAACTTCTGATTCAACAAATACTGAAGGACAAACTAAAACATCTGCTTCAGCACCTGCAACTACTGAAGACACTGAAACTGCTGAACCAGATATAATAGACCTCAGTAGTTTGTTTGAAGAACATGAGCCACCAACACCTGTCAGTGGTTTACAACAACTGATCGAACACAAAGACCATCCACTTGATCAAATCATGGGTGATATTGCATCGGGTGTTCTTACAAGAAACCAGCTTTCCAACTTTTGTCTATTCTCAACATTTATTTCACAGTTGGAACCAAAGAAGTACCAGGAAGCCCTCAAAGACAACAATTGGGTGCAGGCAATGCAAGATGAATTGCTTCAATTCAACAAACAACAGGTTTGGGAAATCTGTCCCTTACCACCAAACAAGCAACCAATTGGCACAAGATGGGTTTTCAGGAACAAACAAGATGAAGCTGGTATTATAATAAAGAACAAGGCAAGACTGGTAGTACAAGGTTACTCTCAAGAATAAGGAATTGACTATGATGAAACCTTTGCTCCAGTTGCAAGGCTTGAAGCCATCAGGTTATTTCTGGCCTATGCCATTTCCAACAAAATAAAAGTTTATCAAATGGATGTCAAGAGTGCATTTTTGTATGGAAAAATAAAAGAGGAAGTGTATGTTTGTCAGCCACCTGGGTTTGAGGATCCTTCTCATCCTGAGTAGGTGTACAAACTAGACAAAGCTCTTTATGGGCTCAAACAGGCTCCAAGAGCCTGGTATGATACACTTTCAACCTTTTTACTCAAAAATAACTTCACAAGAGGTGCCATTGATAAAACTCTTTTCATAAAACATGTTGGAAATCATATCTTACTTGTTCAAATATATGTTGATGATATCATTTTTGGTTCAACAAACACAAAATTGTGTGATGAATTTAAGAAACTCATGCAATCAAAATTTGAGATGAGTATAATGGGAGAACTGTAGTACTTTTTGGGACTGCAGATTAAACAACAAACAAATGGAACTTTTATACATCAATCAAAATATGTTAAAGAATTATTAAACAAATTTTCTTTACAAGACTGTAAATCATGTTCCACTCCCATGACACCAACCACACAAGTTGAACCAGATGATCAAGGAAAACAGGTTGATCAAACCATGTATAGATGTATGATAGGTTCCCTTTTATATCTAACTGCTTCTAGACCAGATATTATGTTTTCAACATGTGTCTGTGCTAGATATCAATCAGCTCCTAGGGAATCACACCTTATTGCAGTCAAAAGAATCTTCAGATATCTGAAAGGAACACCCACACTTGGAATTTGGTATCCTGCTTCAAGCAATACCAAGTTATCAGCTTTTTCAGATAGTGACTATGCAGGGTGTAAAATGTCAAGAAAATCAACATCTGGTGGTTGTCAATTCTTGGGAAACTGTCTAGTGTCCTGGCAATCAAAGAAACAAATATCTGTTGCAACTTCAACTGCTGAAGCTGAATACATTGCAGCTGCAAGTTGTACATCACATATACAATGGCTCCAATATCAACTTCTTGATTATGGAATCAAAGAGACCAAGACACCATTGCTTGTAGACAGCAAATCTGCCATTAGCATCATTCAAAATCCTGTTCAGTTTTCAAAAACTAAACACATTGAAATCAGGTATCATTTCATAAGAGATTGCTATGAAAAAGGCAAGATTGAAGTGAAACATGTAGCAACAGCTAATCAAATAGCTGACATATTCACTAAACCCCTTGACACATCAACATTTCAGAAGTTAGTATCCATGCTAGGGATGCTAAATTTGTAAGTGTTTCTCTTTATTTTTCTGCACAACTTTTTTATTTTTCACTTACATCTGTTCTCAAAAACTTGAAAACTTTTGAAAAGAGAGAAACTACTGATGAACAAAACATCAGTATGGGGATATTTTCTAAAAAGTGATTAACTTCTGATAAAACAACCTTCAGAAGTTATGAATAAAGTATTTATAAAAGTATTTCTCATCAGCTGTTCAAAACTGCTGAAGAGAAAATGGAAACTACTGATGAAGATAATTCTTCATCAGCAGTTTAGTCAAAAAGGGCAAATCAGACTTTTCCCATAATCAGAAGTTTGACCTAGTCGGTTTAAAACTTCTGATAAAGAGGTTTTTAACCTAGGCGGTTTAAAACTTCTAATAAAGAAGTTCCAAGCGGTTAAAAACTTCTTATAAATATCTTTTTTCAACACTTATCCATTCAAACACAAAAATTCCCTCCTTCTCTCTCAAGAAAGCTCTCAAACCCCTAAACCTGCAACAAAAACACTGTTCGATTCATACACACACACAAAACCACATGGCTTTAGTTCTTAAACAGGGACACAATCTCAGAGCCTACTTAGAAAAACAAGAAGGCTGGTCCCAATATGATGAGATCATTGATCTCGTCGTCAAATCCCAATATTTCACCGCTCTCACAATAGACACACCAATACATCTTGAAACTCTCAATGAGTTCTGGGCTAATGCTGAGACAGTGATGGTGGATGATGAAGTTATCTCTCTCAACTCAACAATTAAAGGGAGACAAATGGCCATCACACCGGCCATACTTGCAAACAGACTGGGGTTGAATGATGTGAATGCCCCTGAAAAGTTTGACAACTCTGCAATCCACCTAACCATGACTGAGTGTGGTTATCAAGGTACTCTCTCACAAGCTACTATCTTTAAAAAGTATTTTGAACCAAAATATAAACTTTTGTTTCATTATATAATTATGTGCTTGAGTCCTAAAACAGGGTCTTATGACCATATGCCCTCAACCTTTCAACCAATCTTTCATTCCATTGTGAATGAAACAAATTTCAGGGCATCAAAACTTTTCTTTAATGAGTTGGTGTTACATCACAATAACACTAAGAAAAAGTTTTTGTTATATCCAAGGTTCATTATGCAATGCATAATAACTGAACTGGGTAATGAGGTGCTTGTGGGTAAAACTGAAATTTTAAAACCCTTAACCTCACAAGCATACTCAAGGCACAACAAACAGGCTGCCTGGCCAGAAGATGACCAAGGGGAACCAGAACCAGTCCCCATGGAACCCTCATCTTCCAAACCTACTCCACCAAAGGCCAAGAAACCCAAGGTACAAAAACAAAAACCCACCAAACCAAAAAGAAAAGCTGTTCAGGAGGTTGAGATGCCTGAACAAACTATTGTGCAATCTGCACTTCTTAAAGATGTGACTGAAATATCCTCTCAGTCTCATCCATCTCAAACCCCACCAAGAGCACCAATCACAATCCTTTTCAAAAGAAAAAGACTTAAGAAAACTATTCCCATTGATTCTTCTTTTGAAACTGCTGAACCCACTGCCCAAACTACTGAACCAGCACCCCAAATTTCTGAACCAGACATTGAAATAACCAAACTTCTCTCTAGGCTAAAAGAGAAAGTCCCATCTACACATGTCAGTCCCCATCAACCACATAAAACAGGGGACATAGCCTCAGAAATTGACATGGATGTGGACACTCAAAGCCCTAACCAAAGAGATGAGGATGAACCAGAGTCTCTAAGCCCACACTTAGAAACTTTTGGTACTTTTGAGGCTGCTACTACTCATTTACCACCCAGTGGTGGACCTGAGGATAGAAGTGACATAGCTAAGACCTCAACTGTGGCAACTACTGATGAAGGCTTAATGCCTGAGGTAGGAAATCCTCTGAACCAAGAAAAAGAGGTACATGAGACAACTGAGTTGGGCTCAGCTCATGATGTAACTGATATAGTCCTCATTGAGGATGTAATCAGGGATTCAGATGATTCCATTGATTTGGATGATGTTTCAAAACACCAAACTACTGAATTGACGGCTACAAGTGAAGGTCCTGCACATGGTGTATCTAAGCTCAAGAAGCTAGTCACACCATCTCAGGTTAAAGCCAACTTAATCCATGATTCCCCTAGAGTGGCATCTTCTGTACAACAAGAAGATCACCCAAAAACACACCCCTCACTACAAATGCCTACCCAATTCCCTGGGCAAACAAGCATAGACATGAACCAGCTATGCAGCCCAGATGGTCCCCTGTACCACATGATGAACACTCTCATCAAGAATTACTTCCAAACATACACAGCTAACTTGGAGCTGTCAATCAAAAACCAATTTGGAGTGATCAAGACAAAGATGAACGATCTGTCCAACAAGATTGAATTCAACAGCAGACAGATTGCTACTCTTACAGGTCATTTCTCCCAACCCTCAACTTCCAAACTTGATGAATCCAAAAAGGGGGAGAAAATTAGGGAACCTAAGGAGTCATTCGAAGCCAGGATAAAGGCAAGAGTGGCTATCCTGGAAAGAGATCAAAAGAATCAAGCCAGAAAAGAAAAACTGGCCCAACAATTTGGTGTCTCTATTCAAGAAATAGAAGATGCTGAAAAGTCTGATGAATCCCAAGGGCATAATGAAGAAACCTCTGATGGCCAAAGTTCTGATGAAGAATCAGAAAGTACTGAAGACAATCCTTCAGTAGTTGACAAACCTTCAGAAGTTGTCAACCCATCAGAAGTTAACACTTCCAAGACTCAAACTGCTGACCCTTCTAGATCAACTGCTCCTATTCAACCAACTTCTGTTCCTACCAGGCCTACTACAACAGTTACCACAATGACTGTGCTAAACCCTTCTCCAATCTCTCAATCAGCAGAACTACTTGAGAAGAGTTTAGTGGCAGCCCAAAAGAAGGCCAGAGAAGATCAGATCTGGAAAACACTGGAAGAAAGGGATGACTTGGATCTAAGCCATGAAGAAAAACTTCAGGCTTATGAAGCTGAACTCCAAAGGCAGGCTAGCCTAGACCAGATTGCTGAAGAAGATAAAAGATATCAACTGATGTCTTACATTACAAAGAACAGCAAAATCAAAGCCCACACATTGAAGAGACTCTCTATGGAAGAGCTGACAAGAAGAGCTCAACTTATTGCAGATAAACTTGCAACAAGTAAAGACACAAAAGCCAAGAGAGCTCAGATGATAGAAGAACTGGTAGCTAATGGTTATGGTTCAAAAGCCTCAGTGTCCAAATGGAAAGAAGAAAGATTGGTGGACACATATAGAAAATATAAGGCTGCAAGGGCTGCAAATCCAGAGAAGTTTCAAACTGCTGAAGTTTCAACTTCAGTAGTTAGAACTTCTGGTGTTCAAAGAAGACCAGCTACTCAGAGAAAGAAATCAGAGGAAAATGTGAAGACTGATTTCAGAATGGTACTACTAGAAGGTAGTACAGTAGTCCATTCTGATTTTGATATAGAAGAAAAGCCTCTGATCACACAATTCAGGGATCCTTCCACCTTTGCATATCAAATCCAGAAGACCATCACAGACAAACTGCACACTAAGGTAGTAACTGAACATCATTTGCCAACATTTCAGATACCTAATGTGATGCAACAAGAACAAGGAAATGAATCCCACCTGAGAGTCACTGAAGTTGAAAACATTCAACACTCAGGAGAAACCTAGGGTACCACCATGGTTCCCTACACTGTAGACTTTGACAAGTCTAAAGTACCAATCATCAGATGGTCCTTTATTGATAGAAACTCAGTACTTGTGACAAGAAGAGATCAGACAAGCAGGGCCTATAGGTCGATGAATGATCTGAAGAAACTATCAACCAAAGACCTGCTTACAATCCAACACTTAGAACCACAGAAAGGGTCTCTTACTGATGAACAACTGAACCAGCTCAAGAATTCCATGTTCAAAGGAATATGGAAAATTGTGAAGGACAGAAAAGAACAATAAGGAATTAGTAAGGTTTTGGCTTCATCAATCCAAGGGGGGATTGTTAGGACAAAAAGGATTGGTGAAACCACTTTTGCAAACCTTAGTCTAATTCACTTCTGTCAAAATACTCTAAGTATAGAACTGCTGAAGAAGAAGGATCAAACTGCTGAAGAAGAGATTCAGAAGTGCTGAAGAAGAAAAGTCATCAGAAGTTCTGAAGTTCAAACCAGACACTTCTACTGAAGAACTACTGAAGACAAACTACTCATCAGTAGTTTGTCATTCATCAGTACTTACATGAAGATCTTTTCCACCGCCTTTGTATATCAGTAGTTTATTACTTTAGTATTTCTTTTTGCTTTATGTACAAGTTCCAAGACTGCAACTTGTTGCAACTTGTTTCTGAACTTTCTTTTGGCAAGGTTCATGTATTTGTAACGTCTATAAATAGAAGGGTTCATCCCTCTGTTTTAGACATTGATTTCAATACAAGAAATCCTTCAACACTTATTATTGTTATTTCCATTTCATGTTTATTGAGAATCTATCAAAGTGTTTCATTCTCATTCAATACTTAGATTCTCAATAAATACTTATCATTTATTTGTTCTTGAATCCAGGGGGAGTAATAACTCCTGTTGATAAGTGTAGCTTTAAACTTATAGCATTCCGCTGTGCTATCACTGATCAAGAACTTGCTAAACACTTAAGTGTTCACTAGCAAGTTCATACAAAAGAGCAATATACTGATCCAACAATTACAACTTAACAAGTAACATGTACAACATATTTAAGCAAAAAAATTAAGGGTATTATTGGCATAGTTGTGACAATTAAGACACTTAGGAGGGTAGATTAGTAAATTTATCATAATCCAATACCTCACATCCTAAAATCTTATCCCAATTATGCCCTTATGTCCAACCTTTAAAACACAAAATACAACCTAACCTATGATGCATCTTAAATGTGAGACCTTTTAACCCTCCATCTATATTATTATATATATTTCATTATAATCAATTTCTTAAATGCTAATAGTCTTTTCATAACCCCAAACAAAATCTTAGAGATAATTTCATGTTTTGAAACATTGTTTTGTCCAAAAAATTTATGTTTTCATTAGATGAGAAGAGAAAAAAATCAATGAGAAGTTAAGACGCTTGCAAGATATGGTTCCGGACGCTACAAGGTATAAAGATATGAGTTAGTCTTTATATACATATATACATTTTTTTTCTACTTGTTCATATGTTCTTTGAAAATTACAAAAATTTATCTTTATAATATATAATTGTTTTGCTCCATTTAAATTTAGTTATTTGCTATAGATAATGGGAATGTCAGTGATGTTGGATGTAATAATCAACTATGTTGGATCGTTGCAGAATCAAATTGAGGTAATTTAATCATGCAACTAACAATTAAAACAATAAACAAACAATATTCAGAATTATTGATGAGAATATTTTTCAAAATTAATTAGTACAGTTTTTTCTCTTCTTTGTGCACTTTTAGTTTCTCTCCATGAAGCTTTCAGAAGCCAGCATGTTCTATGACCTATTGACCTCAACTCTACTGAATTGAATGATATGGCCCCTATGAAGGTGATAGATGGCTTTCCTAACTATCCTTGTTAAGAAGTTGTGTATCTTGAATCATATATATTCTTAACTAAATAAAACGGACAAAATTATAAATATAACATTCTAGATTTGCTAATACGTTTCTAATATATTATAAATATTACTTCCACTTACTGCATGGGATGAAAACTGATGTTGCAGGGAACAAATGAACATGAAGGACATATGATGGAGAGGATGGTTAGAGAAGGGTATGGAGACTTTCCTCAATTTCAATCAACATGGTCTCCTTGAACGCCATGAAATAGTTAACTCTATAAATCTATATATGCACGCTCAAATATAACTCTATACGTAAACTATATTTTTTTCTAAGACTTTTAAGGTATTTGTTGATCTATTTAATGTTCTTGTTAAACGTCGTATGAAGTGTGGTTCACAATATTATTTTGCTTTCGGCAATTGTATATTGTTTAAGTTCTAATTCTAATTAATAAAATAAATTAAACACTAGCATAAAGAGAAAACAAAAACTTAACTATGTGTTAATTACTTATGTTATTTATGTTGAGAAATAAGAAATCTAAAAGCCATAAATTCACGCTCACGCTAATGAATCAACCCGAATCTTTATCTTTTATATCTATACTATATTATAAAGCATGAGGGAAGGATACCAACAAAATTTAAGTAAATACTACATCTTATGCTTATGGTACAACAACTTAATAAAGTTAGTAAAAGGGTGAAATTGTCATTCTACATGAATATTTAAGTTGATTATGCAATTGAGTTAAACTTTAGAGTTTAATGTAAATCTAACTAATTATTAATGAATAAGAAAGAAATCCAAAAGTCTTAAGAGTTACAAAAATCATAGTCACCACCCTTTAATTGCTTCTAACTCTCAATTATTTCAATTAAACCACTCATTATTGCTTTTAACTCAAGCCTATATATCATTATATAAACCAAGTAAAGCAATATCATTTGATACTCCATTGATCCTTACTCTCTGTTTTTTTTCTTTAATAAAAGTTTGTTCTCTATACAAAGTGTAATCAATCAATAAGGTATGTTTTTTTTTCTTAATCTTTAATTTATTGTAATTCATATAGTTTTTTACTTGTTTTATTTAAGTTTCACTCATATAACTTAGTGGTACATATGTTTTCATTGATCAAGGTTTATTGCTTTACTTGGTTCATGGATATTGGAGTTTTGAAGGGAAGGATTTGCACATAATTCTCATGAAGAATGTTCTTCTTGTACATGTTATAATGGGTACCTGGATTACATGTATGGCCGTGTTTGGGATTCGGATCTTGCAAAAAGACGAAACTTTCCGGTGAGAGTGAGAAGTTTAGAAGTTTTATGCACTTGCTATTGATTTATTATACGATAAGGCCTTAATCGTGTTAGTTATAAGTTTTTTTTATGTGGTCACTGTACCAGGAACAAGGCAGTTTTATGGGAAGAAAATAGGTTGTACGACTACTTTGTGAACCCTAATAAGGTATGAATTTTAATTATTTTTTGCTCATATGTGATTTCGAAAACCTTATGAATCAAGTCAAATGAAAGTTTATGTTATTTTTATTTATTACACTTTAGTTATGATACTCTTTGCCCCGAGCTTTTCTAAATACCCCAAATTTGAAGTTTTGTGAAAAGAATGAATATCTAAACTAAGAAAAAAGTATTGTTTTTTTAACGATATACATTTGAGTAAGTTGATTTAAGTTATGGTTTATCTTTAAATGGTCACTTGGTGCGACAAAAATATTTACCTAAAAAAGATTAAAATTGTTAAATGGGTTGAAAGTTGTCCAAAGTGTATATCTAATACCTATGCCACTTAGTTAAAAAAAATATAAGATTATTGTTGTAACAAATACCTTTTGTAATCATATTTCATGCACTACATGTTTATAAAAAAAAAGACACGAATGTGTGACTTAACCCGTTTTCAAATCATTATACAAAAACCCCATTTCAAATGGTAATGATGTTTACATTAATGCGCCTAAGGAAAGCGAATCACAAAGGTTGTGGTGCAAGTCAATGGAGATCATTTGATGATGACTGCACCAAATGTTTTAAAACCAAGTATTCAAACTCAGTTATTTACACATCTTTTGGAAGCATGGTGTTACTAACCCAACTAGAGATGGAGAAAATTGCATGGAGTTTACAGAAAATGGGTTTTACTTTCTTTATGAAGTTAAAGATTTATAGACATGAAATTTGCCAAAAGGGTTTCTTCATTTAACCGTATAAGAAAAATGTATTATTTTTGTGAGTTCGTACAACTAGCTTAAAATGTTGTTAATGATTTAGTGGATCAGGTTCTCTTTGTTGTTTTGGATGGTTGGTTTCATGTAGAACCACTCAAAGGAAAAAGTTCAGTTTCATGTATATACTCTTTCGTGTTAATGGGTTTGATAACCAGTTTGTTAGTATCAAAGTATATTTTTGATATACACACCTCTTGATTTAGATTACCAATATAATTACAATATAATATACCATGAGAGGGTTGTAAACTAGCACAAAATGAGTATCGGGTACTACATTATAGTCACCACTGCATTGCGTAGGTTTCCGACACTATGTGCTTTAATATATGTCACCCCGCCGCAACGCGCGGGCACCCCACTAGTCATAATAATTAATCAATACATTGGATCTTTAAGAATTCATAAAAAAATCATTTTTTACTCAAAAATCATGAAAATTTAGGTGTAACATCTTGATACCCTAAAGAAAATTATCACATTTTTATTTTCTGGAAAATAATTTATTTTCATATTTTTATTGATTTAAATATTTTTAATCATAATTAATTGATTAAAAATTCGTTTTTAATAAATTTAATCTCAAAATTTCTGAGAAATTATTTCTAAGTATGATAAACTGAAATAAAAATTATTTTCTCAGAAAATAATTATTTTTGCTGTTTTTACTATTTTTAATCATTAAAATACTATTTAAATTTATTAAATCTGTTTTAAATGCAAATAAATTGAGAAAAAATATTTTCACTATTTTACATCAAAAAATAATCATTTTTCATAATATTATTATTTTTGGACCATATCTTGTATTTCTAGCTTATTTATATATAATTAGTCATAACAAATTATTTAATTAAATATGAATTATAAAACCTGTTTTATGACTATTTTTTTATATAAAATAACAATATTCTTAAGTATGGTAAACATAAATGTTTATATTTTCTTAGTCACATATTTGATCTTAAATCATGGTATATTTTATTCAAAATAATTATTAAATTCGAGTTATTATAAAACTTCATATTTTCCCTACAGAAGACTAGCAAAACCTTAATGCCTTAGATTCTAGGTGCCTTAGACTTTCTAAGTCACTTTCCTCATTAGTACTCTTATACATGTATGTTGAGTTCTTCGGAATTCCCAAGCCTTTTGTGACGAACTTTGTTGGATTTACCACTTAGCAAAACTGTGAGTATATCTAACCCCCTTTTTACTGTTTTACTCTTTTGGGGTGAATCATGTACCATTATTATTAAACTTATGTATATTGTTTATAACGCGATGTGCTTTGTGAAATGCTTATGTGAATTGTATGAACGCTTGTCAAAATCATTAACCATTGTGCGCCGAACATAACAATGAATAGTACTACGATTTATATCCCTTGATTGACTTATGTGATCGTATTGAGTCCTTGGTCATTGTTATGATTTTTGAAGAAACAATAAGTATCTCGGAGATTATCACTAATCACCAAGGGGTTTAGACTTGCGTTATTCAAGTACAATCCTTTACCCAAAACGTAGGTTCGGCCCAAGATGTGAAATAAGTGATATACGTTAAAATATACATACATAAATCCCCAATTAAACTCCCAAATTACGCGTTTTCGACCATAATTGCACGAATTCGGTACTTAACCCCTTCATATGTTTATTGCAGGTCTTAAACGACGTTCCACAGACAAAGTCGAAGAAACCGGGCGAAATCTGGACCAAACGGACAGTTGCTGCACAATCAGTCAAATCTGGAAGATGTGCACGGCCGTGCACCTCAGGCGCACGGCCGTGTGGGCTCATTTGGCTCGGACACAGAAGGCTGCACTGCTAGTGCAGCTGCTAGTGCACATCACATTCTCGGGCACCTGGATCAGCACTCCAGTGCACATGCCCGTGCGACCCAGTTCCTTGGCTACACTGCCAGTGCACACCTTATACCCGGACACCACCAGACCCGCACGGCCATACACCCGAGGTGCACGGCCGTGCGCAACCCAAGATATTTTCAGGAACCAATTGCCCACTTGCCTGTCACATCAAAAGTTAAAGTGCACGGTCGTGCACAAAATCAAAACTTGTATAAATCGGGGACAAAGTTTTAGTACCATTGCTCCGCGCGCGTCCATGGATCGATATCTGGTTCTTATCTGTACATTACTACATATATGACAGGGTACACTTGCCCTATTGTGTGTGTTTTAATATTAAGGTCTAAACCATTTTTATAAATATTAAAGCAGAAACGTGTGTCATTTCATCGCTAAATTATGCGTACTAGCGCACACGTCAAGTTTTTGGCGCCGCTGCCAGGGACGCGACGAGCTTTTAGAACGAACCGAGTCAACTTTTCACCAGTGTACATGCTTGTGAATACTTGTTTATACTTCGTTGATTCTTTATTTGATTCATTTATTTGCATATATGATTATTTGATTATTTATTAGATTTATCTGTCTGTTGATATATTGGATTGATTTTAGATTGGTTCATAGGTTTGCATATATATTTGTTCATTTTTTATGCATATAGGATTGAATTGATTATTATTCGTTCATTAGGATGTTGATAGATTAAATATTGGATTTATTGATTTGTGTATAAATTGATTGATTTTTTTATTTGATTTATTTGTCCGGATTTGGACTAATTGTTAATTTTTAAATTTGGAAAGTTAAATTCTTTATTTATTTACCATGTGTTCATATGTTTATCTGTTTATATAATTTTAATTTTTATGTATTTATAGTTTTTATGTAAATATATAATGGAAGTTTGGGTATGTTACGTTTGAATTTGATAGTACGGATGCTTTTATAAATGGTTTGGGTTAAGAAAAACTGGAAAATTTATTTAATATAGAAGTGGTTTTAATGAAAATAATTTTCTGTGAAAAATGCTCCCTTGCGATTCGCAAAGAAGCTGGGCTTATGGTTTCGCCTTTAGCGAGTTCCTAATTACCCCGAGTTTTATCTTTTATTTTCGCGATACACGAACAGGATCACCAGAGTCCTTCGCGTAACGTGAATAGCCGCTATCTTCCGTTTTTAACTCATTTCATTAGCATCCATCATGGTTTCTATCCATCAACTTCCGTTATATTATTTTTCGGTGAAAAAGGGTTGTTTTCGCGCAAGCAAAAAGACGGTCTTTATCTTGTTGCGACGCGATAGCGCCTTGAGTCATTGTAGTCACTTGCGCCACGCGAGAAGCGGTCTATACTTCTTCGCGATGCGCGAACGACTCAGATTTCGCTGAAAATATTGTATATTTTCATATTTTATATATTATTATAATTTAAGTTTATTGTATAGTTTTTGGTATATTGATTTGTGTATATCTCTTCAATTTTTCTTAAATCGAGTCTGTAATTATTTCTTCTGTAATTATTTCGTACATTGCGTCAGTTTAAGTGTGGGGATGACCGATGTCTGTTCATTGCTCGGTCGATCTTCTCGCCCGTACTCAATCTCCATTCGGGCGAAAGTGATCTTAAAGAAAGTCTTTTATGAAAACGGCCATTCCAAGAAGTTTAAAGTCCATATGGAGAAGTCCATAAATCAAAAATGGACTAAGTTTGAAAGTCAACGGTCATCGCTTAAAAGCATACATTGATGGACCGGTTGACACGACTGTGGAGGTAATCGAACTCCATGCCCTGCGCACCTAATAAGTGTGGGGAAGTGAGTCTACTAGCGACTCGATAATAAAATTAGCGTGGCGTGTATGGGCGCGCCAAAGGGTAAATATGTAATTAATGTGAATATTTCTTTGTTTATTTTAATATTCGTAGTTTAACCTTGTTTCAAGTTATGTGCAGGTTCGTACCGGTTTTGAGCGGAGCGGGAATGAGCAATGGAGAGAAAAGGGTCTACAAACAGGTTATATTTACTTAAAATGATGTTTTCGGACAAAACAGGGCCGATGCGCTTAAAAGTGCAGCTGCAGGTTGCATTTCTACAAGTCTGCAGGTTGTGCACGGTCGTGCGGCCTTTGTGCACGGCCGTGCGGGCCGAGTTGATTAGCATGCCTGATCAGCACTGGGGTGCAAGTGGTAGTGCAGAGCTTGTGCACGGACGTGCGACCTTTGTGCACGGCCGTGCGGGCCGAGCTGATCAGCATGCCTGATCAGCACTTGGGTGCAAGTGGTAGTGCAGAGCTTGTGCACGGACGTGCGACCTTTGTGCACGGCCGTGCGGGCCGAGCTGATCAGCATGCCTGATCAGCACTGGGGTGCAAGGGTAGTGCAGAGCTTGTGCACGGCTGTGCGACCTTTGTGCATGACCGTGCGGGCCAAAAAGCCCAGCCCAGAAATGGGCCTATATAAGCATCTTTAACTTCTAAAACATAACCCTAACCCTTGCACACCCGGCTGCACCCTCATTCCATATCTTTTTGGCCGAGAACATCATCTTTTGGTCTAGATTCTTCACTCCTCACTTGCTAATCCTTCAAGGTATGATCCCCTTCATAATATTGCATATCTTTTACATGTTTTTAGTTTTGAATCCGTATGTTTTCTGATTTCTAGGTCAAGATTTGGGGGTTTTTCTTCATAAATCTTTAACAAACCCACAAATCTTGTTGTTTTAGTTTTAAGTTTGTTACTTTCTTTTTATTTTTGTTGAAACTGTGCACTTCCCACCTAAATCTGTTGTTTTATGAGTTTTAATGTTGAATGTAGATGATTTGGGTGATTGTTGTTGAAAAATTTTAAAAATCTGCAGGGAGTGCACGCCCGTGCATCTAACCCGCATGACCGTGCAGGGTGAGGTGCACTGGCTCAGGCACTAGCAGTGCAGCTCGAAATCACCGAGCTGAACTGACCTGCACGGTCATGCGACTTAGGTGCAAGACCGTGCGTGCCAAGAAACTAAGGCTGCACTGCCAGTGCACCAGGCAGTGCAGCCTCTGACCTGCAAACCAAACTGACCCGCACGACCGTGCACCTCAGGTGCACGCCCGTGCAAGTAATACAGAATCAGGTTAGAACTTACGCAGGTCCGTTTTGCGCAACTAGGACCTCATTTTTTATATTACTAACAGCTGGAACTTTGTTTTTTGTATGCAGATGGCCCACGACTTTCTCTCATTCGATAACAGAAATAAGAGAAAAGCCCCGTGCCTGGACAAACTGTTCAAACTCTAGAACCGACGAGATGCGTTCGGTATTCCCATTCGGTCGGCTTGGAGTCGGTTCATCCGGGTTCTTTCAGGAACCCGCCCTCGTTCCCATATGGAGCACCACGTGGCGACCCGCCAGGCAGCTCCGGTCACCACCACAGGGACGGGGATGACCAGTAGCCGATTCCACTGCATTTCCAGCAATTGTTAGTAGTATTTTTTATCTGCTTTCAGTACTTTTGTTTTGAACATTTTGCTATGTTATGTACTTTGAATTCAGTATTTACATTTTTAATTTAGTTTGCTTATGTTTATGATGATGATGAGTGGGTTTGATGTGTGTGTTGTGTCAAGAATGTTAACTTTGCAGGTAACTGGCGAGCACCGTTGTCGATGCTCTTGCCGTTCATTACTCGACTGTTTCTTTGACACTAGGGGAGTATTATTCTCCTTTTTCCCACAAATAGTTAGCTATTTCATAAATGCTATCTATTTTTCACATTGGGGACAATGTGACGTTTAAGTGTGGGGAGGGATTTTATCTTGTTCTTCTTGTCCTCTCGTATATATATATATATATATGTTAAAAAAACCCTTTAAAAGTACATATATGTATATATTTTCATATAAACATCAAGCCTAACTAAATTTTGATAAACATAACTTGAGGCGCGACAAACAGACGAGATACGAGCATGTTAAATTCGTACACTTGCACCCATTTCCTTCCGGTTACGTGAGCGTTTGAGCCTTAGAATATATTACATTTCTTTGACACCTCAGGCGCACGGCCGTGCGGGCTCATTTGGCTCGGACACAGAAGGCTGCACTGCCAGTGCAGCTGCTAGTGCACATCACATTCTCGGGCACCTTGATCAGCACTCCCATGCACATGCCCGTGCGACCTAGTTCCTCGTCTGCATTGCCAGTGCACCAGCCAGTGCACACCTTATACCCGGACACCACCAGACCCGCACGGCCGTGCACCCCAGGTGCATGGCCGTGCGAAACCCAAGATATTTTCAGGAACCAATTGCCCACTTGCCTGTCACATCAAAAGTTAAAGTGCATGCACAAAATCAAAACTTGTATAAAAACAGAGCAAAACTTACTGATCAGAGATTGGGTTTTCTCTGGGCGATTTGGGGCGATTTCTGGACCAAACAAGCAGCCGGAAGGCCGTCTAACAAGCTCGAGATTCAAGCCGAATCATCTAGCATCATCCAATCCATCACATTCAAGATTTATGGTTTGATCTATTAAACTTTAAGTTGATTCAAATAGGATTATTTTGGCTTGTTTGTGTTGTTTATGTATTACATTATAGTCTAAGGATCATGTTTAGTAATCATTAGTAGAAAAAACAATCATTTGTATGTAATCATGTTTTGTATAAATTTGGCGTTTTTCATGTTTAGATCTTGATGATCATAGCGCAACCTTGTTTCATTGTGGTTGGATTTGTAGTTGTATTCGAATGATTTTGGCAATTGTCGAATGTGTTAGGCGGATAAATGTTGAAAAACCTTCCGTTTAATCGTCCGGTAGTAGACTAGTTAACTTGTTAATAAGTTTACGCCATGAAACTGTAACCGAGTATTGCTTTGGTTAAAGTCAGTCGAATAACAGTTAAAAATGCTTACCGGCATGTAAAATGGTTTTAAAAGCTTAATGGTGCAGTTACTGATCTTTAACACGGTTAATGATCTTTGGTAGTTATTTTGGTAAAAATAGCGATCTTAGTAGATCTGTGTTCAAAGTTGGTAAAATGGAATAGGTTGTGAAATGCTCTACTTTATGCTAGTTTAGGTGGCTGTATTGTGTATTCGATATCGCTTTCCTGAATTAGTGAGGTTAGAATACTCTTAACAGATGACTAACTTATCTTTAGAAGATCTGCATGAGATCATATCAGCTGCTCGCTAATAAACGACTTGAAGTGGTTAACGTGTGTATTCGTGTTAGCTTTCTGTATAGTTGTCATGTTAGGATGCCTGAAAGGGACACTAACTGTCGGAAAATGGGAATGTTGATCACACGCTTGTATTACTTATTATATGTAGATAACATGCTAGAATTGGCATATTATAGTTTATATAGTTCTATTTTCTATTTGGAGTCTTACTTTTGTTATTTATATGTTTTAGAATTAATTTAGTTATAAACAAACTTCAAACTATCTTTTCACACTGGTAAATCGGGGACAGAGTTTTAGTACCATTGCTCCGCGCGTGTCCATGGATCGATATCTGGTTCTTATCTGTACATTACTACATATATGACAAGGTACACTTGCCCTATTGTGTGTGTTTTAATATTAAGGTCTAAACCATTTTTGTAAATATTAAAGCAGAAACGTGTGTTATTTCATCGCTAAATTATGCGTACTAGCGCCCACGTCAATAAGGAAGAGAGAGAGAGAGAGAGAGAGAGTGTGTGTGTGTGTGTGTGTTGAAAGTAAGTGGTTCGGTCACGTTCGACCTACGTCCACTATCAAGAGCCGGTTGTATATTACTTTGGAGTTTACAAAGTATTACAAGAAGAACCTAGCTCTATAGTACAAGTAGTAATTTTCGGATCCTTTGCAAAGGAGTTGGTCTCTTCTATTTATAGTGGAAGTCGTGGGCGTTGTAGAAAGCCCACGAGGAGTCTTGCATTGTTTGGGCCTCGCTTCGGCCCACCTGCTTCGGGCCCATGGAAAGGGCGGGAAAAAGGACGGCTCTGTTGTTGACGTCATCGGTAGTTGTAGCTGCCTTGCCTGGAGGACACGTAGCGGCTTGTGACTCGCCGCCGGCGGTATGTCGTTCTAACACAGCATGGTTGACTTACCTACTGGCGTCTGACGTGACCCCCGACAGCAGGTAAGCATACCTGCTCACCACTGTAGAGGCTGCATGGTTGAAGCATGGAAGCGGTCAAGTCACTGTTGGTCGTCAGTGGTTGTTGGACCACTGCGGACACGTGTCGCCTTCCGACTGGCAGTATCTCTGATTTTCTGCAAGTGGATCTTCTTGATCCTTGATCTTCCGTACCTCGTACTAAAAGCTAGTGAGCAGTGGAATATTCCGCGCGTGGCCGGACGCGCGCATGTTCTTTCCAAGTGAAGTGGAAAAAACTGCATTATGTGCAGTCCTATTGCTCCTGGAGGGGTGACTTCCGCGTGATCGTTCCGCGGATTGTCACGAGGGGGGATATGGACGCCGCCGCCGCGCGGATTAGGCTCCCTATCCCTTCAGTTTTTATGATCGATATTTGAACGCTGTTAGGCTTGATTTTGACCCTTTTACATATTGAAAATATCATAGCACATAAATTGCGAAACACTTTTCCTACTATATGTATTTAAAACAGGGTATGCTCGCCAACACATTTTTGTATTGACCTATACTATTTTCGTACATGTTTCAGGTTATTTTTGTGACGCCTTTTAAGCCTTTGGAATTTATACTTAAATTTTGGATTCATTATATTTCAGTTTAGATTGTTTGTTTGAATCATTGTATCTTTATATCTCATTTCAATGTAATAAACTATTTAATCAATGTATCAATATTTACACTTTATTGCCATGAGTTATTGAACAATCGTCACTACGTGACACCCTGATGTTTCCGTCATCGGTTGGGGTGTTATAAACTCTAACATACTAATATTGATAGCTAACCTAAAACAATGTATAACTCTAGTAACCTATTCCGCTCTGGTCGAAAATAGAATTCATATTTACTGGTTTGAACATAATTAGTGACTTGCCTATACATGATTAATAAATCACCTGAACACATGTTTTTTTATGTATGAACAAAACCCCATAAAAAATACTTGTGTTTTTTCTCCATTTTTTATATAGCACCATAATAGTTGTTGAAAAGATAATAAAACGCTGGTTAATTTGGTGTAATTTTTTTTCTTTAAAAAAATCTCGTAGATAAAAGATATTCAGGTTTAAAAATTATGGAAGGAAACATGAGAGAGAAAAATCCAATTTTGTTTTTAAACTTTTTTTTTTCTTAAAATTACTTAATGTCACATGACATCCTATATGACACTTTCAAAGGGGAGAATGGCTATATGAGTATCGTGTAGGATTTAGCCCTTCAAAATATATATATATATAGAGAGAGAGAGATAGATGACATATGATTAAATAAAAAAGAGTAAAATATTAAGCTTAGTAAAATATTAAACTTTGCTAGAGATATATTGACTCGCCTTCAACAATTAATTTTTTTTAGTAAATGTATGCATTCACACACATGTTTAGATGGTATATAACTAATTAATGAAATTAAGAAGAATATTAAACATTGCAAGAATTTGTAGACTCACTATCAACAATTGAACGTTCATATTAAAAAATTTCAACAAATTGATTGTAGTCTAGCCAACGGCGTCCTAAGAATTTGTGCCATATCTGAATCGTTAAAAAATGCCTCTTAGCTTTAACGATTTAAATAATTTAAAATAAATTTTATGTATGATGATCAAAGTTATAACAATAAACATAGCAATTAGCAAAATCATAATATTCAAATGAGTGAAATTACAAACCAATCAAAGTTGAACCTAATTTTAAGTGTTACATAAGTTTTTTATTAAAAAAATACATACACACACATATATATATATATATATATATATATATATACTAGATGTATACCCCGGGAGCGTCCCAGGGTTGAGAAATCTAATATGACATATCAATTTTACATACGAAATAGACATGCAGGAAAGCTTCGGGTAACACATAACCTAAAACAATTAACAATCTATAATGTTAACGTCTGACCTTAAACAATGTGTAACTCTAACATTAAAACCTAACCTAAAACAATGTACAACTCCAATGCTAACACCTGTTGTAAAAGAATTCATATTTACTGGTTTGAACATAATTAATGACTTGCCTATACATGATTAATGAATAACCTGAACACTTTGTGTTTTTTTTCCTGTATTAACAAAACCCCACAAAAAAAGTCGTTTTTTATCCGTTTTTTATATAGCACTACGGTACTCGTTGGAAAGATAATAAAACGATCGTTAATTTGGTGTAATTTTTTCTTTAAAAAATATCGTATATAAAAGATATTAACGTTTAAAAATTATGGGAGAAAACATGAGAGAGAAAAATCCAATTTTTTTAAAAAAAAATTCTAAAATCAATTAATGTCACATGACACACCTAAAGAGGGAATGCCATCTTTAAATGTCGTAAGATATATTGCTTTCAATTATATAATAGACTACTGGGTTTACTCGCGCGTTGCAGCGGGGTCCACAAATAGGTTGCAATACAACATTATGATACTTAGGTTTTTTTGCCGTACAAAAAGAATAGAAATGTGCACACTATGTTTTAACAAGTATTCGTAGAAAGAAAAGAAAAGAAATATGCACCAGTTACAACTGATTGCAGTTCATCACAAAAACCATGTACTCATTATTGAACAAATCTTAATAAACCAAGGTATGTTACCGTAACAGACCAATATGAACATAAACATCACTCTTGTGTAAGCTGTCCGGTCATTGCATATCTACATAATCGTGTTAGTGAAGACATGAATTTATTAGTTTTGTCACGTTATAAAAACCTCCTATATTTAACGATAAATAAAATATATGATAATATTTGAAGGCAAGAATTAACTAATGGTTAAAAAAATTTGGCTCACATTTCACACTCAATAACAATATGTTGTCGGTTGTGAAATATGAAAGCTCATGAGTTAAAATTCAAGAGCAGTTAAAGTTAAAGGAGAAGTTACAAAAACAATAAGATGGTATGACTTGCATTACTTTTTTGTACAATTGCTATGAAATGTGGTACACAAGGGTATAAATGGAAGAAATTGTGAAAAATTTTGAGGATTACACTTGAAGCTCTTGGGATGCCATCTTAACTTTGACATTTTGGACATTTTTACCCATGGCTCCCCCTTTATAATGTAGTACTAGTGGGTTAGCCCGCGTGATGCGGCGTGTGTCTCCAAATCTCTTGTAGAAAGTGTTTCCTAACCCAATCTGTCTTAAACACCGATTTTAATTGGGTACCACCACTTTTACTACCACTACTATGACCACGGCCACGACTACTACGACCACTACTACTGCTATTATTATTAGTATATCTAAAAAATAAAAATAAGATAATACTAAATTTAAATAGTATTTTACTTATAAAAAATATTAATAGTATCTTGTACAAACATTTAATATTACTAATGGATTAATTGTACGTGGCTAATGTAAAGTCTTTGATATTACTTTGGTTCATTAACTATAATGTGGTGTAATTAAAGACAAGTTCAAAAGACAAATATACTTGTACTTTTTAATTTTTAAGAAGTCTTTAAGAAATGCTTTATAATATAGTATAGATAATAGATAGAGATGACATGATTAAATGAAAAGAGTAAAATATTAAACTTTATATTGACTCGCCTTCAACAATTAATTTTTTGTAGTAAATATATGCATTCACACACACATATTTAGATGGTATATAATTAATTAATTGTTTAGATGGTATATAATTAACTAATGAAATTAAGAAGAATATTAAACATTGCAAGAATTTATAGACACACTATCAACAACAATTGAATGTTCATAATAAAAATTTTCAACAAATTGATTGTAGTCTAGCCAATGGCTTCCTAAGAATTTATGTGCTTTATCCGAATCGTTAAAAAATGTCTCTTAGCTTTAACGAATTAAATAATTTTAAATAAATTTTATATACGACGATCAAAGTTATAACAATAAACATAGCAATTAGCAAAATCATAATATTAAAATGACTGAAATTACAAACCAATCAAAGTTGAACCTAATTTTAAGTGTTACATAAGTTTTTTATTAAAAAATACATACACATATATATACACTAGATTTATACCCCGAGAGCGTCTCGGGGTTGAGAAATCTAATATGACATATGAATTTTACATACGAAATAGACTGATGCGTTTTACAGTTACATGCAAGAAAGCTTCGGGCAGCACATAACCTAAACCAATTAACAATCTCTAATGTTAACGCCTAAGCTTAAACAATGTATAACTCTAACATTAAAACCTAACCTCAAACAATATACAACTCTAATGCTAACACCTGTTGTAAATAGAATTCATATTTACTGGTTTGAACATAATTAATGACTTGCCTATACATGATTAATGAATAACCTGAACACTTTGTGTTTTTTTTCCTGTATGAACAAAACCCCACAAAAAATAGTCGTTTTTTTATCCGTTTTTTATATAGCACTACGGTACTCGTTGGAAAGATAATAAAACGCTCGTTAATTTGGTGTAATTGTTTTCTTTAAAAAATATCGTATATAAAAGATATTAACGTTAAAATTTTTTGGGAGAAAACATGAGAGAGAAAAATCCAACTTTTAAAAAAAATATTTTTTTTCCTAAAATCACTCATACATAGCACTCTCAAGAGAAGAATGACTATATGAATGCTAGGATTTAACCCTTTGAAATATATACATATAGATATAGATGATATTAATTGTTCATGGCGACAACATCACATATTATACGATTTGTTTTTATTACGTGAGTACTATGGACATATCTATCTATACATATAATAAACCAAATCTATTTTAATGACATGGCATTCAAAGAGAGTATTCTCTTTATTAAGTGTGTCATGTGTCATCCCATGTGGCAATACCTTTATTTTAGAAAAATAATAATTTAAAATTTAAAAACAAAATTAGATTTTTATCTCTAATGTTTCCTCCCATAACTTTTTAAACGTTAATATCTTTTATACATGAGATTTTTTAAAGAAAAAAATTACACCAAATTAACGAGCGTTTTATTATCTTTCCAACGAATACCATAGTGCTATATAAAAAACGGAGAAAAAAACGACTATTTTTTGTAACCCGACATGTATTGTGTCAGGTTTGGAATTAGTTTAAAAAAAATTGTGGGTTTGGGTCGGGCCTGGGATTAGGTGATACCCGACACAATTACCTTTTTTTTATATTAGAATATGATAACTTATGGCAGAGATTTGTTTAAAATAATAATAATAATAATAATAATAATAATAATAATATTCATTAATCATATATTAGCAAGTCATTAATTATGTTGTCATATTAGATATTTTATTATGTCATATTAGATATTTCGACCCGGGACGCTCTCCAACAGGTAATTGCTATGTTTTCTTTTTCTATCATATTCTGAAATAGCTCAAATCTTATTGTATGCGATTAAAAACCTTTGACTGAATATATTGGTGCTAAACAATCTATGTCCCCTTGAAGTGCTTGGGATCTTAATATTCTGTTTTAGGTGTTGATGTTGTAAGGTGAAATGGATCTTTTGGTATTTTTTTTAAAGTATCTAATGTAAGTTAATACATAGATGCCATTTTTATAGTTTAGATACTTCTAATTTAATTCACTTTACTTAGATTTCTCAACCCGGGACGCTCCCGGGGTATAAGCTAGTGGTATCATATACCGTATCATATTGATATTACATGGACAGAGGGTATATATGTATGGACATATTGGGTCTTCCGAGTCAACATAAACAATGAAAAATCAGTTTATCTTTGTATTGATATTTGTAGGTTTGACTGTTGTTAATGCAGGTTGCTCCATATTTGTCGATGGGTATACTGTACACATCAAGTCGGATATCGTCAACAACGATGTGACCGTTCATTGTCAATCGAAAGATGATGATTTGGGAACTCACGTTCTTCGTTCACCCAACCTTGAATATGAGTGGTCGTTTTGCAACGCTGTCTTCGGATCCACTAAATTTTACTGTCATTTTTGGTGGAATAATTCTGAACAAATGTTTGATGTATTCAATAAGAACTTGTCACTATGGTGTTATGAAAACAAAAGGGATGGAAATACATGTAATTGGGAGATCAAGGATGATGGATTCTACTTCTATGTCAATCACACAGCTTGGCAAAAGCAGTATTCTTGGAATCCAAAACCTGAAAAACTCATTTGATCTTTGTTCCTTCGAATACAACGTTACTAAACTTAATTATATATATTATGAATAAATAAAAACATCTTAATTTAACCTCTTCTCTTTTTGTTTCAAGTTTCGTGGTTGGGTTGCTTGTATCTTCTCACATTTGTACATATCTTATTTCTTATTATTCTTTCAAGTTTTGCAGCAACCTTACTTGAACAACATTAACTAGTGGTGTACCCGTCCGCTGGGACGGGTTGTCAAATTTTCCAACATTCAACCTATATGTACATTCACGATCCCATTAATGTCTTATCCGACCGAGATTTGTACGTGCAAAAGTTATTTAATTCTTGTACATATGTTAACTCAAATTTTGTTATGCGTTAATTACATTGTTAACCTTTGTAGTTTGTGGAAAGTAGGAGCCTAAGTCCTAAGGTACTAATAGTTTAAAGTAGCACTCTAAGGTCTTAGAGTTTGATTTGTATCATCCCAGAGTTCTAAGACAAACTACAGTTTATATATAACAAATCCCACCCTCACCTCGTCCAAAAAAACCCTTATTCAACGTTTAAACCTTTATTCTCCGATTAACCATAACAACTCCGCATTAGAATTGTTTGAGTTATTGTTTTATAGTAGCAAATAACGTTTTCAATCTTGTTAAAACAATTTTTGAAGGTGATATAAAGCACACAATTCTATAAGTGTGTTTTCTTGAAACTTGATTTCTTATTCCGTACATTATTTTCATTACAACAATATATTAAAGAACCAACTGATTTGAACGGTAATTTATTATTATTTTATTATATACTGTTAATATAAATATTATTGGTTTTAAGCTTGATAACAAAACTTGTGCTGGTGCAGATGGTTGCATTGTTGTTGTGTATATGGTGTGACCCGGGTTCGAGTCTTTTAGGGAGCCCTTTTTTTTATTAAACAATATTTTATTTTATGGCAGAGTTGTAAATTTAGATTTCCATAAGGGTATTTATTTAACATTATGTTAGTGGCAACTCATTTTGGCTACGTGTCTTGATTGTGTATTTGTTATGGGCACGTGTCTTTCTGAAACCCAACTCCTATATACTTCTCTCTGTAACCCTCCTTTCTCTCCATCATTCACTATCTGATTAACACACACAAACACACTCCTACCTTTCCTCTCTCATCTCTCACACAAATAAACCTTTCATACTCTAATTCCTTGCATAAACACACACACTTACTGTAACTAGAGAGAGAAAGAGACGGAGGAAGAGAAAGCAATGAAGGAAAAGGAGGATGGAGGCCGACACCGGCCTCTGGTCGGCTGGATCTGCTCCGGTCTCCCTATTAATTTTTAATCATTTGCTCATCCTTATTAATTTTTAATGTACTTTAGGTTTGATCTCATTTGATTTTCTTGCAGATCTTAGGTTTGATCTCATGGATTTAATAACTAGATGTGGACGTGTGGTACATTATGGCTATTTCATGAGCAAGTGACAGGTGAGTTCCTTTTGTGAAGAAATATTTTATATGAATGTCAGTTCAAATGTTGCCTATGGTATGTTTGTTGATGTCTTTTTTTTAATGCTAGAATTAATACATTTACAAATTTGATCGATGACAATACTTTCAGGTGTTACGTCTACAAATTCAAGTTTTTTGCTTTTGAGGTTTGCCCTGTTTTGTTTGAGGAGCAGCCTAATGGCTGTTCTATTAACCTCCTGTCTTGTAAGGTGATTACAGTCTGCAAATTTTTGTACTACTTTGTAAAAATGTTAGTGATGTTATTAATCTCATAATTTTTACGTGTTGCAGCTTGAGGGATCCCCAATTGTGGTTGCACAAAATGATAAGTTTGATGGTGAGTAAATTACTTAGTCTTTATCTTATCATTTACTTTCATCATTCCAGTGGAAATATGCTATTTATACATTAAATTAGATACATTTTGTATCGTGAGGTCGAATGGAAATTATCCGGTCCCCAAAATAGCATAATTTATTTTTTTTAGTGGTTTTGAAATGTTCTCTTACAAGCCAGCAAGCTTTAGAAAAGAAATTTTAATAACTTTATTTGGATATATAGTCAAGAAAGAAAGGTCATGTAAAACCGGATTCTTTTTAAGTCTCGCTTGAAAAACTTCTCATAGAAGTTGCTACAAAGAAAGGTAAAGCTTATATTATTTGGTGGGGTATGAATATGTGGGAAGATGATCTTTGGTTGGTGACATAAAGTTCCATATAATTGACAAGGTGCATGAATGCAAAAATGGCATCATCATAAGATGGTATATGATGTTTAAAAGTGGACAATTTAAAATTTTAATATAACAGATACTTCTTTTGACTGTGGGTACAGAGGACAGCGGATTGTATGGCTACAGGTTGAGGTTTGTCGAATTAGTGCTGATGAGCAAAAACTTGACATCCAGTGTCTGTTACAATTATGTATTTGATTGGGCACGAGAAAACTGCAGGTCGCTTAATTTTGTTAACTCAAGCGATTTAAGGTTTCGAAACTTCGATAAAAAGGTACACTTAAAATTACATGTTAATGTGGATTCAAACATATATTGCGCTAACAACGTAAATTGTAGCTTGGAAATCTATTGGAGACGGGAAAAAATACCATCTTCCAGCAAACCAGCTTGCAGCGGTGCTTTTGATACTAACAGGTCCACTTGAAGGTTCAATTGTTGGTAAATTTGTAGCAAATCAAACCATACTTGACTAATAGAATATGTCGTACTCGCCATAAAGCGCGGGTTGTAACCTACTATTTACTTAACAGTACAATCATTAATTTACGCTTGGAATTATACAACAACATTTGGATAGCATCGAAGGGTGAGGGTTGGTCCAATTGGCAAAGCCAAAGCGTTGCTCCTATTGAGGTCAAGAGTTCAAGCGCAAGCGTCGCCAAAGACGGATTTGAGGTAACTGAGCCGTTACATTTTTTTGGGATGACACTGGTGGTGCACCTCCACCAAAAAGAAATAACCTTCAGCCATCGTAGATATTTACCCTTATTTTTAAATTAAGCCCCCTATTAATGATTTCCTTATATTTAGAGAAAATTACACAGATTGTCCTTTAGTTATACCTAAAATTGCATCCTATGTCCTTTTTTCGAATTTTTGACTCCTTATGTCCTTTGTTTTATACACTTGTTACACCCTATGTCCTTTAGACCAAACCCAGTTAAATAACTCAGTTAAGTTGGTCATGTGCCCCTCATGTGAGGGGCAATCCTGTCTTTTCACCCTCAAAAGGACAATCTGTGTAATAATAATAATAATAATAATAATAATAATAATAATAATAATAATAATAATAATAATCTTTCATACTTCATAACTGTAAAGCATCATTAAAGAACAAATATAATAAACAAAAACAATAATAATAATAATAATAATAATAATAATAATAATCTCTCTCTCTAACATTAGACACCCCACGTTGTTTTCGCAAAAGTAATAAAATCAATCAAAATCCTTTGGTAATCGTTATTTGTATGAATTAAACATAAACACAATCTCCAATCTTTACCTCCTTCAATTAGCCAATGGCGAATCTTGTAGAAACATACGCTTGCATCCCATCAACAGAACGCGGCAGAGGCATATTAATCTCCGGCGACCCCAAAACCAACACTTTTCTTTACTGTAACGGCCGATCGGTTATTATCCGTTATCTTGATCGACCATTGGAGGTTCAGGTCTATGCAGAACATGCTTACCAGACCATTGTTGCCAGATTCTCTCCTCTCCTAATGGGGAGTGGGTCGCCTCTGCTGACGTGTCAGGGATAGTTAGGATCTGGGGGACGCATAATGGGTTTGTTTTGAAGAATGAGTTCTGGGTCTTTGAATAGGTTGACCATGTGACGTAAGAGAGTGATGGCTTGTGATTGGGAGCCGTTGGAGGTGGCGTTGGCCCATGCTAGATTGAAGCCGTTGGAGAAGAAGTTGCCTTCTGCGACGGTGATTAAGGCGGTTCCCGGCGTTGACTGAGATTTGACTTCGGAGAGAGAGGAACGGATGGAGGCGATGAGTGTAGGGTTTAGACGGTGTTGATCGGTGCCGGTTAAGGTTAGGAAGAAGATGTTGTCGCGTTTTTGTAGAGTGCACATGGTGGTGATTAGGGTTTGGATCTAGATAGGGTTTGGGAAGGAAGAGGAGAAGGACTGAGACAGTAGGCAAGGTTGAGGGGAAAAGAAATAAATATTGTTACACCCTATGTCCTTTATACGAGGGTGAAAAGACAGGATTGCCCCTCACATGAGGGGCACATGACCAACTTAACTGAGTTATTTAACTGGGTTTGGTCTAAAGGACATAGGGTGTAACAAGTGTATAAAACAAAGGACATAAGGAGTCAAAAATTCGAAAAAAGGACATAGGATGCAATTTTAGGTATAACTAAAGGACAATCTGTGTAATTTTCTCTTATATTTACTTTGTTGCAGAATGCCGATGTCTACTCTACTTCGAAGATGACTAACATTGGTGCACAGTCGAAGCTGACGAATATCTTAGATGACAATAAGTAGAATCAATTAGGACCTATAGCATCATTGGTTGTAAACTAATCTTAATCTTTGTACATTTGTATGTCACTTGATTTCGGATGTGACGTGATTGCTTAAATTCAAAACCGCTTAAAGGATAATCGATTGTGTGAATCATGGATAATTATAGTAGTAAAGCAAGCGAATAAGTTTGTTATTTTTATGCGAGATGTTTGCCGAATAGCTTCGAACTTGAGTTGTAACAAACAAATTTTCAAATCGCGCAACGCGCGATTAAAATAAACCTAGTTTTGTTTAAATCACTTTGCCATTTATGAAAAGGCTAATCTACCGGGATCAATACGGCCAACTTCTATTCAAAAGATACTAAATTCTATACAGTTTGGAGAGTTCGTCCAACTTCCATTCAAACGATAAAAAATTCCATACGGGTCAGTTTAGATAAAACGACCAACTTCCATCAAAAGATACAAAATTCCATACAGGGCTATTTGGATAAAACGACCAACTTTCATTTAAAAGATACAAAATCCATACGGACCAGTTTAGATAAAACAACTACCTTCCATTTAAAAGATGCGAAATTCCATAGGGTCGATTTGGCTAAAGCGATCAACTTCCATTGAAAAGATAAAAAATTCCATACGGGTCGGTTTGGATAAAATGACCAATTTCCATTCAAAAATACAAAGTTCCATACGGGTTAGTTACAATGAAGTGACCAACTTCCATTTAAAACATACAAAATTCCATATGGATTAGTTTGGATAAAACGACTAACTTATGCTTAAAAGAAACAAAATTGCATATGGGTCGGTTTGGATAAAACAACCAACTTACGTTAAACGATTCAAAATTCCGTATAGGTTGGTTTGGATAAAACGATCAATTTCCATTTAAAATTCCATACGGGTCGAGTTGGATAAAACGACCAACATTAACCTGGTGTAACATTAAATGGGGTGCATTATCTAGCTAGCACATTGGGTGTGTCCTTATATACCCAATTCTGTAACTGTAGTGGTGTGTTTGTATATTAGGTTGGATATCGTTGCCATATTGCTTGTTTGTGTGGTTATTTCTCTATCATAAACGAGCCTTAGATCTATCATATTTCTACCGTTTGTTTTGTTGGTGAATCTATCGCCAATTTGTATACACTTAGGTGCTGCTTGTTTTTCCAGCGGTAAAATGTCTGCAATATGCGAACCACATCTGCAGAAGAAGAGGTGGACCAAACCTCTGTAGTGTGCAAAAGAAGACTATTTGTTTTTTAATATCTGTAGGCTGCTAAAATAAACTGTTGGTGGTGTACGGACGATGGTGGTAGGTGGTGATGGAGGTGGACGGTGGTGGTGGTGGATGGTGGTAGTAGTGGTGGTGTTTAATCATCTACAGACCTTAGAATATCTTAGAAGTAGTTGGGCCAAGTGTGCACCAAGAAGAGCCCGCGCATACGTATTTTAATGAAACGTCTTCAAAAAACAGATAGTCCGCAAATGGCAATGTCTTCGCGTGGTCTGCACGGCGCAGATAGAAAAGCCTGCGCTGACCTTTTTTAGAAAAACAAATAACCCCTTAGTATTTTTAATTTTGTTTTTTTTACAATTCAATCCGAATGAGTTTTAAAATACTGCATTTAACTTTTATTTAACTAGGTTTATTTAACACAAACAGTGACACTGTAACATCACAAAATTTTTCAATTAATTTTTTTTACTATATATATATATATTACATTTTGTTAATAAATAATAATAATTGTTGTGACACTAAATGTAACATCCCGTTTTTGTTACATAAATAAAATATGTTGGTTCATATTTATTAGTAAATGAAATGGCTCATTGATTAGTAAAATGAACCAATAACATGTGAGATGGATATTCATATATTTAAAGCTAGTTAACGAGCAAGTAATGAACAACATGATTATTTGAAGTATGAGATCTAGGCGACTAATTAGTATTATAAGAGACCATTAGTGATAATATAATATAATATATTATATTTGGCCCTACTTCATTTTTTTATGAAACTTGGGTCAAAACGTAGAGAAAAATAAGTTCGTCTCAACAGTATATTCATATTTTTATAAAACGTTGTAGGTTAAAACTTATACGAGAAAAACGAGTGAAGCAGCTGAAATTAATTATATTAATATAATAATATAAGTTATGATATGAAAATGAAAGCTTGCGTAGCAAGCAGACAACTTCCCTCTGCTGCGCACGAAGCCTCCTCCCTACTGCTTTCTTAATTATTTTTTTTATTTTATTTTTTTTTTTTTTTGGGTTGACCATTTGAATAGATCAAAATTGGAAACAATAATCAAAGTTATTGTTACAGTGATGACCGACAATCATCAAAACGCGTTCACAGCTATAATTATGGTTGATGACTAGATTTTGACCAAAACAAGTCAAACATTTAAAACCTTCCATGTTAGCTTCGGCTCTATAAATGGAACACCTATTAGTAATCAGACATGACCGAAAAACATACAAACATTCTCGATTTCCACTCTGATCCCCTCGATCGTGCACAAGCTTGGTGGTTGACTTTTGGTTTGACTCGGTTCTAGATCGATTTACTTAGAGTAAGTTCAAAATAATCTCAGTTTATGTTTGGTATTACGTTATTAGTGAAGAACCCTCTATTAGTGTAACACCCGGCCCCTCTCACCACCAATATTGTCCGCTTTGCCCCGATGGGTCGCCCATACAGAGCTCACGGATTTGCTTTTGGGTGCCCAGTGGAGACTTCCCAGGAGGTCACCCATCCTGAAACTGCTCTCACCTGAGCACGCTTAACTGTGGAGTTCTCCTCTCATCCACTAACATTAAGCCCCAAAACGCGTTGGTGATTTAAGAGGCTTTGAATTACTTATGAACCAAGGATCTCTCCTGGCCACGGCCGATGTGGGATTTTCCTGGGGTGTCACATTCACCCCCTGTTAGAGTCTCATCGTCCCTGATGAGGTGTGTTCCGGGGTGTCACATTCACCCCCTAATAGAGTCTCATCGTCCCTGATGAGGTGTGCACCCACCATCCCGAACGGCACAGGAGTGGCTCTGATACCATCTGTAACACCCCGCCCCTCTCACCACCAATATTGTTCGCTTTGCCCCGATGGGTCGCCCATACAGAGCTCACGGATTTGCTTTTGGGTGCCCAGTGGAGACTTCCCAGGAGGTCACCCATCCTGAAACTGCTCCCACCTGAGCACGCTTAACTGTGGAGTTCTCCTCTCATCCACTAACATTAAGCCCCAAAACGCGTTGGTGATTTAAGAGGCTTTGAATTACTTATGAACCAAGGATCTCTCCTGGCCACGGCCGATGTGGGATTTTCCTGGGGTGTCACATTCACCCCCTGTTAGAGTCTCATCGTCCCTGATGAGGTGTGTTCCGGGGTGTCACATTCACCCCCTAATAGAGTCTCATCGTCCCTGATGAGGTGTGCACCCACCATCCCGAACGGCACAGGAGTGACTCTGATACCAATCTGTAACACCCCAACCGATGGCGGAAACATCGGGATGTCACGTATTGATGATTGTTCAGTAGCTCATGGTGAATAATAAATTTCATTAAATGATTTAAATGATTACATACAATTGTTCTAGAATTTGTACATCAATTTGAATAAAACTATACACATATCTTCAAGCATCAATTCAAATCTTCAAGCAAATAGAACCTGAAACATGTTAAGTTGAAAAGGTTTTGGGTCAACAAAAGTTGGTGAGAATTACATAGGTTTTTGATAATTGAATAAAAATGTTGTGCAATTCATGTGTCATGTCAATCTAGTCCATATGTGAGAACATACTAGAAATAAATCGAGTGCATAACCAAACCTGATGACTGTTATAATGTGGTACCTCCCATACGCTCATGGTTCACCTAAATATGTTATACGATAACAAACACCCACGCTACCTTTGTAGGAGGCACGTATCCGGGTGGGATTGTCAGTCCAATAGATCTATCAATGTATACCGTTTGGCTGATGAATGTTTATGCTAGAATTGTGCTTACCCTAGTCATGTTCAAGACACAATGCAACATAGAAATACACATAGACACATTGATGATTGAATTGCATAAATATTGTTGTAACATGTTTCACCCCAAAAATGGTGATAAATAGAAAAGGGGCTATGTAAAACTCACCTTGGTAAAATGTTATATCTGTTGGAAAATTTGAATAATTGTGTTGCCCAATGTATCAACTATCACCCTATAATGAGGTAATAAATATGTCTAAGTCTATCAAGTCTACAAATGTATAAGTTTCTAGGGCTTCGGATTGGGGATAAATGCTCGTTTGATTATTATTAAAAATATTCGACAATTGAGAGAAATTTAGTAAATAATTAACCAAAAATCTTTTTATAAATGTTAAATCTAGGATGGTCATAAGAATGTGTTTAAAGTATAAAAATAATTTTTACAAAATTATTTTCTTTAAAATAGATTATTAAATCTATTTATTACAAATTGTCAAACTTTAACTTTAATAATTAAAAATTACTAAAATTAAAGAATTATCAGTTTAAAAATCATATTTCTGTTCTAAATAATCAGAAATAATTTCTATAAAATTTTGGTGCAAAAATATTAAAAATTGGATTTATTATGATTTAATTATGATTAAAACTAACAAAAATTGATTAAAAATATTAAATAAATGATTTTTCAGAAATAACACCCCAACCGATGGCGGAAACATCGGGGTGCCACGTATTGATGATTGTTTCAGTAGCACATGGTATAATATAGATTTTAAATAATTTATTCAAACATAATATCCAAATGTAAAATGATGTCTAAGAATTCAATACATGAAATCAAATAACAAAACTTCAATACTTCAAATAAAACTTCATGTTAAATCCTCATGCTAACTCAAGCCTCAGCTTCATTGTTACCTGAAACATGTTAATTTTGAAAGTATTTTGGGTCAACAAAAGTTGGTGAGAATTACATAGGTTTTTGATAATAAAATGAATAAAAATGTTGTGCAATTCATGTGTCATGTCAATCTAGCCCATATGTGAGAACATACTAGAAATAAATCGAGTGCATAATCAACCCTGATGACTGTTATAATATGATACATACCATACGCTCATGGTCCAATTGAATATGTTATGCGATAACAAACACCCACACAACCTTTGTAGGAGGCACGTATCCGGGTGGGATTGTCAGTCCAATAGATCTATCAATGTATACCGTCGGCTTGTACGGAGTTAATGATTATGCTAGAATGGTGCTTACTCTAATCATGCTCAAGACATAATGCAACATAGAAAACACATTGACACATTGATGATTGAATTGCAATGATAATGTTATAACATGTTTCACCCCAAAAATGGTGATAAATAAAAGGGGCTATGTAAAACTCACCTTAGCAAATGTTAAACTTGTTGAAAAGATGAAATAATAGTGTTGCCCAAAATGATTCCAAATATCACCCTATAATAAGGTAATATATAATAAGTCTAAGTCTAATTAATTTATAAGTGTATCCTAGGGTTTCGATTTGGGGACATCCAATTGTTGAATTTAAATTAAAATGTTAATTAATAAAGGAAAATTTGATAATTAATAAAAGAAAGTCTTTTTATAAAATTTGAATTTTGAATGTACACATTAAAGCGTTTGGAGTATAAAAATAATTTTTATAAAGTTATTTTAGTTAAAATAGATTTTTAAATCTATTTATTACAAATTGCCAATATTTAACTTTAATATTCAAAAATACTAAAATTAAAGAATTTCCATTTTAAAAATCATATTTCTGTTCTAAATGTATAAAAATAAATTGTATAAAATTTTGGTGCAAAAATAATGAAAATTGAATTTATTATGATTTAATTATGATTAAATCTAACAAAAATTGATTAAAAATATAAAATAAATGATTTTTCTGAATTAAAAATTATTTCAGTAAAGTTTAACTTTATAAAAAGTCAGGATAATTTTTGGAGAATTTAATAAAATTGTTTTGGCATTTTAATAGATTTTTATAAATATAATAGTATAAAATTGATTTAATTATTATAAATATTAAATAAATGAATTTTTGAAAAATAAAAATTGTGAATAAAACTTTTATCTCAGATTTAATAAATATAATTTTTTTAGAATTTATAAAATAGTTTTGATATTTAAAAATGAATTTATAAGTTTTAAATGTATTATATATATATATAATAGAATTGGTTTTTAAAAAAAATAAAAGAACAAAAAAAGTGGCCGAAGCCGGACTCGAACCCGGGTGCTCGGGGTGACAGACCATGGTCACAACCACTTGGCCTAGGCCAGTGGTTGTGATGTTCCCTGATTATAATTAAATAAATACATTACGCGAATCTGAGTTTATCCCCAAATCATAATCACGAACCCTAGATTTTACAATCAAACAAATCAGACAATTTGAACCCGATTAATGTTGGGGCTTTTGTTGTTTGATTGCCGACTAACAAAACCCACAAAAGAAATAGAACTCACAGTGATGAATTGTGTACGTTTGCCCGGTCAAAGCCAAAGTCAAACAGCGTAAAGATGGATAATTATTTAGAGTGTTTCAGAAACAATTGGAGGTTGAGAGAGAGATGTGAGCGAGTTGTGAAGGTTCGTAGGTGGTCAATTTATAGTGAGGATCATTGGATTAGGTTAATTGGTAAGTTGACCTGGATTTATTATCAAAAGCGTAGGATTTTGAAATTGGTCAACGATTTATGTTAATTGACGTGTAATCAAGGTTGATTGAGGCCGGTAATCAAATGAATTTGCCATATAAGGATCAATCACGAGTTATTACAATAGATTGAATCACACGCGAACCCACAGTTGACTTTCTTTGTCAACTGTGAAGGTTTTAAAACGCGTATTTAATTATTTCGTGTCTGGGTTTATTCCAAGTTGAAGGCTTGGCCCAGTTGGTTGTGTGTGGTGTTGACTTGGGCTTTGGCGCGGGTTCGAACCCCGGCCAGAGCAAAATTATTTTTTTTGATATATTTATAACACAACACATATATAATATTATATATATAGTATTAGGGTTCCAATAATGCGACAAAATAAATAAATGCGAATATATAAGATAAAACTTGACGTTTTTATTAATGACGAACGTGTAACGTACAAGTTTAAATGCGTAATGTTACATTTGGGCCGGGTTTCTAACAGATCTGGGCTTGGGCTACTTTTGTGGGTTACAGCATATATAGGAAGAGAGGGGGTTTGGGCTTAGGCTATGGTGTTTGGTTGTTTGAGTCTGATTCGCTAGTGTATAGTTTCTAACATTTTTTTTTTACATTATTATCATATATATGTATATATATATATATCTAAGGTGTGTGGTCGGGAAATAAGACTTAGGCACATTGTGAAAATAATATACGTATTATAATTTGAAAATTTGGCGATGTTACAACATTTACATATATAACAAGGGTCTCCATTCTAACACTAAGGTGAGTTTACATAGCCCCTTTTCTCTATTTTCACTATTTTTGGGGTGAAACATGTTTAAACATTTTATACTATCGTTTACTCATATTTACTTGTGATTCAATTACATCATCATTCTATCATTTGACTGTAACAAAAAGACACAGTACAATCATTAACAATGATCAAGCCGCCTGTTTAGATTATAGCGCTATAGGTCTGACAAACCCATCCCCCGCATAAATTCAGGGATGATCGATAACAGCAACAACATTTAACTAACTTGCGAGTTAGTCAACAGTCGACACAAGGTTTGGTTGTACAAAGACGCATTGTTACATGTCGGTATCATACTCTATCATCATACAACTCTGAGTGTTGTACAAACTATTGTTATCAATTATTTTTCAAAAACCTATGTAATTCTCACCAACAATTGTTGACCCAAAATATTTCCAACTTAACATGTTTCAGGTTCTACTTGCTTGAAGATTTGCTTGAAGATATGTGCATAGTTTTATTCAATTTGATGTACGAAATTCTTGTAGAACCATTGTACGTAAATTATTTAAATCATTTAATGAAATTTATTATTCACCATGAGCTACTGAACGATCATCACTACGTGACATCCCGATGTTTCCGCCATCGGTTGGGGTGTTACAGACACACTGTTGCACCCCACACCGACAGATTCGCGTACCAAACTCCGCAAAAGGCTTATCCATGTTGACTTAAACATTGGAAATCATTGTTAGAACCCAAAACCACTGACACTTGAACCAACGGACTTGCCACTTAAGTTCCGATCACATCATGACACGATTCGAGAAAAAAATCACTTGGCACTTGAACTAACAGCCTCACCATTTAAGTTCCAATCATATGATGACACGATTCAAGAAAAAAAATCCCTTTAAAATCCATTTTTTACAAGAATGTCATGCTTACTGTTCGTTAAAGTTGTAAAACTAATATATATGATAATGATAATTAGTTTATCTCTAGGGTGCTTCCCGGGATAGACAAATCTAATATGAAGTGATAAAATGTGTGTACCGTAAAAGGAATAGGTCGTTTTTTCAGATTTTTTTTAAAGGATCAACACTCGATAACTCATAAAATTTACTTCTAATTCTACATGTGCACATCTTGCTTGAGTGAAGTTTCTATACAACTTTGTTACTTCCTTAAGACATTCTAAGGCTGTGATGTGAACATTGAAAAAAAACCAAATTCGTATCAAATAATATATCATGATGATGATTGATTTAAAAGGCGTGCATGATGGGTGATTAATTATCACTTATTAACTAGAGGTTTACCTGGTGTCTAAGAATCATAGGCTACATCTAACCGGCTTAGCAACCTTTGTAATCAATAATTCTAACAACATCAATTAAAATACAAAAAAAAGTTAGATTCTTACCAAACTGACTACATCTGTAAATATATATGTAGTTAGCGGATTCTTATATGTAATAGTATGTTCAAAACACATATATACTATCTTCACACGATTAGTGACTTGCGTAAACATGATTAATGAATTACGTGAACACATTGTGTTTTTTTTAAACCCACTAAAAAGTCATTTTTTTTGTTTTTTGTATTAACACTATAGTGCTAGTTGGAAAGATAATAAAACATTCGTTAACCTGGTGTAATTTTTTTTTTTAAAAAAAAAATGTTATATATAAAAGTTACTAACGTTTAAAAATTGTGGGGCCATGCACATGAATAGAAAAAGACTTTTGAAGGGAAATCAATGGGTGTGAAAACCTCACCTAGTATCATGTGGCATATCCCTTTTCCTTTATTATAGATATAGATATAGATATAGATGTCATGCTTACTGTTTATCAAAGTTGCAAAACTAATATATAGGATAACTAGTTTATCCCCCGGGATTAAAAAAAATTAATATGAAGTGAGGAAATGTTTATACTATAAAGGAATAGGCCGTTTTCTTCGATTTTTTTTTTGTAAAGGATTAACACTCGAGAACTCATAAAACCTTTCTAATTTTATGTGTGCACGTTTTGCTCAAGTGAAGTCTCTGTACTACTTTGTCACCTTCTCAAGACACTTTAAAGCTTCGATGTGAACTTAGAAAAAAAAACCAAATTGGAGGTGACAAAGAAGCTATACTTTGATATGTCATTACATTAGACAATAGGATATGCAAATAAAAAGGATAAAAAACTTGTTTTTATAAATGTAGTATGAAAAAGTTATGGTTATTTAAAAAATGAAGATAAAACCTGAAAAAAGTCAATATTTATGCTGATAGACTATAATACTATTTTGGCTAATGACACGTGTTATCATTCTATTCCTTCTTACCCTTTTTATATTAAGTTTTTTTTTCTAATAATCTCTATAGTAAGTCATAACATGTGGATACATTTGTAATTTACCCTTATTTTAAAACACGTAGTATTCATTTAATCAGTTTGATGCATATACTCTACTCTTATGTAATACTCTTATCGTAAAAAAACCTTAATATAAAAAGTGTAAGAAGGATTAAGAGGCTGATAATAGCACTAGCCAAAAAAATATTATTGTCAATCATCGTTGACTTTTTCAAGTTTTACCTCCATTTTTTAAACAACTATAACTTTTGCATATTACATCATTTTATAAAAAGAACACCATAAAAACAAGTTTTTCATCCTCTTTCATTTGCATACCCCATTGCCATAGTTTAAAAAAAATTGCTGGAACGCTAGAATCCTGCTACAAGCCACTTGAGAACGTTGTTTCGGTACCGGAGCACGAACCTGTTAAGACACGAACACGAAACTTGTAAATACGAACACGACACAAAATTTAATCGTGTAATTTTTTTCAAACACGAACACGAACCTGTGTATAACAGGTTAACAAGATAAGACATGACAAGACACGATAAGGAACACTTACTAAAATAAGTTAACACGACAGGACACGATAAAACACGATAAGACATGATAAGAAACACGATAAGACACGACAAGACCTGTTAAGACACGTACACGATAAGACACGAACACGAAACAGGTAAACACGAACACGACACGAAAATAAACAGGTCTTAACGTGTTGACCTGTTATAGACATGAAACCTGTTAAGGCCAAACATGAAACCTGTTAAAATCGTGTAGGTTCGTATCAGGTTATCGTGTTCGTGTCTAAATTGCTAGCCCTACTTCTTTGGAACTTTAACTTCGACTTAAAACCACACGCTTTCGGCGAATACTCCATTGTCGTCGTTCAAGCCAATAATTCGCTCGAAGATCAAGCTCAGGTGTTGACTACACCTTCTGCTACTTACGTCGCTGTTTACGACGGTCAGGGTGGTCCCAAAGCTTCTAGATTCATCACTACTTACCTCTTCGCTTACCTACAAAGTTATATTTGATAACAGACACAACTTATACCTCTTAAACAAAACGCAAGTTATATCCGATAAAACGCAAGTTATACTTGATAAAAGACGAAAGTTATACTTAATAAACGTAAGTTATACCTGATAAAAGATGCAAGTTACATTTGATAAAAAAACGCAAGTTGTACATGATAAAACGCGAGTTATACCTGATAAAAAGATGCAAGTTATATCTGATAAAAAAACGCAAGTTATACACGATAAAACGCAAGTTATCACCCCAACAGTTTTTTTTTTTAAAGTATAGAAATAGGACATGCAAATGAAAGATGATAAAAAGTTTATTTTTATGGTGTATTTTTTTCTTAAAATAATGAACGTTTAAAAAATTGGGGTGAAACTTAATAATTGTAGGTTATATATAAATTTTGTTATTCTTCTTCTTTTTTAAAAACTCAACGTATATTTTTCGCCTTTTAATCTGTTATTTTTTTTTTTTTGAAAAGACCAACAGAATTTTATTCATAAAAACTGATTAACAAAAGTTAATCAGACACCAATGCACCAAAGTACAGGCCATTGAAAAACAAACAGGCACCTACACATCTATACAAGATAAATTAAAATCGCACCAGTTTTCCCATGTCAGCCCTGCTGTTTTCGCACGATTTCTTAACCACAGAAAACCAAAAATTCTAATATCTTCTTTTATCTTGTCTAATACGACCCGTCGTCCGTTAAAGACCACATCATTTCGGCATCTCCAAATGACCCAAAGAGTAGTTCTACTCACCAAAGAGATTACCTTCCTCCACTTTAACGAACCTCTATTCCGCTTATGAATGTTGTCCAAATCTTTGAGTTCCAAAACATATATCGGGTTCAATCGACACCAATGCGCTATGTATTCCCATAGCTGCGTCGCAAATACACAAGAGGCAAATAGATGAATGGCTGATTCCTCTTGTTCGTCACACAACCTGCAGCGCCTATTCTGAATAATAACATTTCTCCTGGTGAGAGCCATGATTGTAGGGAGTTTGTCCTGAACTAGACGCCACACCATGAAATTCACTTTTATAGGTACCCAATTATTCCATTCAAAATCCAGCCCAGTGTTCGCAAAACTAGCCGAATGCATCTTGTCACGAACACTACGGACAGAAAACGTACCCGACCTATCCAGCAACCAGGTCCATCGATCTTCATCTAGAGTGAACATAAAAGCCTGCAGCGCAGCCGTGAGGTTATGTAGCTCCAAGACTTCATACGGCTCAGAAGGACTTCTAACCCATTGAAAAGACAACACAATATTGGCCCCCGAGAAACCAACTCTATCGCGGATGCACACCGTTTTCCTCCTCTCCAGGATAAACAATCTGGGAAATTTCTCTTGTAGAGGCACATCAAATAGCCATTTATCCTTCCAAAAACTCAAGTCGCTTCCCCGCCCTGGATTGGCCCGAAATAACGACACCAAATCCATATTATTAGCCCAAAAATCAGCCTCAATTCCTTTTATTTGTTTCCAAGGACCAGATAAGGTGTTTCTAACCGGTAAAAAACTCCAAGCCCTCGAGTTGCTATGGATACCCCAAATCACTTTGCGCCATAAACTATTGTTTTCAACCTTGAAACGCCACCACCATTTTGCTAACATAGCAAGGTTCGCAATCCGGAGGGACCCCAGCCCCAAACCTCCCAAATCTTTCGGAGTCATAGCATTTTTCCAAGCCACCCATTTCATCTTATCATCGCCATTCACCGATCCCCAAAGGAAGTCTCTTCGTAATTTTTCTAACTTTTTGATAACACCAAGAGGGGCTTTATAAAGCGAGAAGTAATAAGTAGGTAGGGCATTCAACACTGCCCGAACCAAAGTGATCCGGCCCCCGAATGATAAAGTATTAGCTTTCCAAATTGATAGTCTTTTTTTAAATATTTCCACGATCGGGTTCCAGTTCTTGATCAAGTTCATATTTGCGCCAACTTGCATACCCAAATATTTAAAGGGAAAAGAACCCCTTATGCACCCCATCATATTGGCCAAAAGTTGAACATGCGTATCTTCGATCCCCACCCCATATAGACTGCTTTTCGCCAAATTTACTCGGAGCCCTGATGTAAGATAGAAGCACCGCAGAATCCGTTTTAAATTCAGCAGGTTATCAAAAGACCATTCCCCTAAAAATATAACATCATCAGCATAGAGAAAACGAGACAAAGGAGGACTGTTCGCATTAATAGATAAGCCTTGGAATACACCAATTGAGCACGCTTTCTTCATAACCCCGGTCAAAGCTTCCATAGCGAGCACAAATAAAAACGGGGACAGCGGGTCGCCTTGTCGCAGACCCCTATGGCACTTGAATTCTTGAGTCGGAGACCCATTCACCAAGATAGATGCTCGGGCCGATGAAACGATGAACATAATCCACTTTCTCCACTTTAGTGGGAACTTCATTTGTAATAGAATAGAATCAATAAATTCCCAGCTTAGCGAATCGTATGCTTTTTCAATGTCCACCTTGAAGATCATGCCTGCTTTCTTCGACTTTTTGAGCCATGGAATCACCTCATTCAATATGATAGCCCCATCCAGAATGTTCCTATTAGCCAAAAAGGCCGTTTGTTCCTCAGAAATTAGCTTATTAATCACCACCTTCATTCTATTCACCAAAACTTTCGAGATAATCTTATTAATACAGCCGATCAGACTGATAGGACGATACTCATGAAGCCCCCCGGATCATTTTTCTTAGGAATGAGAGCTATAAATGACGCCATACAACCTGTATTAATATGATCTTCATCAAACAACACACCAAACATATTAGCAAAATCACCTTCAAGTGTATCCCAACAATTTTTTATGAACTGCAAGTTTATCCCATCCGGCCCCGGGGCCCGATCACCATCACATTCCCACACCGCTGCCTTGATCTCGGACACAGAAAATGGGGCCACCAAAGAAACTGATTCAGCAGCCGATACTTCCTTCAGAAACGGGCACTGCAAAGTAGGTCTTTGTCGCATCGGTTCTTGAAACTTGTTAGCAAAAAATGAGAAAATAAAATCTTTTACCAGAGGAGGCGATGTTACCCACACACCATCGATCATCAAGCCGTTTATCCGATTGTTACTCGTATTCGCGTTTACTACTTTGTGGAAGAAAGCCGAATTTTCGTCACCATATTTTGCCCATCGAACTCGAGACTTTTGCTTAAGATCCATAATCTTAATTTTGTCCGCCTCCAGTAAATAATTCTTGCATCCAGCTCTATCCTCCATTTCAGAAGGATCAAGAGATCTTGTTTCTGCCAAAACCTCCAATTCTTCTAATCTTTTCAGTTTAGTTTTATACGAATCCTCCATGATGACTTTTTGAGATATAACCCAATCCTTCATCCTTTTTTTAATCCATTTCAGCTTAACATCTAGCGCTAGATCGTAATCCAAGTGAACCGTGGATAGCAGTATGGGACAGTGATCAGAAATGACGTTAGACAAAGCCACTACCGATGCTGACGACCACTTATTCAAAAAGCCACGACACATCAGAAAACGATCCAACTTACTCATCTTACTCCCGTTATCCGACCGATATGTATACTGTCTCCCCCCCATGTGATACTCCACCAGATCCGCTCTTTCAATGAATTGATTAAAATAGTGGGCATTCGCCTCAATGAATTCAGAATTCCTCCTTTCTTCCGGCGAGCGCACATCATTGAAATCCCCCAGCAACACCCATAGCCCCGGTAATGCATATCTAATCTGAAGTAATTCATCCCATAAGCCTCTTCTCGCACCTGTTTTGACACCTTCTTCCTCAATCAGAGCCTTCATCTGGGCATGAGCATCAGCCAAGTGAAAACCAAGATTGGATCCCACACCAATTGTGGCAGATGCCTCCAAATCATTGCTGCCATCATTCCCATCGATCCCTTTATTAGCCTCGCATGTATCCTCCACGTTTATGTTGTTAGCTTCCACAGACATTTGAGCTTCATTAGCTGTGTTATTACTTACAGGAGCAGGGGTATTCAAGTCTAAGTTTTCTTGTACTGGGAGTTGAAAGTCAAACGGGATGGCCCAATCCCCTTCTAATCCATCACATTGATCTCTCGGTTTTAGGCCCGTATGTCTTCTGGGCCTTTTTCTTGAGGTACCTCCTTGAGAGCCCACACCAATTTTAAATGGGTTTTCTCTAATCTGATAAATTTTCTTTTGTGTCCCACCAGACACCTTTTCATGTGGACCCCCCATCTCTAGATCTGTATCCATAACATTAGTACCATCCAACATATTGACGGCGCATGCACTGTGTACCCCATGACCGTTATTTCCGAAACCCGAGTCCTCGAGTCCCACAATGTGTCCAACTAAACGCGCCATCACCGGCGATGATACCGGGATGTCTACATTCCGGCAAGGCGGTCCGTTTACCTCATCCCCAAGAATCTCACCCTCCTCAACATCATTTGGAAACTCAGCCATGAAACCCGCTGATCTAATTGAAGATAAGTGATTAGCGGATGACAATTCTTCAATGACAGACTTTATTCTCGGATTATTGTCCTCGGAGACCCATGCCTTGTACTTCTTGCCAATCCACGACACTACTATCTCCTCCTCAATCTTTCTACCAACTTCTGAAAGAATCCAACAATGACCCGAAGAGTTGTCTGCTTTTGACCATGAAAAATCCGATTCACCGATAAGTTTCCCAAAACATCTTCCAATCCTATCATACAACTTACTATCCCTAAGGTGTACTGGAATACCATCAATCTTCAACCAGACTAACCGGTCGAAATGAAGCTCTTGTCCTTTCCACAAATGAGCCCCGGCTATAACACTACTCCAAGCTTTAACTTCTTTATCCATGAATTGCAAAGCAGACCTCTTATCCTTGAAGACAATCATACATTTCAGACCTCCCAAATAACAAACCGGATTCTCCATGAAACCTCCGACATCCAGTAACGTTCTCATTTCTTCTAGACCCAAGACCTCTTTCAGTTCCACTATTACCGACCTCATCATGCAATGATCCGGATAAAAGGGAATCCTATCATCTGCCACCACCTCTATCACCTGCTCCTTTTCAACATCTGGGATCCCCGTAGCAGCAGCTCTAAATGATTTCTCAATAGTTTTCACCGACGGCCTAACCGGGATGGACGCCTTCAACGGCGGGTCCTCCTTCCTGGACCAATGGGGAGGAGGCACCTTCTTACTTAGCCCCTGTTGGATCTCCGGGAAGCAATGAACTATCTTCTTATGCTTCTTGTCAAATTTGGCTAGCGATACACTAACTCTGGCTTCGTATATGGTAACCTCGTTCATACTTCTGAGCATTGAGTTAACATCTTGCACTCCGGCAATCCTCACAAAACCAAAGAAGTTACCCCTATTATCTCGTTTCCGAGCCACGTATGCATCTTTTACGACCCCATGCGGTTGAAACGCCATCCATAATAATGAGTCCGAAACTCCACCAGGAAGATTTGCTACGAAGAATGTAGTTACCTGAGTTCTTTTTTTCCGGTAGTCGACCTCCGTCCAACTTTCACCTCTCATTTTTCCGGTTTTCCCCTAGCTTTAGTTATTATATATCCTTTTAATCTGTTATTGATTCATTTAAATCAAAAGTTTATGTTAATGTTTTTTGTACCGCGTACTCTCTTAATAATATAATTTTTTTTAGTAATAAACGTGACTAATTTTTATATTTTAACTTGGAGAAGGGGAAAAATCAAAAGTTAAACCCTCCTCCACATCTCATCTCATCTCTAAAACCCTATTCTTCTCTCTGCTGCTTCTTCTTCTTCCAGAGTCTTGTGTCGTCTTCTTCTTCTTCCTCTCACCAATCATGTATCGATTCGCACTAAATCTTGCTTCTAAATCCAGGTTATTTCTTAACCATCACAATTATACTTAATCAATCAAGATTTAATTGTTGTTTTTTTTTGTTCAAAAAGCTTATTACTTTGCCACTATTTCTTCTTGTTATTTTCTTTCAGGATTGCAACCAACAGAACCCAACTGGTATGATGCATCCATCTCTTTATTGTATAATTCTTACACACCCATTTATGTAATAATATATGTTAATATGTATCTATCTGCATACTGCATAACAGATTGGAAGTAGGTTGAATTTGAGTAGAAACTATGCAGCTAAAGACATCAGATTTGGAGTTGATGCTAGGGCCTTAATGCTTAGAGGTGTTGAAGAGCTTGCTGATGCTGTTAGAGTTACTATGGGTCCAAAGGTACTCTCTTTTATAACCCATGATTTTAAATTTTATATCTTTAATTAATTTCTCTTTATAGTTTACTAGGTTTTTTTTTTTTTTTTTTCTTTTTTTTTCCGAAATAGAAAGCAAACGGGCAACAAGCTTAGCGCAAGCCCTTTTTGCATATCCCATAAAAATTATATCTTTGGGTCATCTGTGTAAATCTTGGAGTTCTAGTGAATCATTATACATTGGTTACTGTAAACCTCACATGTGTTTTAATTTTTAAATTTTGATTTATTGTTTAAGGGCTGAGCTAATATTGAACTTGTATACTTTAAAGATTGATAAAAAAAAGTATCTTTTGTTAGGGGCGTAATGTAGTGATTGAGCAAAGTTACGGAGCGCCAAAAGTAACTAAAGACGGAGTAACTGTTGCAAAAGCCATTGAATTTAACGATAAAGTAAAAAATGTTGGTGCAAGTCTTGTGAAGCAAGTTGCTAATGCTACAAATGATGTTGCTGGTGATGGTAATAATATTCACTCCATGATGAATTTATGCTTTATTATTTTTGTAATAAGTATAAATGATCCCTTGTCACGTTTCTTATAATGGTTTGTGTTTCAGGTACTACTTGTGCAACAGTCCTTACACGTGCAATATTCTCAGAAGGGTGCAAATCGGTTGCAGCTGGTGTGAATGCAATGGACCTCAGGCGAGGTATTTCCATGGCGGTTGATGCGGTTGTAACAAACTTGAAGAGTAGAGCACGCATGATAAGCACATCCGAGGAAATCACACAGGTTGGTGGTTTGGTATATAATGTTTTTTTGTACTATATGTTTGTTCAATAAAGCAAACTATTAAAAGTAACCGATGTTATGTGCTATTGGATTGAGAACCACATAATAACTCGAAACTAGGGATACAGTCTTGGCCCTTAGATAAAACAATGAATGGTCACAAATATGTCTTTTTTTAACGGGCAACTAAATGTAATATAAGTAACAGGTGGGTACGATTTCTGCAAACGGAGAACGTGAAATCGGTGAATTAATAGCCAAAGCTATGGAGAGAGTTGGGAAAGAGGGTGTCATCACAATTCAAGTAAGCTGCATTTAGTTACTCTTTAACCTTCATTACTAGGGATTTAATTTGTTTTAATTTACATCAGATAGTTATTTATTTATTTTGCTACATTTGTATAACGAACTGATGTAGGATGGGAAGACATTGTATAATGAACTAGAAGTTGTTGAGGGAATGAAGTTGGACAGAGGATACATATCTCCGCATTTTATTACAAACCAAAAAAATCAAAAATGTGTAAGTAAATGTGATTATTACTTTGTTAGAATATGAGTATATAAGTTGTACTATATTTATCTAATAGAATACACACATTCATTGATGTTTTACAGGAACTAGATGACCCTATTGTTCTAATACACGAGAAGAAGATTTCAAACATTACTTCAGTTATTAAAGTGTTAGAGTTGGCACTGAAGGTAGTATTGTCCATCATCAGTTTAGTTATGATATCATTTGTGTTTGTTAATCTATTATTGTATTATGATTTATGTTCAGAAACAAAGGCCCCTGTTAATTGTCGCTGAAGATGTGGAAAGTGAGGCATTGGCTACCTTAATTCTTAACAAGCTTCGTGCTGGAGTTAAGGTATTCTTTTCATAAATTTTAAATTAGTTATCTCTGGATTTTTGAATAACTATTGTCCTTGGTTTATGTAACTGACTGTTTTTATAGGTATGTGCTATAAAAGCACCTGGTTTTGGTGAGAACAGAAAGGCAAACTTGCAAGATCTTGCCACTCTTACCGGTGGTCAGGTGAGTTTTGATGTTATATAAATGGAAAGGATATTTATGTTTCCAAGTGGCGAATGGGTAGGTTGAATAATGCATCAATACAATTCCTTTTTTATATGTGATGGATGGATTGGATTGACCCGTCAATCCTTTTTGTCGAATTCTATGCTTTTTAAATAACTATAGGCTTATGCTGAATATATACACAACTACAAGTCCCTGTGCTTTATATTCACATCATTAGATTCCTTAATGTTTAAAGTTATGGGGAAAGTCTGCTTTTATCTTTCCGATAAAGAAGTCCTTTTGCATGATGAAATTAAATCTTTCAACTTTTTAAAAGGCTCTTCCTGTGTGATAGATCCTTTATGACGTGCATTGCATTTTACCTGCAGCTCATAACTGAAGAACTCGGTATGAATCTTGACAATCTAGAGCCAGAAATGCTCGGTTCTTGTAAAAAGGTTTGTTGCATCACTTCAAGTATTAATAGCAGTTAGTGATTAAATTTTAAGGCTGGTATATAATTCGCTATCAATGTTGTAGGTCACTGTATCCAAAGATGACACAGTTGTGCTTGATGGTGCCGGTGATAAGAAGTCTATAGAAGAACGATGCGAACAGGTGCACTTTTAATAAAATGATTTTGTAAAATACATTTTTAACGAAATAAAAGAAATATTAATCGTCATTGTTTTACAGATAAGATCAGCAATCGAGTCTAGCACATCTGATTATGATAAAGAGAAATTGCAAGAAAGGTTAGCCAAGCTTTCTGGTGGTGTTGCTGTACTCAAGGTCTGCAATTTTTCTCGACTAATATGTACCTTATTATTAGAAACGGCTTGTGGTTATGTTTAAATAAGATTTTTTTTTCTTAAATCTAGATTGGAGGAGCTAGTGACACTGAAGTAGGTGAAAAAAAAGATAGGGTTACAGATGCTTTAAACGCCACAAAGGCGGCTGTTGAGGAAGGAATTGTTCCAGGTATATTGTTCAACTTTTTTGTTGTAATGCTTCTGAATTAATCATTAAAAAAATTAATACAGATATAATAATTCCATTTTTATGCAGGTGGCGGCGTTGCGCTTCTGTATGCATCTAAAGAATTGGATAAGTTGCCGACAGCCAATTTTGATCAGAAAATAGGCGTTCAGATTATTCAAAATGCACTAAAGGTCAGAACAGTCATGGCTACTACATGTCTAACGGGGCGGGCTAGATCAGGTTGCATTTTTACAAAAAAAAAAAAAAAAGAATTAAGGAGCAATTTTTATGTCTTTCGAGAACTGCGAAAATTCATACACGGCCTTCTCAATTTCGTAAAATCATCTTTATCCTTTCAAAACACAAAAGAGTATCATATTTATTCATTTCATAGTAAATAAACTAAAAATCAGTTTCTTGCAAGTTATAATTGCTTGTTTCGTTGGATAAACGAAGAAACATTCTGCGTTGAGACGAATCTTAATAACGTTGTTTTGTCTTTTTACTCTACTACTTGCAGATGCCAGTTCATACAATTGCTTCTAATGCCGGAGTGGAAGGTGCAGTTGTGGTTGGTAAGCTTTTAGAGCAGGATGACCCAGATCTTGGGTATGATGCAGCTAAAGGTTTGAACTTTGAACATATGTTTTTTTTTCTTTTTTAATTTTGAATTATTGTTGATAAGTAATTCTTTTGGAATGGGAAATCCTTATGAACTCTGTTGATATGTAGGTGAATATGTTGATATGGTGAAAAATGGTATCATTGACCCGCTTAAAGTGATTAGAACAGCCTTAGTTGATGCAGCAAGGTTAGTTAACATAACAACCATGGTTGGGTTGGGTTGGATTTGATTATATTATATCGGGTTACTTACCTGCTTTTCTGTTTGTGTGTAGCGTGTCTTCTTTGATGACTACCACCGAAGCTATTGTGGTTGAAATCCCCCAACCAGCTAGTGAAGCGGCTCCAGGAATGGGCGGGGGCATGGGCGGCATGGGTGGGGGAATGGGAGGCATGGGCTTTTAGTCTGCCGTGTGATACTGCAACTGATTGACATACATTCTACTGACGAAATAACACACGGAAGGCTGGCTTAGTGTGATTTTAATGTGAGAGTTAGAGTAACTTGATTAGCATGCGGATATTTATTCAAGACAAGTTTTATGAACAATTCTTGATCATTATTAGATTCATATTTTGATATAATTCCAATGTTGCTTAATGGATGTTATGTTTTGTGTCAAGTAAAAATGAGTTGGTGTTGGTTGAAAGTAGAGGTGCTAAATGGGTCAACCCGCGACACAAATGCGGCCTGTCTAGCTAAGTAGGTTTGGGGACTCAACTTGAAACTGGCCCGAACCCATTTATGTTGGTCCCAAACCCATAAATTTAATATTAAGTTCCTGTAGTGTTCTTGTTTCCTGCTAAAAAATCACACCTTTAGTTGAAAGATAAAAACTTTTAAGCATTTTGATTTGCAGTGATTGTATTCCTTAATTTATTCTAATTTAGAAAACAAAGATAATAACAGAAAAAAAAAAGGTTAATCAATCTAAGGGATGTAACCGCTAAAAAGTTAAGACACTAGTATCGGAACCATTAACAATATTCGTTTATTCGGTTTTGAATTGATGTAAAACACGTAATGGTATCCTTTTAGACATGACAATTTTATTTTTTTGGTTGATAAAGCAAGTGCCGGTGTCGTAGTGAAACGAACCGATACCAACCGAACTCCTACCGCAACGTGCTGAGAAATTCTATTGGTTTATTTCAATTATACTGAAACAATAAGTATGCATGATTATATATACATAAAAGTAAAAGTTCATTAAAATAAATGATTTAGGTAACTAAGGTTAAGTAGTTAGGATCATTTGTTCAAAAGGATGGGGATATAGATAGTGACGTAACACATCGCATACAAGCCGGGTGATGTAAGTGGAGAGCAGCCACGGGAGTATTGTGCGATAAGCGGTTCCCAAATAAATTGAAAGGGAAATTTTACAGGACCGCAATTAGACCTGCTATGTTGTATGGGACAGAGTGCTGGGCAATCAAGAAGACGCACGCACGCAAGATGGAGGTCGCTGAGATGAGGATGCTTAGGTGGATGGGCGGGCACACAAGGATAGATCGGATTAGAAACGAGGTCTTTAGAGAGAGGTTTGGAGTGGCTAGGATATCAGACAAGATAAAGGAAGGGAGATTGAGATGGTTTGGACATGTGAAGAGGAGACGAACAACAGCGCCAGTGAGAGCAGTGGAAGCATGCGTTGTAGAGGGGAGAAGGAATAGGGGCAGACCTTAATTGACCTGGGATGAGCGAATTAGACAGGATCTCATAGAGTTGCACCTCTCTGAGGACATGGTCCAAGAAAGGAGTTCGTGGAGAAGTAGGATTAAAGTAACCGACTTTTAGGATTTAACACTTAGGTAGCATAACCGGGTATTATGAGGAGGCCTTAACTATAGGTTTTCTAAACCTATTTTGATTCATGTGTCTATTTATCCTGTTTTCTTAAGCAGTGTGAAACTTACATGTGGTTGTAGTCTCGTGTACATGTTTGTATGATGTTCACTGTATTATATTTTTATGCACTATCTTACTAGCTTATTACTGCACTTGGTCCGTTAGCCGATAGCGATATATCCCTATGGTGCTTGTCTCGTTACTTGTATGCTTGCCTGTCTTCTGTTCTCTCTTTTTGAGCCGGGGGTCTTTCTGGAAGCAGCCTCTCTATCCTTATGGGTAGAGGTAAGGTGTGCCTACATCTCACCCTCCCCTGACCCTACAAATAGTTTCTACTATTCGTGGGATATACTGGGTATGATTGATTGATTGATTGATTTAGTTATGAAATATGAGTAATACAAGTTAGGTTTGTTCAAGGTTATGTTTAAAACTATGAAACTGTTAAAAACGGTCATCCGGATTTGTTTAGCGGTTCGTTTTCTTTCTTAACTCTTCCGACGGCCTATTTCAAAAAATGTCAACCCATAGTGAACGGTTTGGCTTACGGTTTATATATTTAATGTTATATGGATACACACACATAGGCACACACCATAAAGGGGTGCCTAGACGATACATAGGGGAACATGTAACATCCGGTCCAGAGCTCACGGATTTGCTTTTGGTTGCCCCGGTGGAGACTTCCCATGAGGTCACCCATCCTGATACTTCTCCCACCTGAGCACGCTTAACTGTGGAGTTCTCCTCTCATTCACTAACATTAAGCCCCAAAACGCGTTGGTGATTTAAGAGGCAAGACATTACTTATGAACCAAGGATCTCTCCTGGCCACGGCCGATGTGGGATTTTCCTAGATTGTCACATTCACCCCATGTTAGAGTCTCATCGTCCCTGGTGAGGTATGCACCCACCATCCCGAACGGCACAAGAGTGGCTCTGATACCATCTGTCACACCCTCAAATTTCCACTGCGGGGTTTATACCGCGAGACGCATGACATATCAGGATCCCATAGCCATAAGTCATATGAACGAACTCTAAATGCCCAAACCATTTAGTTCGTTTTCAAAGACCAAGTTTAGTTAAGCTGCGGAGGCGTAAACCAAATTTAAACCTTTTAAAACCATGCGCAAAACAACGCGCCCAAATTAAAACCATATGAAAGAAAATGTAAAAGCATAATATGTAATTTAGGTGAATGCCCAAGACCCCAAATGCAGTGAAGTGTGCAGTGCTTTTTAATCGTGGCACCGGAAGCTAACTACCTGCAAAAGCATGTATATCGTGGGTCAACAAACAATGTTGATGAGTTCACAAAGTAAAGAAGGTGAGTAAGTAAATGCGCTGGTTTCCAAAACCACGTATCCAAGTAAAAGCGTAAGTAATTAAGTTGGTTCCAAAAATCGTGTAACCACTAGTTTATCGCATGCCAAGGGTAGCTAACCCATTCATGATAACTAACACCGATATACCGAACTGCTAATGTACGTGTTGTCACAAATGTGAGCAGTTTTCCTTGCATCATTGCCTATCAACAATGATAATCTGTTAAGTTATAGTTCACTCCCGCACTCCCCCGAGCCGGTGTGAGGTTTGTCAGACCTAATAGCGCTATCAACTAATAACCCGCTTGCCATAATCCGGCAACCCATTCGGTACGTGAAGGACTTACAGTGATAGAGTTGGTTTAGTTCATCAAGGACAAAGTTTGCGAACTAGCAAAACCCCGACCCACACAAGGAGTCATAGCACCCCAAACTCGGGATGTGTAAGTAGTCCCAAACCGGACTAGAAAAAGTTAAGTAAGTTGTCTCAAACCCGAGACGCATGCTTTTGAGAAAAAAAGTAGTGAAACTCACCTTAGTATGCAAACAAATAAATCCAAACTCCAAAGTAGGGTGTGCTACTGACTCCCTAGTATATGTGTCACTAAGTAAGTATATGTGTAATACCATTACACCAATACTAAAATCAAATCGAAGAGAATAAAATGCTCGTTTTTATAGTGATTTTTTTAATTGTAACATATGAAAAAGTATGATTGTTTAAAAATCGTGTGGTAGTTTGTTTAAAAGTCAACAATATGTTATGTGGACTGGTGTTTGAGTACTTGCTTATTATAGAATTCTTGAAAACTTTGTGTTAACATTTTTTGACAACTTGTAGTACAAGACTTGTTTAGTCCAATTGAAAAATTAGTAGTGACATTTTGGCTTTACGGTTTGACAAAAAGCCGTCAAAATCGGATCATGAACACCCTGTGAAAAAAAGTAAAAACCAACAAAAGAAATTTAAGGATTATTGTTGGAACAAATGCTTTAATGAAGCACAACTAAAGTCTAATGAACAAATTAGAAATATTGGTATTGTTACTGAGCATGTTGAATCAATGTTTTAATTCCTACCTACTTTCACCAACTTCCTAATTTCACATCGTCGGCATGTTTTTATTTTATCTCATTTGTTGGGCGGGCAATTAAGTAAGGTAAAGATAAAATATAGGAACGTGTGGTTTTGTTCTAACGGCTATTTCTAGAAGTCACCGACACATTTTCTACCCCTCACCCCATTCATACGCTTGATATGCTAATACTAGACTCAAGTCGACTCATGACTCGGTTTTCGATTTATATAAACAAAAAAAGAAAAAAGAAAAAAATGTGACGTTAGACATGTAGGAACTAACAATATATAATATAGTATCGAAACGGATTTTGTACATAGTAATTTATCATAACTCATTTTTTCAAGCGCAATCATATTTTGATGCAACGAAAAAGAAACAGAAAAGATACAAAATCAAAATTTCTAAAATAAAATGTGGTAGACGATGCAAACCCACGTCACCCAACCGGGATGGTTGGGGATGTTGCCCTCCTTGAGCGTGTTTTTTCCCTCCCTGTTCAAACTGTTAAAAGCATTCCCCCCAGTTGTCGTCTGATGTTTGCTCAAGTGTTAACAGGTGCCTTGCGCAAAGTGGTGGCGTCGCCAGGCTCGGTTGACAATTGGGTCCAATTGTTATTACTTCCGCGGTTAACCCTGAGGGTGGTCAGACCGTCCTCCAGGCAAGAGCGAAGATCAGGGAACAAGAAATCTTTGCAGTGTAGTAGCATCATGCAAGCGCTTGCAGTATGGAAATATGGGTCCGGGTTTGCGGTCTTGGTCTCTTCCCTCTTGGATTGCGTGGGAGAGGTTGTGGTACCTAGGGGAGAAGTCAGAAGGGAAGAGGACAATGAAAGGGAAACCAATATAAAGCAATGTCTTCGAAAAGTCAGGGATGGGCATTTCACAGCGGCGGTTAAGGTTTTGTGCTCCAGTGGGGTTGCCCCTCTATGTGAATCGACCCTGAAAGCCCTCATTGATAAACACCCAGTGATGCCGCCTCCATCCTTTCCTTCTAGTCCTATTGCCCAACCCGCTCTATCTGTAGATGGGGATTGTGTGCTCAAATGTATCCGATCTTTCCCTAAAGGGACGTCTTGCGGCAGGGACGGGATACGGGCCCAACACCTGTTGAATGCTATTGGAGGCGAAGGCTCGGTGTCTTCCTCGGGTTTGCTCGCCGCCATCACTGAAGTCGTTAACTTATGGCTTGGGGGGCTTGCCCTAAGACACTTGCCGAGTTTGTTGCCTCAGCCCCCCTCACCCCCTTATTGAAGCCCGATAATGGAATTCGGCCTATTGCTGTGGGGGGCATTTGGCGAAGGTTGGTTTCTAAGGTGGCAATGAAGAAGGTTGGGAAAGACATTGCCCAGTACCTGGGGGACTTTCAATTTGGAGTAGGGGTACCAAATGGGGCAGAGGCGGTGCTTCACAGTGCCAACAGGTTCCTCAACTATTTTCATTCGGATGGGTCATTGGCTCTGCTTACAGTAGACTTCTCCAATGCCTTCAACATGGTTGACCGCGCAACCTTTCTCCAAGAGGTTCACCAGCGGTGCCCGTCTATCTATCCGTGGGTTCAGTTCCTTTATGCCCAGCCTGCTAGGCTGTATGTGGGTAATGATTGTATTGGGGCTACCACCGGAGCGCAGCAAGGAGATCCGTTGGGGGCCCTTCTCTTTGCTCTTGCCTTACACCCCCTTATCATGCGGGTTCAGGAACACTGTAACCTCCCGTTTCATGCTTGGTATTTGGATGATGGGACGATTATAGGCAACGCAAATGAGGTTGCTAAGGCTTTAGACATTATCAACATGCATGGACCATCTCTAGGGCTTAATCTCAATATTAAGAAAACAGAGGTCTTTTGGCCGACGTGTGACGGGCTGAAGGTTCAGGACGGGCTTTTCCCGAGAGGGATTGGTAGACCAGAAAATGGGGTTAAGCTCCTTGGTGGGGCTGTTAGCCGAGATCCTATCTTTATTGGGGAGTTGGCAGGGCGGCGGGCTACGGTTGCGGTTGACCTTATGAAACTCCTACCCCGTCTTAGGGATCCCCAAAGTGAACTCCTGCTGCTCAGGTCATGCATGGGGGTCGCTAAGTTACCTTTTGGGTTGCGAACTTGTCAACCCCACTTGATGTTGGATGCGGTAACCCTTTTCGATGATGGCCTCCGGGAGGCTATTGAAGATATAGTGGTGTGTGGTGGCCCCTTTTTCGGGGACCTCCAGTGGCGCCTGGCATCCTTGCCAATGCGTTTAGGTGGTTTGGGCCTCCTTTCAGCTCGAGATGTTGGGGTTTATGCCTTTGTGGCGTCTAGAGCTCAGTCTTGGGAACTTCAGGATCATATCCTTCGAAACAGTGGGGTCATTGGGCTTGACCCGGACTATCAACAGGCGCTCGAATGCTTAAATGTCTATCTCCCGGACTTTGATATTGGCGGTTTTTCTAATAAGGACACCGCCCCCTCAAAGCCACAAAAAACTTTGGCGAATGCTCTGTTTAGCAAAACTGCTCATAGCCTGGGAGAAGTTTTTGAGTTATCCTCCCGCCAGAAGGCGGTGATTGAATGCCTAAAGGGTCAGCATGCTCAGGATTTTTTGACCGTTATCCCGATTGAGGGTTTGGGTCAATGCATGTCTGCAGTGGAGTACAGAGCTATACTCAAGTACCGGTTGATGATTCCTATGTATCCAGAAGATGAAACATGCCCTATCTGCCGTAAAGCTTGCATGGATAAATATGGGGAGCACGCAATTCATTGCAAAGAGCTTCCTGGGTTCAAATACCGGCATGACTGGGTGAGGGACGTTTTGTGGGACATCCTGAGAAGAGCTGGGATTTCTGCCAAAAAGGAGGCCCCTGTAAATTTTCTCACCGACCCTGCGGAAGGGAGATCCACCCTGCGACCAGCAGATCTGCTTGTCTTTGGTTGGGAGAGGGGGAAACATGCTTGCGTGGACCTCACAGGGGTATCTCCTTTGGTTGGTTTAAGGGAAACAGGGTTTGTAGCTGGGTAAGCGTCGCGGAAGGCGGAATCAAAGAAAGTAGATAAACATGCTAAAGCTTGCGCAGAGAACCAACATGTCTTTATCCCTTTGGCCTTTGATACCTTTGGCTCCCTAGCGCCAGAAGCTATTCGTTTCTTGACCAGGGTCCAACGGGTCGTCCACAGCAATAGTTCATCTCCACGGGGGCAAGGATTTGTCTTTGGTAGACTAGGTTTCGCAATTCAGAAAGGGGTGGCGGCGCAGCTTGTTGTCCGTCTACCTTCTATTGTGATGTAAATTTCGTATTTGGTGGTGTTTTGGCTTAATTAATTTAAAAGTTAGATAAATAAAAAAAAAAAAAAAAATCATCTTTTGCCTTTTTTTATTTTTCGGAAACAAATCGATTTTTTTTTTTTTTTTTTTTTGTAACACAAGACAAATTGGTTAATAGGTCTTGATTATGGTTAAGTAGTGCACTTATTTAAAAGGACATACCTAAACCCAATCATGCAACACCTAACAATATAATTAGCATGCCATTTATCAACTAACATCATGATTCATCCCATTTATCAACCAACCAACAAAATTAAAACAGCACAAAAGGAAGCAAGTAACAATCACATTCAGTTCCACCAAAAAGCTTTACTTATTAAGCAATGAGATTATTTTTTAGTTTTATTAACTCAACACAACACAACATGTGGCCATATATATTTCCTTTGATTTGATTATTATTCTTATAAGATTAGTGTATATTTAATTTAATTTAATTTAATTTCTTGAGCCCCGTTACACTCCTAACAACGGTCCTTAACGCGTCATTAGCATTAGTTCAACCCATTAGGACCTACCACCTTTGTCATCATCTGTTTGGATTTTCACTCATGGCTTCATCTGCACTCAAAGTAACAACATTCTTCATTTTCACATGTATACTTCTCACTTCCCATTTTTATATTATCAAATACAATAGATGCATATATCTTATCTTTCACAGCTGTTATATGTATTTGTGTAAAATTTTTATAAATATGCTAATGTATTATAATGTAATGGCCCATTTACTATATAATCTTGATCAAGAACACAACTTTTCACTTATATTTTCTGTTTCCTTGATGGGTTTTGTTTATTTTGATTTCCATAATATGGGTTTATAATCTTTTATGTATAAAACAATTTAAAAGCAAAGATTAATCCAGTCCAAAAATATAGATTGCTTGTAAACAATAATAGTGTGTTCAAGAAATGGAGTGTCTGCTAAGTGCTAACAGTATCTACTTACTAAGACTTAGTTGTTGAGCTGACTTTTTAACCCAATTATTACTCAAACCTGACAAATTGGATCCTTGCTACCTTTTCTTAATTATTTAATTATTACTTTAAATAAAAAAATTAATAAGATCCAAGGAGCCTCACTGATCACTTCCCTTAAGAGAGACTACTTAGTGTCATAGAATTCATCAGTGCCACAAATTCAAGACAGTTTAAAGGTTTGTTAACCTTTTAATTGTTTCTTAAAGAGTAATTAAGTTTTCGACCGTAAAACTAATTTTAGGATGGTTGAGCATGGAGAAATGATTGAAGATGATGTGTTAGTAGACATCAAATTAACCAATGATGAGATGGTTCAGTGGCAAATTATGCAACATAGGAGCATTGAGTGCTTAGTAAGGAAGAACAAAGCATTGAAAGCCCGTTATACGTATGGCATTATCTTCTCATTGGTAAATCTTGTAGCTTGGTTTCTGCGCGACTATGGCCAAAGGGTCTCTCTTCACTTCAACAGTAAGTTGCTAAACTTAAATGCATCACCACATTCAATTGTTCGGTTTGGACTACATTTCATTAAATAACTTTCTTTTTTTTCTTTTTTGTAATTTTGCAGTTCTTAAAGCTTGTGGACCCGAAGGCCATGGATGTTTCCAAACAGTGGGCGTTCTTCGCATGAGTTTGGGATGCTTTGTATCTTTCTTTAGCAGAATAAGTTTCAAATTCGATGAATTCATTGCATTACTAGACAAACACAAGAAAATGCAATGGACTGTTGTTACTGATATAAGCTACCTAACTTTTTAACCATCTAATGCAACATACTTACCATTTTAATTAAAGTATTATAAATTGTTGCATTAAATGGTGAAAATGATATGTATGGATACATTTGCAGAATTCTGTTTGGATTTTTTATTTATACAATGTGGCAGCCTTAAGTTACATTTCTAGATATTCTTCTTTATGTTGTTTTTAACCACTTGTGGAACAACAAAGTTATTCGACATTCGTAGTACATGGCATTCCGGATGGTGGACCTCAAAGTTCGCCATATTGGTGATCACGCTAGTGTTTTCGTTCTTCATCCCCTCCGATTTTGTTCATTTTTATGGTAAGTTAGTCAAATTACAAGAAGCTATAAAAAAGACAACTTGATCTGATAATTTCAAGTTTCTGTAGGTGAACTTGCTCGAGTTGGCGCAGGGTAATCTTCTAAAAATCATTTCTTTTAAGCGGATTTTATTCTTTTAAATCAAAATCAGTTCTTACCGATATCTATGACCCAGGATTTTTCTCATTCTCCAACTCATAAGTGTAATCGAGTTCATAGCATGGTGGAATGCTTATTGGATGCCCGATGACAGAAAGAAGCAGAGGTTCAACTTTTCGCTTATTTTTCATATCATTCCAGATTCTCATCATTAACGTTCACAAATTTCCAACACGCTTTCTATGTTTTGCAGCTCGTGTTGTGGCTTATTCATGTCAACTCTGTTTTATATGGCTTCTTTATGTGGGATCCTTGTGATGTATGCATTGTATGCTTCAAAACTTTCATGCACTCTCAACATATTTTTCATCACATGGACCGCAGTTTTGCTTCTTGTCATGATGGCTATATCCTTGCATTCAAAGGTTTTGATTCAACTCTACTAATAACTTAGAACCGCAAACAGACTACAGATCAATCATTCAAAAAAAAAAAAAAAAAACTCCTAACCGCCATGAGACTTGTAACAGGTGAACAAAGGACTTCTGTCATCAGGGATCATGGCATCTTATGTTGTTTTCCTATGTTGGTCTGCTTTAAGAAGGTTTGTTATTATCTGCATATAGTACAGACTACTTGCATTACAATATTGTAAATGTGTATAATAGCCTCATGGGGTATTTATATCCAAATTGGGCATGGATAACGTAAGCGTATAAAGCGTTGAGAACACGAAGAATTAACTAAATAAATTAACTTCTTTATTTAAGTATTTAACAAATATAATTCTTATGATTTTACAGTGAGCCTGCCAATGAAATATGCAGCCCTCAAAAACACGATAACAAGCATGTCGATTGGATAACCGTGCTAGTAATTAACCTTACAACCCTCTATTTTAAATTTAAACCTCAAAACATTATAATGAATCTCTATATGATATTGACTATTTACATTATTGTAAAATTCTTGCGCTCCCAGGGCTTCTTGATTGGCGTTTCGGCAATTGTTATCGCAACATTTTCAACCGGGATTGATTCAGAAACATTTCAGCTCAAGAAACAAGAATACCAAATGGAGGATGATATCCCTTACAGTTATGGATTTTTCCATCTGGTATTCTCATTAGGTGCTATGTATTTTGCTATGCTTTTCATCAGCTGGAATCTTGACAGTTCTACCCGAAGGTAAGATCCGGATGCCATTTATATTCTTCAACATAACTCATTTAAGATCTAACAAGTATTTGTTTTGTGTAAACTTTTGTACAACAGATGGAGCATTGACGTCGGGTGGGCAAGTACATGGGTCAAAATTGTTAACGAATGGTTTGCAGCCACAATATATTGTAAGTACATATACACTACACCTATGGATTAATGTACATCACCAAAATATGTTGATTTTGACCTTCACTAATGGTTGCCTATTAAATGCAGTATGGAAATTGATTTCTCCGATTGTGAGACAACCGAAGATCATGAATCATGAAGAACCTATGCAACAAGAACAGCTGCAGGATTCAGATTGAATAATTGTGCAATGTTAGATTCTAGTTAGTTTATCGCTATTGGTTATATTGTTGTTCATACAAGAATGATCTTATAGCTAAGAGGTTTTGATCGAATAAAGTTGAATTAGATTGTTTTATTATTATTATTATTATTATTATTATTTACAAGAATAAAATCAAAATATTTTATATTTGGGTGGTTTCAAATGAGAACTTTTTTTATATATGTATGTGTTCGTTAGAACCACTACAATACTGAAGTAGTTGAAAACAATTTCATAGAATCATGTGGTTGGCTAAAAAAAGACACCAGTATTGGGTTTCGAAAGGCGCATATGACTGGTTTTGAATCATTTCATGGGCATCCAATGACTTGTGCGTGCGCACTAGACCCGCTTATGGGTCACATAGATGATATGGAACACCAAATAAACAAGAATGAACAATGACTGTAATGGAAACCGTGCAAACAAAGTAGAATATGTGTTAAAAATAAAAGCGTAATCGACAAACATTAACAGGCATGGGTTTTGTGTGGCGCATTGCCATCTATTTCTTTGCGTAACAGTTTAAAGTATGTTAGCAGATACACATAGCGTAACAGTTTGAAAATCCAAAAGGCTATCATCTATTTCTTTGCGTCGAGGTGTTGGAGAAACCACTTTGGTGCTTTGCGTGGCGCATTGCCATTTTTTGCTGGCTCCGAGACCACCAATGATGATGCTGTCCATTTAACTGTGCAACCTAAAAAACAAGCAACAAGTTAGTTATGATAGCAAACAAAGCAAGCAAGCATTATGATGATTATAAATAAAAAAAAAAAAAAAAAAAAAAAAACAGAGGTGTTGAAAGTAGGAGTTGTTACCAGCAGCAAGTGCATCTGCAGCAAATGCTTGAAGATCCGGATGCTCATTAAACGCACAAAATTCAATAGCGGGTTCGTTCTTGTCTGAAATTCAGATTAGAACCATTGATTAAATAACAATAAACAATAATAACAATATGAGTTAAAAGTTAATAATAAGCATGAAGATGCAATTAGATTGAAGAAAAACAAAAACAGCAATTCAATTCAGGCAAAACAAAACAGGAATATCATATCCGTATCGTATATTACCTTTCGCTTCCATATCTTCTGATTTTAGGGTTTGACGTGTGTTCTAAGGGAATTGGAAATTGGGAATTTTTATTTCACTCGTGTGTATAGTATATAGGGAAAATGACCAATATAGCCCGTTGACCGGGCATTTTGCACAAATAGCCCCCTCCACCGTCTTTGGAGAGACGGGACACGGCTCCCAACCCGTCTGAACCGTCTCCCGAGAGGCTTCCCATTTCAGCCAACAGAGGACCGCCACGTGGCGTCTCTGATCCCGAGATGTACCGTCTCTCTCCAGACGGGTCAGAACCCTCTCCCAGACGGTTCACGTTTCCCAAGACGGCTGACCCTTTGGTTCAACCGTCTCCCAGACGGGTCACCTTTCCCAAGACGGCTGACCCTTCGGTTCAACCGTCTTGAGAGACGGTACACATTTACCGACGCGGTGGTTCCCGATGAGCGGCGACGCTTCGGTTGTCCGGCTCAGCCCTATAAATACCCGTCTCCCGTCCATTTCCCGTCATCCAACCCGTCTGAACATAATCAACCACCGTACAACTCCGTCCAAACACCATCTACTACCCGACAACCACCGTCCAACACCGTCCAAACCACCGTCCAACACCGTCCAACACCGTTCAACACCGTCCAAACCACCGTCCAACACCGTCCAAACCACCGTCCAAACCACCATCCAACACCAATGGCACCCCAAAGATGGACGGAAGAACAAGAGATTGCGTTGATTGCGGCATGGTTGCATGTTGAAGAGAGTACACACCTCAACAACAAATGGTTCCGGATCCTGAACGAATACAACCGGCTCGTTCGGGGCTCACAACGTACCACCGAGTCGCTTAGCCGCAAGTTGAATGATTTGACGACAAAGTGTCAAATATTCAACGGCCACCACAACCGGACCCTTTACGACGTACCCGCAAACTTTCCTGAAGACGTGGCCATTAGACACAGTCTAAGGCAATATAAAAACAGGGAGGGTAAAGAGTTTAAACATGTGTCCGTGTGGCAAATGATTAAACATCGTTTTATGTAATTTGTAATTATATTTTTATTTATTTGTAATGGTTTTATTTTTAATGCAATAGTTGGTTATATTTTTAATTTGTCGTTTTGTTTTTATATTTAAACGTACTATACTATTACAATCACAAATAAACAATAAATATTATTACAATAACAATTAAAAAACTACACTATTACAACAAACTTTCCAAATTTACTTCCCGAGAATAAAGAAGCAACAAGAGAAAATTAAGAAGCAACAAGTAAAAAACTACACTATTACAACAAACTTTCCAAATTTACTTCCAGAACTAGGAACTTTGTTTGAAGTAATAGTAATGTCTAACCAACTATTGAGGACTACATCTTAGTGTTAGATGTTTTGTCCTCCACAGCGGCGGTAGTAGCAGTGGTCTACATAGACGTTGTTTCGAATGGTGTATGTGCTCTACACAGACAAGTCCGAAACATTTCCTCGTTTTATGTAACAATAGTTCTCAGTGAGTACACGTCGAACATCGAGACATAAATTCGGAAAGCGAACGAACTTGCCTAAAATGTAGACCACCACATCATCGATCCATTACACGGGTTGCAAACCACGCGCAGATGGAACAACAATCCAAGTAGCCGTACGCAGATGAAACAACAATCCAAGTAACCGGGACATATTTTCCGAAGCCGGTAGGCTTCGGCTGGGAAAGTCAAAAAGGCTTCGGCTGGGAAAGTAAAAAAACGTCATTGGATTGGAAGATGAAAGCTTAGAGGAGACGGTTGGGTGGTGCATGGAAGATGAAAGCTTAGAGGAGAGCGGTGGGTGCAAATTTCGTTAAGTTAATTAGGGTATTTATATACACTCGTGAGACGGTTCAGACGGTTCAGACGGTTCAAAAATTTCGTTAAGACGTATTGGGAAAGGTGACCCGTCTGTTTGAGACGGTTGACCCGAAGGGACAACCGGCATTGATAGACGTGAACCGTCTTTGGAGACGGTTGAACCGAAGGGTCAGCCGTCTTGGTAAACGTGAACCGTCTGGGAGAGATCTCTGACCCGTCCGGAGAGAGACGGTACAGCCTCGGGATCAGAGACGCCACGTGGCGGTTGGGGGGGTCACAACGTGTCCCGTCTATCCAAAGACGGTTCAGGCGGGTTGGGAGCCGTGTCCCGTCTCTCCAAAGACGGTGGAGGGGGCTATTTGTGCAAAATGCCCGGTCAACGGGCTATATTGGTCATTTTCCCTAGTATATATAGGTCTTTTTCAACTTTCACATTTGGCCCTCTATGAATCATTCAAATGTCACTTATGGGATATCAAACCATTTTAGTTTACGTAACACTCAAGCAAACCAACAAACTAAATACTTTTTTTTGGATGGCTAATTACGACAGCAGGTGATCGATTTCGCACTGCTATGACAGCAGCCCAGACCAAGGTCTGCCCCTTGGAACTTACGTTGTCTGAACTGGGCTCGCGTCCTCGGAGTATCAGACTTGGTCTAACTGGCATCCACCCAGAAACCGTACCGCCTTCACACGAACTGACTCGCTAGAATAACGGCCGGATTAAAACCGGGGGTGGCTCAGGATCAGATCCAAACCACACGGGTCGAGACACATCACCATCATTGCCTATCAAAAACTAAATACTTATCAAACATTCAATTTCAATCAACAACGATATATATATATATATATATATATATATATATATATATATATATATATATTAAAATCCATCAATTGTTCGGTTATTATTATTGTGTGTTTACAATAATAAATCATATCCAAGTTTTCTGTCCGCATTTGCGTGTTTACAACCCAGTGTATTTTGCAAGTTTGTTTCAATCTTTGTAGTGTTTTCAATTGTGTTTGTTATAAAAGATCTATTGGGAATCATGGTATCGTATACACAGCGGAAGCGGTTTATATATTTAACAAAACCAGATTATATATACAGTATATATGTAGGCCGATTTATATATAAATATATATATGTAATTTTATTAATCCAATTAATAAAATAATCCCAATCAGGATTTCGGTTAAATGCATATAAACAAATAAAACATAAACAACCATAGGGGGTTTAGTAATCAACCTTTGACGACTACATCAGAATTGTAACACGCGGGTTACAACGAATCATCGCTAGTAGGAAGTTCACATCGAGCACGAACCAACCGGGAAGCAACACTTTGCAAGAGGAAGGCGTCGGCTTGTGGTGGTTATTGGCCGAACCAAGGCAAAAAGAGGCGGCGGCTCTTTTTCCTTTGGTGGCGGTCGCAATACCCAAGAGGAGGAGGCAATGGTTTGTTGTTTTTATAAAAGTGTGTTCTAAGGTTTACTCCTTAACCCTCCTTTTATAAAACAATAACTTACATTAAGCCCCCTTGTTAAATATCATAATACTCCTTAATATTAATCTTATTAATATTAAGTCCCTCAAGTCTAAAACAATTATTATTTCATAAATAACAATCCACCTACATGTGAACTTGTCTGATTCGTGTACCAACGTGTAACTCTTCGGATCGTACCGGGTCGGGTTACGTTGATCTCGACTTTTAATTACATCGGACATACTATATATCCAACAATCTCCCACTTGGACGCTTTTAATTAAATGAGTCAACGTGCGCAAAGTTGGACTCCTAGCTGCATCGCATTGCACCCAAACCAGTATGACACTTTACAGTCGTCAACTAGTTCTTTGAGTTCAAGTAACGCTTTACTTAACCAAATACTATAGCCCTGATAATTCTATCAATAAGTCCCTTCTGTATAGACATCCGTTGATCATAAGACATGGATCATTCATTCTTATATAGTGATCAACCATTCTCTATTCTCGTCTCTAATTCAAAGTGGTCTAACGAACTACCTTAGTCCGAGCGTGGCCACACGTTTATACCAGTTTGAGTTTACGAGCCAGAATGTCTAGACTTCTAATCCTATAGAAGTACAGAATTCCATCAGCGTCATACAACTCCCACTTAATCTTGGATTTCTCCCAACGCTACCCTTATTGCTACCAATGTTTTAGGATAGTGTTAGATAACATCAAAGATAGTCCTTGATCAATGTAGTTTAATATGTACCTTAGGAAAAAGGACAGATTGAACATATCAATATCAAAACATCTCATGACACTGATCCATGGAGATCGTTTTGAAGCGAGTTACATCCAATATCATTCCCTAATGATATCTGTGAATTATGATCCTTAAACCCTTGAGCTATTCATCTCATGAATACAACCATCTCAATTCACAATAGTCTTACATTCAAATTCATTACCATGTGATTTGATCGACTACGGACATTTAGAATACTCTTATTCAAGGATTTAAACATACAAATAATGAATATAGTTAATAAATATTTAAATTTGCATTTAACCCATTAAATCAAATAAACATTCAATATAACTGTCATAGTTCCAAATAAAACACCAATACTAATTACAGATCATGCCCACTGTCTAGCAACTCTAAGCCCTATCTTTCCAGCCAGATTTAGATCTGTATGAACTTTGTTTATCACGATGTCTCCACGCTCTACTATCTCTCTAATATAGTGGAATTTCATGAGTATATGCATTGTGGTCTGGTGTGACCTTGGTTCCTTTGCAAGAGCAATGGCACCAGTGTTGTCACATAGTATCTCGATTGGTTTCTTTATGCTAGGCACAACATCGAGATCAGTAATGAACTTCTTCATCCAGGCAGCCTCCTTTGCAGCATCCGATGCAGCATTGTATTCTGATTCACAGGTGGATTGAGCAACCACACTTTGCTTAGAGCTCTTCCAAGTAATAGCCCCACCATTCAGAATGAAAACATATCCCGTTTATGATCTTGAGTCATCACGATCAGTCTGGAAGCTTGCATCAGTATAACACTTAACTGACAGCTCCTCATCTAGTCCTCCATATATTAAGAACATGTCTTTAGTCCTTCTCAAGTACTTAAGAATGTTCTTCACTGCAGCCCAGTGACTCTCTCCTGGGTTCTGTTGATATCTACTCGTCATGCTAAGAGCATACGAGACATCCAGTCTAGTACATAACATGGCATACATGATAGAACCAATCGCAGAAGCGTATGGAACACCTTCCATTTTCTTCTTTTCCTCTTCAGTGTTTGCACACTGCTTGTTATTAAGAATGGTTCCATGTGCCATGGGCAAGAGCCCCCTTTTTGAGTCTTGCATTGAGAAGCGTCGTAAGACCTTATCAATATATGTACTTTGACTCAAACCCAATAACCGTTTTGATCTATCTCTATAAATCTTTATTCCCAGAATATAAGCGGCTTCACCAAGATCTTTCATTGCGAAACATTTACCCAACTAGGTCTTAACATCTTTAAACATAGGGATATTGTTTCCAATGATTAGTATGTCATCTACATACAGTATAAGAAAAGTGATATAGCTCCCACTAGATTTCTTGTAAACACACAGTTCATCTTCGTTCTTGATAAAACCAAACTCTTTAATTTTATGATCAAAACGGAGATTCCAGCTGCGAGATGCTTGCTTTAATTCATAGATGGATTTATTCAGCTTGCACACCTTATTAGGATTCTTTGGATCGACAAAACCTTCAGGTTGAACCATATAGACATCTTCCAGTAAGTGTCCATTAAGGAACGCGGTTTTGACATCCATTTGCCATATCTCATAGTCATAATATGCAGCAATGGCAAGTAGAATTCTAATAGACTTAAGCATGGCTACTGGCGAGAAAGTTTCCTCATAATCAATTCCTTGAGTCTGAGTAAAACCTTTCGCTACAAGCCTTGCTTTGTAGGTTTGCACATTCCCATCCATGTCAGTCTTCTTCTTGAAGATCCATTTGTTTCCCACAGTCCGACATTCGACAAGAAGATCAACCAAATCCCAGACTTGGTTATCATACATGGATTGCATCACTGCATTCATGGCTTCTTGCCATTTCTTGGATTCTGAATCCAAGATTGCAGCTTTGTAAGTAGCAGGCTCAGCTTCATCAATCATGAAGATATCGTCATACCTTACAGGTGCACGACGATCCCTAATACTTTTCCAAACACTTGGTGTTTCTGTTGTTTCTTGAGTCCTCTCAGGCTCAACTTCAACAACTGGATCAGTTACTTCTGTTTCTGTTTGAACAACTGATTCAGTCACTTGTGATTCTCAAATTTCTTCAAGATCCACATGGTTATCTCCAATCCCTCGCGCCAGAAGCTCTTCCTCTAAGAAAGTACCTCTGCGTTTAGTGAAAATCCTATTTTCAGTGGGGTGGTAGAATAGGTAACCGATCTTCTTACCGTATCCAACGAAAACCACTTTTTCTCCTCTGGGATCTAGTTTATCCAAAGATTCTAGAGTGACATAAGCATTACATCCCCAGACTTTAAGGTAGGATACATGAGGTTTCTTTCCATGCCATATCTCATAAGGCGTTTTATCAACCTTTTTCGTTGGAGCTATATTCACAAGTCTTGCGGCAGTTTCCAAAGCATAACTCCAAAAGGATTTTGGAAGGTTTGTTCGACACATCATTAATCGAATCATATCTAATAGAGTTCGATTTCTCCGCTCAGACACACCATTATGTTGCGGTGTTCCAGGTGGAGTGAGTTGTGAAACTATTCCACAATCCTTTAGATGGTCGATGAATTTCTGACTAAAATATTCACCGCCTCGATCTGATCGAAGCATTTTAATAGTTCTATTTAGCTGATTTTCTACTTTGTTTTGGTACTCCTTGAACTTTTCAAGAGTTTCATGTTTATGTTTCATAAGATAAACATAACCATATCTACTGAAATCATCAGTAAATGTAACAACGTATCTTTCCCCATGTCTTGACATTGTTCTGAATGGACCACATACATCGGTATGTACAAGTCCTAACAGATCATTAGCTCTTTCTCCAACATTTGAAAAAGGTGCTTTTGTTAACTTTCCACTTAAGCATGATTCGCATTTTCCAAACGACTCTGAACCCTTGGAATCCAGGATTCCTGCGGTCTTGAGTTGTTTAACACGATTCTCGCTAATGTGACCAAGTCTACAATGCCACATATACGTATCATTAAAGTCCAACTTATTACGTTTATGGGAGATGTTGCATAATATGTTATCGTTTTGGACTTCTATCTCATAGATCCCATTGTTGGGTTTTGCATCAAAGTAAAACATATCGTTAAAATAAGCAGAAATAAATTCACCATTGAAACGATAATTAAAACCTTGTCCACGCATAGTCGAAAGTGAAACAATATTTCTAGTCACACTAGGAATGTAATAAACATTGTTCAAAACAAGTTCTAAACCAGAAGGAAGTAAGAGAACGCATTCTCCTATAGCCTTCACAGCAACTCTTTGTCCATTGCCAACATGGACCTCCAAGTCGCCTTGTTTCAGCTTTCTAATTTTTCTTAGTCCTTGCAAAACATTACAAATGTGTAAACCACATCCTGTGTCAAACACCCATGTTTTGCTAGGAAAAGCAAAGATTTCAATAACATATATACTTGAGGACTCCCCTCCTGAAGCCTTAGCTTGCTTCAGCTCAGCTAAATACTTAGCACAGTTCCTCTTCCGGTGCCCAGTTTCATCACAATGAAAACACTTGGCATCTTTCGGAGGTTTCTTATTGGCAATAGATTTGCCTTTGCCCTTCCCTTTGCCCTGATTGCCTATTTTCTTGGTGTTAGGTTTCTTAACTTGATCCTCCTTGATCACTAGCACTGGTGCAGTCTTGCTAAGTATGTTCACCTCAGCAGTTTTGAGCATCTGATGCAGTTCTGCAAGTGTCTTTTCCATCCCGTTCACATTGTAGTTCATAATGAACTTGTCATATGACTTAGGCAATGAGTTTAGGATAATATCCCCAACTAACTCATCGCTCAAGGGGGATTCTAGATGAGCCAAGTGGTCAACATATGCCTTCATTTTTAGCACACGAGTGCTAACTGGCGTTTCTAAAACGTACAACTTGTTCTCCGCCTTGAGAACAATTTTCAAGTTGCGGTGCCAGTCCATGAAGTTGGAGTGGTTAAGTTTGTCCTTCTCTAAGATGGACTTGAGAGAGAATTGGGAGACGAAATTGTTTTCAGTTGACATCTACAAAGTTCAAAATCTAATTTATTAGTATTTTATGTTTTAAATATCCTAATTTATCTTATGACCCAAAAGCAAAATTAATTAGGATGAGACCCCGATTCATCAATACACACTGAACTGGCTTAGCACTGTCCACTGGTACGATTAGGTAGGTAAACAACGATTGTTAATTGTCTCCACTACACAACTCTTCATTTGGGGTTATCGCTAAGAGCGATGTATGTTTAACCCCAACTATGCCCACTTGTCAAACAAGCGATGTTTGGTCCTTTACTATTAACTGTAACACCGGCCTATGTTACACAGGAAACGCGATGATTACCTTCACTCATGATCAACGCCCAGATGCAGGGTCAGCACTTACATTTGGGTTACATCAAACAAACACCAACGGTTCCAATCCACTACCCCATCCTTAAATCTATGTTTGTACCATAAAAACCCCAAAGACTTGATATCCGCAACCATACCTACCACATTAGGTTCCTTACTATTAAACACCTTCTCGTTCCTGGCTCTCCATAGTCTCCGGCATGTGATGATAATGATACCGTGAAGAAGCGTTTTCTTGACACCCGCAACTCCACTATGCTCATGCAAAAGCACCAAGTCCTTTACATGGAAAACAAACAGTCTAGGAATCTTGCACCAGACAGAAATCTCATTCCACACCCCTAGCGCCATGACACATTTATGGATTTGATGGAATCATATACTTAGCATTTAATTTAATTGATTATATATGAACATTGAACATATACCTACCAAATATAGCATTGTATATGTGATTTATTTGCTAGAAGAAAGGTGACGTTTTCCATTTAGTGAAATAAATGTAGACTTGCATTTAATGAAGTAATTTTTTTTGTTATTCAAAAGAAAAGTTTGTTTTTGAATGGTTATTATATATGGATTTAATGTTCAAATAGATGGATGAATGTTACAAGAGGATTAACTTCTTGATTTGGTGGGATTTGCTATGAAGTCGGCTACCAGTTACACAAGTGGAACAGTCAGAAGCAGATCAACTGTGGAGAAAGCTGGCAAAACAGAATATTAGGGATACGGAAGACGAATGGTTCTGGGCTGGACAGTTCGGTTTAGTGGAGTTCTCAGTCAAAAAAGTTAGAGAAGCCCTGCAGTTAACATTAAATGGGTCGGTGCCTGGGAACGTATTCAAGTGGAGCAAGATTGCGACACCTTAAGTAAATTGTCTAGTCTGGAGAGCAGCAGAAAACAGGATCCCAACCGCTGAAAACCTGTCATATAGAGGAGTGAACATTGGGGATGGCTTATGTAAACGCTGCGGACAGGAACTGGAGACAACGCAGCACATCTTTTTCGAATGTGTGTGGGCTAGAGCATTGTGGTGGAATGTCGGTGAATGGGTCAACATGACCGGGCTGCAGCCGAACAACCAGATATCCCATTTTCTGGACTGTATTCGAGGGCTACAACTCAACTCAAACAACAAAACAGAGGTGATTTAGCAATTGTTTTACTCACAATATGGAAGCTGTGGATTCATCGCAACAACAAGATCTTCAACAATTTAATCACTGCTATACCACTAGTCCTGGAAGAATTAAAACTAGAATCATATTGGTGGATGGTAAAAAGGGCTCGGATTAACAATTTGGACAAGACGGTGTAACAACCGGCAAAATTAAGGTAATTCCGTACTAATTAATTAAACGCGATTAACGTAATTAACCGTAATTATGTGATGATTTAATTGAGGCCTTAGAAAGATAGAAGTTCCCAAATAATGCATAGGAATGCGTAAGTTTGATAGCAAAGCATGATAGGATCATGCGCAGGCAAAACTATCTGGTATGGACACTGGCGATTACCCGGTAAAACTTAAATAAGCGAAACGAACTCCGGACACCCGGAATATAAAATAAATAATATTTTCACAAAATATAATGAGTTTTGGAAACCCAAAGCCATACGTGAAAGCTTATTGTACAAATCTCCCGGTAACGAATAAAGTGCGCGTACCGCACCCGATACGCGCGTAACACGTAATTTCACCCGGCAAAAGCCGAAATAAATTATCAGTAATTTAACTGGGCAAAATTTAATGAATATTAACGGTATTTTAATATTTAGGTAACCCACGGTTAAAATTCAAGAAATACCCGGGCGGTACCCGAAAGAAAGTAACTTAAACATATTATGGAGAAGTATTTAGCAAAGTGGACCCCACCAACCACCCTATAGGGGCCGGCCAAGGGCCCACATGAGTGTAGATTACTTGAGTTTTCTTGTAAATCCATAATATTATTACTAATGATTAGTATGCATGTAAGGTTATTGGGTAGAAGATTAACCAACACATCTCTCCCTCTCTCTCTCTAAAAACTCGGCCCAAGCACCCTCTAAATCCCCAAGATTTTCAAATATCTTCACAAATCTTCCATAATATTACACCAAAGATCTCTAACCAATCCTAGCAAGATACACTTGATCCTTTGAAGATTAAGAGAGATAATATAATCACTTGGATGAACACTTGAAGAAATCACAAAAACTCTTCCCCTTTTTCTTCTCTTGGCCGTAGGTTTGCACCACCCCACCAACATCTCTCTTTCAATTTTCATACCTCTAAATCATCTCTAGATCATCATTATTCAAAACCCCTTTTGTGTGTTCAAGAGTTTGGAGCATAACCCACTTGGAAGAACACATTAAACCTCACCCAAATCCAAGATTTTTGTCTTCCCTAGCCTTGAGCTAGTAGTAAGTCTTGCATTGTTTTATTACTTGAATGTTCATATTTTGTGCTATGAAAGCAAGTTGTACATTGTTGGGTAATAAAATGGATTTTATAAAAATAATGGGTTTTGTTAAAATAAAAATGGAAGAATAATAATAACATTGATGAATCTTGGATTTATGTTAATAAATGTAATGTTTGAAGAAATGATGATGAAATACACATACACTTGAGAAAAATGATGATTTGGGTATATTTAATGAGAAGGACTTGAATGAGATGAAGATGGTTTTAATCATCATAGGATGATATAATAATGTCAAAAAGATATTAAAATGGGTTAGAAAGTCATAGGTGAAAAAGTTCCATCTTCAAAGTCCACTCACTTGGATGAGTGAAAAATGGATATTTTGGATAAAAATATGGAATAAACATGTTAATGACATCTAGGATGGATTAGAAGATCATTAAAAGTGAAAAGAAGTAAAAACAACTAAGCATTAAGAAAATGGTTCTTCAAAGTCCACTAAAGTGGAAGAAAAATATTAACTTTGAAAGATAGGGTGAAAAATGCAACAAGTATAAGTTAAAGGACTAATATGGCAACTTTGGAAGTTGAGGGACTAAAATAAATATTTTGGAAACTATTAGTCCAAAAACACAATAATGGAAAGATTGGTGTCAAAAAGTGTAAGTAATAATTTTACAAGGTAGATTTGGTAAATACTAGTAGCATACTTGGGCATTTTATGTAAAAAGTATATTTTTATAAAATGGAAGTTTTATAAAAATAAAAGGAGTAACGCAAGTATTTTATAAGATAAGATTTCATAAAATAAAGACTTGGGAAGACTTGTACAAAAATAGGATACTTTTATATAAATGGGAATATAAAAGTATCGGAAACATTTTTAGTAACAAGTTGGACGAGTCGGGCTAAAACGTACAAAGTATATTTTTCCAAGAAATAAATGTTCGGAATCGGAAGTAGGAACAATACTTCCATGAGAACGCGCCACGGAAATAAATATGAAAAACGCTAACTAACGAACTTAGTTACACGAACCAACGTAAACGGTCATACAAGGAAGATGCCATTACGACAAAGATAATAATATACATATATATTTTAAGAAAGTAAAATATATATAACAAGGGTGAAACGTGCGACGCACTTTCCTAAGTGTAGAAAGAATATTCGTGGGAAAGGAGAAACATAACGTAACAAATTAAAAACGCTAAACGACACATGAACTTAACAAGTAGTATCCACGCGATGGTATATGTACATATACTCGTTTTCGACGAAATTCTAGTATATCTATTTGAATGGGAAAATAGACATGCGAGAAGGAAAACCGAGACGAGTAGGTGAAATATATCTACGAACGCGTGAATACCGACAAGATCCTAGTACATTTATTTAAATGGGAAAATAAATGTATGGTGTGGTAAGTCTAGTCGGGCGTTAAGATTATGTTACCAAACGACAAGAACTTAGCATATTTATTTAAATGGGAAAATAAATATGTGGCAAAGTGAGTCGGGTCGGATAATAAGAAATCACATTATATCGAGCGAAACGATCCTAAGTATAATTATTTAAATGGGAAAATAATTATACATTGGGTAGAGTCGTGTCGAGCGTGACATTGTACAAGTCATAAAGAATATTAATAAGAATAATATATGACTTGTAAGGAAAGGGTAATCCATCGCCATTGAACCTAGGATACGAAACTATTAAACGGGAATTGGGAAAAAGACGTGGTCGGGAAGTTGGGTGTACAACTTGCCAAGGCACATACACCATAGGTGTAAGTGACTTATACGCCTAGAACCTTTGTAGGTGCGGGATCACAAACTTTACTATTTTCTTCTTTGAGCCGAGCACAGTTACAGGTGAGTCTCACGGCCCCATTTCTAAACTATTTAACGTTTTTACGGGGGAAAGATATGTTGGGATTGTATGACGGGTTGGATACTTGAGTAAAGATCGCCACTCGGGGTTGAGACCTCCCCACTATAATCATTAATTCAGGAAAGAGAAACCAAAGGAATATTTGGATAGTACTATTGGTGCCTGACAAGGCCCACCCCTAATCGATAGCGTCGATTATGCATCGGCGTATGCCTGGGGTGCACTTATTCTGAAATGAAGTCGTAGGAATACCGAGTAACGACTTGGGGCGGGGGCATCATTAATTGTCTTGGTTTGGTTATAGGCTCAAGTAAATTGTAGGACTTTGCAACTCCTATAAATGTCATAACAAGGATATTCCCACTTTATAAAGATTTATTAAATTAAAACCTGTGAACTCACCAATATTTATATATTGACGATTTTCAAACATATCTTTCAGGTAATTGAATGATGGAAGTTAGCATGGCGAGCAGGGTCGGGGATATCTCCAAGTTGGGCGTTGGGAATGTCATAAAAGGGTCTCGTCTCTTTATTCCATGGACTTAGGGATAAAGGGAGGAGCCTCCTTATTAATTTCAAAAACAATTTATAATTATGTACGGATAATTTGACATGATTATTAGCATTGAATAAATGCCCGTTTCTTTAATTACTATTGTGGTTTGCATTAATCTTGGCTTAATACTTTTGAACCGTCGCGCCACGTGTTTCCGCCATAGACGTGGTGTGACAACGGCTTGGTGGACGTTCTCACATTTCGATAATGGTTAAGGGTTGAAAGCAATCGGGTAGAAGTGGTTAAGTATAGGGATGTTAAAATGTAATACGATTGAAATGTATGTGGGTCATGTATTTAGCCTAGGTAGCCTCTGGCTTAATGTGCCCGGGTGTATTTTTGGAATTGAGTTATGAATAATATCGTTTGAATGTTCAAAAAAAAAAAAAAAAAACAAAAATTTTATATATGAATACAGTGTTCATAGATCATATCAACTGGCATGAAAACAAAATGAATAAAAGATGTTTCTGTTCAATAATAGTGAACAAAAGATGTTTAAATTACATAATTATTTTGATTCCATTAATCTCTCATTGATTATTATTGTTTCAGCAGTGCATAACCGAACTAGGCCATTTCACTGTTAGTCCTGTTGGATATATAGGATGTCCGATGTAATTAAAAGTCGAGATCAACGTAACCCGAACCGGTACGATCCGAAGAGTTACACGTTGGTACACGAATCAGATAAGTTCACGCGTTGGTGGATTATTATTTATGAAATAATAATTGTTTTAGTCTTGAGGGATTTAATATTAATAAGATTAATATTAAGGAGTATCTTGAGGGACTTAATGTTAATAAGATTAATATTAAGGAGTATTAAGACATTTAGCAAGGGGGTTTATTGCAAGTTGTTGTCTTATAAAAGGAGGGTTAAGGAGTAAACCCTAATGCACACTTTTGATAAAACAACAAACCCTTGCCTCCTCTTCTTGGCTTTTTGCGGCTGCCACCAAAGAAAAGAAGGCCGCCGCCTTCTTCTTTTTTTGTTCGGCCATCAACCACCACAAGCCACCACCTTCCTCTTGCAAGTGTTGTTTCCCGGTTGGTTCATGCTCGGTTGTGAGCTTCCTACTAGCGAGGATTCGTTGTAACCCGCGTGTTACAATTCCGGTGTAGTCGTCAAAGGTTGATTGCTAAACCCCCTATGGTTGTTTATTATTAATTTGTTTATACGCGTTTAACTGAGATCCTGATTGGGAATATTTTATTAATCGGATTAATAAAATTAATTAAAAATTTATATATAAAATCGGCTATTATATATATTGTATATATAATCCGTTTTTGTTAAATATATAAAACCGCTTCCGCTGTGTATACGATACCATGATTCCCAACAGTGGTATCAGAGCCACGGTTACACGCGTATAGATGGTAAAGTTATAATTTTGATCTTTGTTTTATTTGTCAAAAATTGTTTATTTTGACAAAAGATCAAAAGCTTTTAGTTGTTCATGGATTGTGATGTGAATCGAGCCCTAGGTATTTGACCCTTGTCATGGTTGTGTTTGTGATGGTTTTATTTCTTTATTGATTTGTATTTTTTATTACGGATATTGGATCCGGTGTAATAGATAGGATAGAATAGATTTGATTTTATTGTATTTTCAAATTTATTGTTGTAATCCTTCAAGTACAAGATCAAGACGGAAAAAAAAAGGGCGAACAGGTTCCATGAAGATAGAGATCTCGGGTCAAGTGGGAGCTATATCAAAATTGTTTTGAAACCCTTTTGACTAGTTCGTTTCGTTTCTGGCTAAAACGAAACGGGCGACCTATTAGGGGCTCGATTCGTTTAATTTTATTATTATGTTTTGTGGTTGTGGTTTATTTATTGTAAATAATTTAGATAACCCAAAATAAATAAAATTTTCACAATCATGGCAACGGTTTTATTAAAACAAGTTTTATAAAAACCGAAAAGCATATTTAATAAAAAGAGTTTTATTAATATTAAAACAAGTCTATTCGCGATAATACGACCAACGTAGTTTAAATAGGGTATTTAAAACTATACCGTGTCGAGTGTTGAAAGGAGTTTCAATTATCACGAATAATATAAAATTGGATTTTATAAACTGTTGTGTGACTCACATCATGCTAACGAGTCATTCAATATATTTATGGTAAATATTAAAATTAAATCCCAATTTTAAATTGATGTTTCATGCCACCCTTAACGAGTTAACACTCCATCCTATATCGAACCCAAATGTTAGTGCTGACCCTGCATCTGGGCGTTGATCATGAGTGAAGGTAATCATCGCGGTTCCTGTGTAACATAGGCCGGTGTTACAGTTAACAGTAAAGGACCAAACATCGCTTGTTTGACAAGTGGGCATAGTTGGGGTTAAACATACATCGCTTTTAGCGATAACCCCAAAAGGAGAGTTGTGTAGTGGACACAATTAACAATCGTTGTTTACCTACCTAATCGTGCCAGTGGACAGTGCTAAGCCAGTTCATTGTGTATTGATGAATCGGGATCTCATTGTAACACCCCAACCGATGGCGGAAACATCGAGGTGTCACGTATTGATGAGTATACAGTAGCACATGGTAATCCAAATTTTAATTGAAATAAATATTAAATTGTAAATATCCAAAAATTTAAAATACATAAGAGTTTTAAACGTGGAAATCTAATACATCACACAAGAATCAAGCATGCATAGACTCCTTATTGTCTTCATAAATACTCTAATCTTCATGCATCATTATTACCTGTTGAGTTGTAAAAATGGGGGGGGGGGGTCAACTAGAAGTTGGTGAGAATACATAATCCATGTTAAGCATATAGTTTAAGTATAAAAGTCTAGCAATTCGTATGTCTATCGTAATTTAAGTCTACATGAATAGTATAATATGTTGACATAATCAAACCTCCGACTAGTTTAGGTCCATCCCGTCATCTACGGTTCACCTTAGTAATATGTTGGAACGATGACAATCACCCACGTTACCTTTGTAGGAGGTACACGTATCCGGGTGGGGTTGTCAATCCAATAGATCTATTATTGAGTATCGCCGGCTTGGCCATAGCTAATGATTATGTAAATGTTGAAACTCGTTGAAACTCGTTGAAACTGTTGACTAATTCATGAGGCAATAAAGTTTACTACTAGACATGCATGTTGAATTGCTTAAAATTGTTGCAAGTATAAAGAATCGCATAAACAGGATTACGTAAACTCACCTTGGTATAGTATTAGGTATTGAGGAATAGTATAAGTGTAGCCCAATAGATTGTCAAGTATTACCCTATGTATAAGGCAACAAATAAGTCTAAGTCTAACTAGTTTATAAGTATATCTTAGGGTTCCGATTTGGGGATATCCAATTGTTGAATTTAAAATAAAATGTTAATTAAATAAAGGGAAATTTGATAATTAAATAAAATAAAGTCTTTTTATAAAATTTGAATTTAGAATGTTCACAATAATGTGTTTGAAGTATAAAAATAATTTTTATAAAATTATTTCCTTTAAAATAGATTTTTAAATCTATTTATTACAAATTGCCAAAATTTAACTTTAATATTTAAAAATACTAAAATTAAAGAATCATTATTTTAAAAATCATATTTCTGTTCTAGATATTTAAAAATAAATTGTATAAAATTTTGGTGCAAAAATAATAAAAATTGAATTTCTTATGATTTAATTATGATTAAATCTAACAAAAAATGATTAAAAATATAAAATAAATGATTTTTCTGAATTAAAAATTATTTCAGTAAATTTTAACATTGTACAAACATAGGATAATTTTTGTAGAAATTAATAAAATTGTTTTGATATTTTAATGGATTTTTATAAATATAATAGTATAAAATTGATTTAATTATTATAAATATTAAATCAATGAATTTCAGAAAACTAAAAATTGTAAATAAAACTTTTACATCAGATTTGATAAATATAATTTTTTTAGAATTTATAAAAAGGTTTTAATATTTAAAAACGAATTTATAAGATTTGATATATAATATATAATTATAAATGGTTAGTCTTTAAAAAGAAAAAAAAATGTGGAAAAGGGACGCCCAAGCCGGGACTCGAACCCAGGTGTCCTTGGTTTCAAGCATTGATCACAACCACTTGGCCTAGGCCTGTGGTTGTGATAAATCTCTGTTTAAATAAAATAAATATATTAGGTCAATCCAGTTTATCCCCAAATCAAGATTACGAACCCTAGCTTTTCCAATCAAGCAATTCACACATCTTTAACCCGATTAATGTTAGGGCTTTCGTTGTGTGGATGCCGATCAACAAAACCCACATAAAATATTAGACTTACAGGTTTGTTTCGTGTTTGATTGCCCGGTCAAGGATAAAAGTCAAACAGCGATCGAATAATAATAAACAGAGTGATTTGAAGAAGATTGGGGGTTGAGAAGAGTGTATTGGCGAGTTGTTAAGCATCACAGAAGGTCAATTTATATAGGGGATCGATGGTTTGTTTAATTGGCAAGGTTGACTAATGGTTTAATGTCAAACGCGTAATCGAGTAAATTGGGTAACAATTGAACATCAATCATCGTGTGGCTTAGTCAGACGAGGCCGGTCATCGAGTATTGTTGCCATATATGGATCAATCACAAGTTAATTGTGATTGATTATGTATACGCGTCCACAGTTGACTTTCCTTAGTCAACTGTGAGGTTTTAAAAATCAAGTATAAGTTTAATACGCGTCCGGGTTTATCCAAGGTTGATGGCTAGCCCAGTTGGTAACTCATGTTGGTGTGATTTGGGCCGGCTTGGGCGCGGGTTCGATTCCCGGCCCAAGCAGTTTATTTTATTTTTTTTTAATTTTTTTACCACATAGCCTTGTATATATAATGTATATATGGTATTAGGGTTTCAAAAGTGCGACAAAAATAATTGTATGCAAATGTAAATGATAGAATTTGACGTTTTATTAATAATGCCCATGTAACGTACAAGAATAAATGCGAAATGTTACACTCATCCTAATTAATTTTGTTTTTTGGGTCATAAAATAATTAGGACACTTAAACATGAAATACTAATACATTAATTTTGAACTTTGTAGATGTCAACTGAAAACAATTCCACCTCCCATTTCTCTCTCAAGTCCATCTTAGAGAAGGACAAACTGAACCACTCCAACTTCATGGACTGGCACCGCAACTTGAAAATTGTTCTCAAAGCGGAGAACAAATTGTATGTTCTTGAAGAACCAGTCCCTGATGAACCCATAAATCCCAAGAGTGAGCTTTATAAAGCTTGGGCTAAGCATTTTGATGACTCTTTGAAAGTCTCATGTCTGATGCTGGCTTCCATGATCCCTGAACTTCAAAGGACCATGGAGGACATGGATCCATACGACATGAATCAGCATCTGATGGAAATGTTCCAACAAAATGCTCGCCATGAGAGGTTCGATGTGATGCGATCACTTATAACCACTCGTATGCAAGAGGGTTCACCAGTTGGCACTCATGTGCTGAAAATGAAGGCGTATGTTGATCACTTGGCTCGTCTGGAATCCCCCTTGAGCGATGAGTTAGCTAGGGATATCATCCTGAACTCATTGCCCAAGTCATATGACCAGTTCATTATGAACTATAATATGAATGGGATGGAGAAGACACTTGCAGAACTGCATCAGATGCTCAAAACTGCTGAGGTAAACATACCTGGCAAAACTGCACCAGTGCTAATGATCAGGGAGGGTCAGATTAAGAAACCTAAAACCAAGAAGAGGGGCTATCAAGGCAAAGGGAAGGGAAAGGGCAAAGTTGTTGCCAACAAGAAACCTTTGAAAGAATGTTTTCATTGTGATGAAACTGGGCACTGGAAAAGGAACTGTGCTAAGTATTTAGCTGAACTGAAGCAAGCCAAGGCTTCTGGAGGAGAGTCCTCAGGTATATATGTTATTGAAATCTTTGTTTTTTCTGGCAAAACATGGGTGTTTGACACAGGATGTGGTTTCCACATTTGTAATGTTTTGCAGGGACTAAGAAAGATTAGAAAACTGAAACAAGGTGACTTGGAGGTCCATGTTGGCAATGGACAAAGAGTTGCAGTGAAGGCAATAGGAGAATATGTTCTTTTACTACCTTCTGGTTTAGAACTTGTTTTGAACAATGTTTATTACATTCCTAGTGTGACTAGAAATATTGTTTCATTTCATGCTTTGCGTAGACAAGGTTTTGATTATCGTTTTAATGGTGAATTTATTTCTGCTTATTTTAACGATGTATTTTACTTTGATGCAAAACCTAACAATGGGATCTATGAGATAGAAATCCAAAATGATAACATATTATGCAATATCTCTCATAAACGATAACATATATGTGGCATTGTAGACTTGGTCACATAAGTGAGAATCGTGTTAAACAACTCAAAAGCGCAGGAATCCTGGATTCCAAAGGTTCGGAGTCGTTTGGAAAATGCGAATCATGCTTAAGTGGAAAGTTAACAAAAGCACCTTTTTCAAATGTTGGAGAAAGAGCTAATGATCTGTTAGGACTTGTACATACAGATGTATGTGGTCCATTCAGAACAATGTCAAGACATGGAGAAAGATACTTTGTTACATTTACTGATGATTTCAGTAGATATGGTTATGTTTATCTTATGAAGCATAAACATGAAACTCTTGAAAAGTTCAAGGAATACCAAAACAAAGTAGAAAATCAGCTAAATAGAACTATTAAAATGCTTCGATCAGATCGAGGCGGTGAATATCTTAGTCAGGAATTCATCGACCATCTAAAGGATTGTGGAGTAGTTTCACAACTCACTCCACCTGGAACACCGCAACATAATGGTGTGTCTGAGCGGAGAAATCGAACTCTATTAGATATGATTCGATCAATGATGTGTCGAACAAACCTTCCAAAATCCTTTTGGAGTTATGCTTTGGAGACCACCGCAAGACTTGTGAATATAGCTCCGACGAAAAAGGTTACTAAAACGCCTTATGAGATATGGCATGGAAAGAAACCTCATGTATCCTACCTTAAAGTCTGGGGATGTAATGCTTATGTCACTCTAGAATCTTCGGATAAACTAGATCCCAGAGGCGAAAAAGCGGTTTTCGTTGGATACGGTAAGAAGATCGGTTACATGTTCTACCACCCCACTGAAAATAAGATTTTCACCAAACGCAGAGGCACTTTCTTAGAGGAAGAGCTTTTGGCGCGAGGTATTGGAGATAACTATGTGGATCTTAAAGAAATTCGAGAATCACAAGTGACTGAACCAGCTGTTCAGATAGAACCAGATGTAATTGGTCCAGTTGTTGAAGTTGAGCCTGAGAGGACTCAAGAAACAACAGAAACACCAAGTGTTCGGAAAAGTATTAGGGATCGTCGTGCACCGGTAAGGTATGACGATATCTTCATGATTGATGAAGCTGAGCCTACTACTTACAAATCTGCAATCTTGGATTCAGAATCCAAGAAATGGCAAGAAGCCATGAATGCAAAGATGCAATCCATGTATGATAACCAAGTCTGGGATTTGGTTGATCTTCCTACCGAATGTCGGACTGTGGGAAACAAATGGATCTTCAAGAAGAAGACTGACATGGATGGGAATGTGCAAACCTACAAAGCAAGGCTTGTAGCGAAGGTTTTACTCAGACTCAAGGAATTGACTATGAGGAAACTTTCTCGCCAGTGGCCATGCTTAAGTCTATTAGAATTCTACTTGCCATTGCTGCATATTATGACTATGAGATATGGCTGATGGATGTCAAAACCGCGTTCCTTAATGGACACTTACTGGAAGATGTCTATATGGTTCAACCTGAAGGTTTTGTCGATCCGAAGAATCCTAATAAGGTGTGCAAGCTGAATAAATCCATCTATGGATTAAAGCAAGCATCTCGCAGCTGGAATCTCCGTTTTGATCAGAAAATCAAAGAGTTTGGTTTTATCAAGAACGAAGATGAACCGTGTGTTTACAAGAAGTCTAGTGGGAGCTATATTACTTTTCTTTTACTGTATGTAGATGACATACTAATCATTGGAAACAATATCCCTATGCTTAAAGATGTTAAGACCTGGTTGGGTAAATGTTTCGCAATGAAAGATCTTGGTGAAGCCGCTTATATTCTGGGAATAAAGATTTATAGAGATAGATCAAAGCGGTTATTGGGTTTGAGTCAAAGTACATATATTAATAAGGTCTTACGACGCTTCTCAATGCAAGACTCAAAAAGGGGGCTCTTGCCCATGGCACATGGAACCACTCTTGATAACAAGCAGTGTGCAAATACTGTAGAGGAAAAGAAGAAAATGGAAGGTGTTCCATATGCTTCTGCGATTGGTTCCATCATGTATGCCATGTTATGTACTAGACCTGATGTCTCGTATGCTCTTAGCATGACGAGTAGATATCAACAGAATCCAGGAGAGAGTCACTGGGCTGCAGTGAAGAACATTCTTAAGTACTTGAGAAGGACTAAGGAGATGTTCTTAATATATGGAGGACTGGATGAGGAGCTGTCAGTTAAGTGTTATACTGATGCAAGCTTCCAGACTGATCGTGATGACTCAAGATCACAAACGGGATATGTTTTCATTCTGAATGGTGGGGCTGTTACTTGGAAGAGCTCTAAGCAAAGTGTGGTTGCTCAATCCACCTGTGAATCAGAATACATTGCTGCATCGGATGCTGCAAAGGAGGCTGCCTGGATGAAGAAGTTCATTACTGATCTCGATGTTGTGCCTAGCATAAAGAAACCAATCGAGATACTGTGTGACAACACTGGTGCCATTGCTCTTGCAAAGGAACCAAGGTCACATCAGACCGCAAGGCATATACTCAGAAAGTTCCACTACATTAGAGAAATAGTGGAGCGTGGAGACGTCATGATGAACAAAGTTCATACAGATCTAAATCTAGCTGACCCCTTTACTAAGCCTTTACCTCAAGCTAGACATGAGGAGCATGCTGGAAATACAGGGCTTAGAGTTGTTAGACAATGGGCATGATCTGTAATTAGTATTGATGTTTTATTTTGAACTATGACAGTTATGTTGAATGTTTATTTGATTTAATGGGTTAAATGCAAATTTAATATTTATTAACTGTGTTCATTTATTCGTATGTTTAAATCCTTGAATAAAAGTATTCTAAATGTCCGTAGTCGATCAAATTACATGGGAATGAATTTGAATGTAAGACTATTGTGAATTGGGATGGTTGTATTCATGAGATGAATAGCTCAAGGGTTTGAGGATCATAATTCACAGATATTATTAGGGAATAATACTGGATGTAACTCGCTTCAAAACGATCTCCATGGATCTATGTCATGAGATGTTTTGATATTGATATGTTCAATCTGTCCTTTTTCCTAAGGCACATATTAAACTACATTGATCAAGGACTATCTTTGATGTTATCTTACACTATCCTGAAACATGGGTAGCTATAAGGGTAGCGTTGGGAGAAATTCGAGATTAAGTGGGAGTTGTATGACGCTGATGGAATTCTGTACTTCTATGGGATTAGAAGCCTAGACATTCTGGCGCCCTCGTAAAACTCAAACTGGTATAAACGCGTGGCCACGCTCGGACTAAGGTAGTTCGTTAGACCACTTTGAATTAGAGACGAGAATAGAGAATAGTTGATCACTATATAAGAATGAATGATCCATGTCTTATGATCAACGGATGTCTATACAGAAGGGACTTATTGATATAATTATCAGGGCTATAGTATTTGGTTAAGTAAAGCGTTACTTGAACTCAAAGAACTAGTTGACGACTGTAAAGTGTCATACTGGTTTGGGTGCAATGCGATGCAGCTAGGCGTCCAACTCTGCGTACGTTGACTCATTTAATTAAAATTGTCCAAGTGGGAGATTGTTGGATATATAGGATGTCCGATGTAATTAAAAGTCGAGATCAACGTAACCCGAACCGGTACGATCCGAAGAGTTACACGTTGGTACACGAATCAGATAAGTTCACGCGTTGGTGGATTATTATTTATGAAATAATAATTGTTTTAGTCTTGAGGGATTTAATATTAATAAGATTAATATTAAGGAGTATCTTGAGGGACTTAATGTTAATAAGATTAATATTAAGGAGTATTAAGATATTTAGCAAGGGGGTTTATTGCAAGTTGTTGTCTTATAAAAGGAGGGTTAAGGAGTAAACCCTAATGCACACTTTTGATAAAACAACAAACCCTTGCCTCCTCTTCTTGGCTTTTTGCGGCCGCCACCAAAGAAAGAAGGCCGCCGCCTTCTTCTTTTTTTGTTCGGCCATCAACCACCACAAGCCACCACCTTCCTCTTGCAAGTGTTGTTTCCCGGTTGGTTCATGCTCGGTTGTGAACTTCCTACTAGCGAGGATTCGTTGTAACCCGCGTGTTACAATTCCGGTGTAGTCGTCAAAGGTTGATTACTAAACCCCCTATGGTTGTTTATTATTTATTTGTTTATACGCGTTTAGGGCTGTAAACAAACCAAACGTTCAACAAACAGTTCGTGAAATGTTTGGCGGGAAGTTCGTTTGTGTTCGTTCGTTTAATAAATGAACAAACACAAACACGAAATTTTGTTCGTTTAGTTAAACAAACAAACATGAACAGAGGTCGCGTTCGTTCACTTATGTTCGGGAACGTTCGGTAACGTATTCATTTATATTTCTTTGTGTTCGATAGTTCAAGTTTAATATAATTTTGTGTTTTTATGAGGCATTATGTGATCAAGATTATGTCAAATATATTGGGGTAATTAGATTAGTATACTTTTGTGTGGATAATGTTCGTGATGAAATATTCAGAATTCAGTATGTGTTAGTTTGTGCTCGGTTTTGTTCATTAATGCATGTTTGTGTTCGTCTACGTTCATTGATATTTTTTTGTATTAGCTTTTGTCCGATACCTAAATTTAACAAATAAAGTCAAATGAACAAGAACACGTTCATTTCCTTAACAAGCTAACACGAACAAAAACCTCGTTCGGTAATTGTTCATGAACAGTTCGTGAACACGTTATTTCCTTAACAAACAAACACGAACAAGCAATCTCGTTCGTTAAGTGTTCATGAACAGTTCGTGAACATGTTATTTCCTTAACAAACGAACATGAACAAGGCCATGTTCGTGTTCGTTTGGTTGAGATCCTGATTGGGAATATTTTATTAATCGGATTAATAAAATTAATTAACAATTTATATATAAAATCGGCTATTATATATATTGTATATATAATCCGTTTTTGTTAAATATATAAACCGCTTCCGCTGTGTATACGATACCATGTTTCCCAACAGTCCACCCGTGAGCAGCCAGTTAATCCGCTATTCAGGCCCTTCTGATTTGTTTTGTCTAGTTCTACATCCAGGTATTAGTTTCGATCCTTTGTGAACACTAACTTAGCATTTTTTAATCACAGTCTCACAGATCAAAATCACTAAGAACCAAGTGCATAAAATATCTAGGCAGTTTGAATAATTCATCATCAAAATCATCATGCTAGCATAACAAATACACAAAACAATTTATCATTCTTTCTAGATTTATTGACTATCCATCTACTTGTTACCTCCTTGGAGGGTTCCTGCCCAGGTTTAGTCTTAGGTTCGAATCCCACGCTCTATCGAAAAAATAACCGCTTGAGTTTGAAAGGAAAAACCTGTGTGGTGCTATGGGATTCGATCCTAGACAGTGGTCGCTTTGCAACACAGGATTTACTGCTGAAACACTACTCTCCAAAAAAAATCTACTTGTAGAGCTTTATTAATAGAAAGAAATCAGTAAAATAATGTCAATTGCTCGGGAAATTACTTATTACATCTGTGCATAGTTTGTATGTGTATATTAAAAATATAAATTAACATATAAATATCTATTATGCTTGTCTGCTTACAACTTTGGTAATTGAATAGAATAACAACCAGGTTACTTGTTTAATTCTTAATTACAGAAGAAATCCCTTTGTGCATGCATCATGATAAGTGTAAATTCTTTTCCACAAAGCTACCTAAATATGATGGAAAAAATAAGGCAAGTAGGCTACCAAAAGTATCATGTTTAATTTACATGGAGTTAATTGCGTCTGTCTAATCGTACAATAGTAGTTCTTCACGAGCATAAGGTGATAATCTCACTTCTGTTGCAGACAAAATTTGATTAAAGTTAGTTTCAATTATAATCAAAGCGTCTCTGGTACCGTTAGTTTTAATTTTGGTCTATTGTTTTTTTTTTTTTTTTGTCACAGCAAATATGGATCAAGATCAAGATCGTTTCAGGGATTTAAGTGACGCGCTTTTAACCGCCATCTTTGTTTGAAATGATTTCCTTGTTGGGGATGTACTTTTGTGGTCTTGTACTTCTCCAATTAAAAAAAACCGGTTTATCCAATGTTTAAAACACATGTCAATCATCAGACTAATGTACCACCAAGAAAATTACTTGGTTCTGTATTTATTCTCCTTAATTTTAATAAATACAACACTTTTTTTTTTAATTTGGGCCCTATTCAAGTGGAGGCCCAAAGCCCTTACTTAGGTTAAATTACTCTTGGGCTAGCCCTGCTACTACCCCAACCCTAACTATTTATACTCACAATTCTCTTCTTCCAATTCATTTTCCTAAAGCCTAGCCCCCATCTTCCTCTTCCCTTATCTCTAGAAATCTGATGACCGGTTCGGTCTGGTCAGGTCAGGTCATGATCAAATTTCATAGTTATTTTTTTGTTATGTTGTGTTAGTTTCAACCGATCACAATCGACCCGTTTGTCATGGTGTGGCAACCCTAGATTGTCGTTGAGCACTACCAACACAAACAGCCTTAGCTTACGTAGCTACAACCGTTGTTGCTGTTAGAGTTGAAACCACGTTGGCCTAAAAATCAATTTGAATCAAGAAGAGCCTCTTATTTACTCGAGCCCTAAAACTGTTGCCAAAACACAATGACAAAATGGTAAAATGTTCATTTTGCGACTCATAAGTGGAAATTTTGTATATTTAAACCAAAGAGGGGCGGAAGTGAAGAACTAAGAAAAGTTATGTCAAATTTAACCACCATTCAAATCAATGACCGCCTATGTTACAAAAATCAAACATCAAACACACAATTTTAAAAAGATGAAGACTAAACATGCAATTTTTGCAAACCACAAAGACCATTCATGCATCAACTCCATTTTAATTAATCCCAAACACTTTTCTCCTTATTAACATTTTCGTCCTAATTTTTTTAGGGTTAGTCACAAACCAATAGCATCTTCATCCTCTTCCTTTTGATCAATTGGAACAGCTCTCTATACTCTTGCCGCCACAGGTTGATAAACGACGTCCAAAAGAGGAAGAACCGAAAGAAGTCGTTATTGTCATGCCAATTAAAAAAAAACCCGTTTATCCAATGTTTGAAGGAAGTGTTTGTTGGGGATGTACTTTTGTGGTCATATACTTCTCTAATTAAAAAAAACCCGTTTATCCAATGTCTAGAACACCTGTCAATCATCATTAGTTAACAGACTAATGTACCACCAAGAAAATTACTTGGGTCTGTATTTACTCTCCTTAATTTTAATAAATACATTTTTTTTAATTTGGGCCCTATCAAGTGGCTCATGTGGATATTGAAGATGATCTGATAGATGCTGAGATGATCCATGATCTAGCAATGATAAACCGACTGATGCTACCAAATTTCCTTGAAGGGGTTATGATTACAACTATGAGGAATTTTGAGCCGGTGGTGTCCATTGTGCCGGCGATAACAAATGATGATTTGTATACACCCCGTGAAGTTGAAAACAATTGGATCAGTGTCGTTAATTGCAATTATGGATACATGGCAGTTGCTGAAATTAGACCTAGTAGAGTTGTCACTCAAAGGGTTCAAGTACTGATTGGGGTGTGGTTTGCCTTCTTCTAAGATGACCAGTGGCAATTTCTTTCTACAGCACCGCCTTGGGTGATTCCCAGTTATCCCGGGCAATTTAGGGTGGCAAGTTTGACAGTAATTGACAGATTTTCAATTAACTTATCATTTCACATGATTCCCACGCCCTGTCCATGGATGGTATACAACAGAAACCGAGTTAGGATTGTGGCGCGCCCCCAGTTGTGATGAATCTGAGGTATAGCCTGCTAACCAACACGTGGAGTACAATATCAGCTAGAATGCCTGATCATGAACCAGATGGTGTACATTCTCCCACCTATTGCTCAAGGCTTCGCATAGTTGAAATTTGAAAACTAGAAACTCAGGTAAAACATCAAGTATGTGCATTTGCACTTTATATAAACCTATCCTTGAACTATAATATTCTCGAGTACTTACCTTTTCATTAGAGATCTGGATATCTTAAATGATAATTTTGTAATAGATTATGTTAATGGTTTGTTAGGTTTCCTGTTACTATATGTTTTGGTTTAATGCTAGTTTCACTAAGTTGTTTTGCCATGTGCATTGCAAATTTGCATTCGTGGTTTTTCATGAGAATGTCACTTGGGCTGTTTGGTATTCCCCACATGAAATAATAATTTAATCACTTAGACCATGTGTACTCGAGCGTGATCCTTAGCTCTATTTCGAATTTCGCGCCCCACACACCGTTACAGTGGGGCGTTATGGATGAAAAATAGCTCCAGACGTTATTTTTTAAGCGATGATGTCCATTGTTGCCCCTCCAATTAAATGCTGTCACGTTAACATCCCAACCCAACCCAAGAAAGTGACCTGGAAGCATGTGTTAATCAACAACAAAGTTTATATAAAATTAAACATTCAATAAACATTAAACAAGAGGTTGAGATGAATGGACTCACCGTCTAGGGTTTTGCTACGACTGGCTTTTGGTTGTGAGAGAGATACTACTGAAGCAGAAGAATAGAGCAAAGCTATGTTTTTAAATGTGTTGAAACCTAGCCCAATAATCAGAAAGACTTTGTGTTTTTTAGATGTTTAACACTGGATGGGTTGGGCTGGGTTGGGTTTGGATTGGGCTTAGGATTGACATGATAATGCTCCCCAATGAATTAATGATCCGATTATATTTTGGGTTGAACTACAAAAAATGTTTTTTTATAATATTTGTCTTTTTTTTTTACTTTTAGTTAAATAGTTTTAACAAAAAATAATAAAATAAACAACTAATCACAAACAGTGGCCTTATGTTTTTCACCCCATCACTACAACCCATTTTTACTTCAAGCCCCATGCTTACTTAACTGCCACATGGACCAATAAAAAAAATTCCTGTAAAATTATAGATTTACCCTCTTGAATTTATACTCATTTTATTATATGCAAAATAATTAGCAAACTAATAACAAAAACATCATTTCATTATATAATCCATATTTATCAAATTACAAACCAATCCAAGACAACGTTTAACGTTTACAAAAATATTGTATCGACGATATGTTGCCTTCAAACAAGTTTCGATCATTTGAAAATAAATGTCGCAGCATAGCTCGACCATTCTTCGTGAATGACATCCTATCCTCATTCGCGTAATAATCCACTCCTCCTCCAACCTGAGACAACAATAAAATTAATGCATTAGTCGAGGCCGGCGAATATATTAAACATTAGTTATGTATGGATCACTTATCTTTTAACATCTATCTTCAAATAATTATTAATCTTCAAATAATTAATTAATTTAAACTAAAACTTTACAGCAACTCACTGGTGTATGTTTATATATTTATATTGTTTTTAAGTAATCCTGCAATTTAAAAAAAACAAAAAACCTCACTATTCTTTCTTGGTTAGGATTGTTAGGTCAATACTTTGACTTTGACCGCAAGTCAATGGAGGATGTTGGTATGGATCAAGACTCTCCTTAGCTCATCCGATATCCCCTTCAAAAGAACCGGTTTCTCAATCACTCCATTGATTCCAATCTGTAAGCATTTTTCCCAAACATCATTGTCACCGACCGCCGTAAGAGCCACTATCAACGGCCAGTTCCGACTACGAGACTTTCGGATTCTTGACGCCACTTCAAACCCGTCAACACCCGACATTTCAAGGTCCAATATGACCATCTGGAACGAGTGGTTTAGAGCCATTATGCAGTCTGAGCCAGATACAAGAGCCAATGCATATTGGCGGCCTCAATAGATTTTATCCTATCTTATAACTAGATCATCATGATTATAATTTCAAATATATATATATGATGAGAAATTTACAACATTGCAGCAACAGCATCAACACATGTATATACATACATGAAGACAGATTTACTAACATATAAACTCGTATGACTTATGGCTATGGGATCCTGATATATTACGCGTCTCGCGGTATAAACATCGCAGTGGAAATTTAAGGGTGTAACACTTACACCCTCTATTATACTATTATTTTCTAGAATAAAATCATAATCTTTTATGTTTGTTTTGTTACAAATGATTAAACTTTTTTGCATATACATCCATGGTTTTGTTAGAACCACTACAATATAATGAAATAATGGTTTAGATGGATTTACATATTAATTAATATAAGTCAAAGATTACAACTTAATTAAAGTATGTATCTTAAACCAACTCCATCTTCATCATATACTTGTTCCATGTAGTATTGATTTGTATTTAAGCACCATTTCTATACCTCCACAACCATCCAGGCCAACAAGCAACAATCTTTCACTCACTTTCATACACTTTCCATCATGTCAAAGCAGTTTTTTCCGTTGATCTTCGCGATTCTCATCATGCATACCACCATGTTGAAAACAACAGCAGTGGACACACAACCATCAGCAGGCGAAGCCCATGTTTTCGAGCTCTACATGCACGACATTCTTGGTGGCAGCAACCCAACAGCTAGACCAGTAACAGGCCTGTTAGGCAACATATACAGCGGCCAAGTTCCCTTCGCTAGACGCATAGGCTTCCGTGCACCACAAGGCGGTGTGGCCATCCCAAACGCCAATGGCCAAATCCCAACTGTCAACGCAAATGGAATCCCACTAGGAACAGGCTTAGTTGGCACTCAGTTTGCAGGAAATATAAACCAAAACAATGCACAAAACCAGATAGCAGCCAGTTTGGGACCAGATGGACTTGGACTAGGATTTGGGACCATAACTGTCATCGACGACATCTTAACCATCGACCCAAAGTCAGGTTCACAGATGTTAGGAAGAGCACAAGGAGTTTATGTGGCCAGCTCAGCAGATGGAAGTAGACAGATGATGTCATTTACAGCTATGATGGAAGGTGGTGAGTATGGAGATAGTATCAACTTCTTTGGAGTGTACCATATTGGAAGTGCAATGTCTCGGTTATCGATAACCGGTGGTACAGGGAAGTTTTTGCATGCGTGTGGGTTCGCTGAGGTTCGGTCACTGATACCAGCTGGTCAGATAGTTGCAGATGGTGTGGAGTCGTTGCTCAGGCTAACTGTGCATCTTTCTTATTAAGAATATGATGCTGCATTAATCAAGTGTGTGGTTTTGTGAACAAGATGTGATAATTGTTTGTAATTGTATTGTGTTATTTGTATATCAATGTTTCCATGATTGAAGGATTTTAATTACCGGTAAACAGATTAAAAAAAGGAATGACTAGACAATCCTTACAATCATAAACACAAAATTAAATAAGAAAACAAATACTAATATCAAAACGTCAAACGAATTAAGATATGAGATAGAATATAGGGAAAATTGTCAAAATAAACATTTGACCAAGCCTATTAATTTGTCAAAATAAATATCTGATATGTGTTTAAACATTAGGAACGAAACACTACCAATCAGATAATTACACGTGTAAAGCCTTCAGACGCCTTAATTTTTAAGGTCCCTACGTCTAAACTTTAGACGCGAGGCTGTTCTTTAGACGCAAAGGGGCTAACATATTCTTTAGACGTTACTCCACTACATCCTTTTGCGTCTAAAGAACAGCCTTGCGTTTAAAGTTTAGACGCAGGGAGCTTAAAAATTGAAGCGTCTGAAGGCTTTACACGTGTAATCATCTGATTGGTAGACACAAAAGAGTGTTTCGTCCCTAATGTTTAGACACATCAGATGTTTATTTTGGCAAATAGACTTGGTCAAATGTTTATTTTGGCAATTTTCCCTTGAATATATACATACTTTGAGAAGATTAACCTAGTCTCATTTCGTTCCGTTGCTTTCACGTCAGAGTTTCTGTTAACGGTTGTGTGTTGTATTGTTTTCCGGCAAAATTATGGAGCGGCAGGATGAGAGCCACCACCGAGAAGAGTGACGGTGTGTAACAGGTGGTAAAATCTCACAAAACTGCCCCTCACCAAACGTTAAAAAATAGATGGGGTTAGCGAAGTGGATGAAAACGGCAATAAATTGAAACCATATGGAACTAAATGCAAGGGAAAAAAAACTTTTTCGATGAAAATTGCAAAAATGAACAAATCATAGGGTTGAAAATGACAGTTTACTCTATATTTTATTATCATAGTTAGTTATAACTATTTTGATATTATTTCTTAAATTTGTGAATGTACATCTTTTTTGTTCTTTTGTAGTGGTGCATCTCGCCCGATTGAGAAATCAAGTGAAACTAAAATTCGAGGTTTTTTTTATCTTTCCTTTTTGAAAATACGATAAACGACAAGCATTAGTAAATGTAGCACAAGATCTAACGTTAGGATTACATAGCTTTTTATAGTGGTTAGGATCACAATGACAACATCTACTCGACTACTCCTATTAGCTTGTACACAAAAAATATAAAAATAAAAATAAAACGCATTTTTTTCTCAAAGAAACCAAGTGTTTTTCTAAATTCCATCGTATTGTTTCACAATCACCAGCCCAAACCTATGATTGCACAAGTGTTGCTTGCTAAATAAGTGTATGTGCTATATTCATCCCTAGGGCTGTAAACAAACCAAACATTCGGTGTAGGGGTGAGCAATAAACGGTTCCGAACCGCGAAAACCGTGAAACCGACCCGGAACCGCTAGAACCGAACCGAATTAATGTTATAGGTTCCGGTTCTGGTTCTCATATTTTGGCATAATCGGTTCCCGGTTCGGTTCCGGTTAGAACCGACGGGTCCGGTTAAGAACCGTTAGAACCGTTTTGAATTAAATTAAATATTTAAATATTCTATTATTAGTTTGAAATAGAATGTGTTGTTTCCTTTATATAGTTCTTAACACTTTTAAATTGTTTACTAGGTAGGAATGTAGAGTATTGCCTTATGTGATGGTCAGCAGTCAACACAGCTTGTTCTGACCCGTTTAATCTGTATAAAAAAGAATGATCTGATCCGAACAAAACATATTTTGATACGTAAACTGCTATACTTTTAGTAACCAAGTTTAACACAAACTGTTGATAATTTTTTTTAAGAAAAATCATTGTTTTTGTTTATTTTTTTATTTAATTGTTAATGTTAATTTTAGGATTTTATTGACAAGCGGTTCCGGTTTAGAACCGTTCATGAGAACCGTTTTCACCCGGTTCTGGAACCGAACCGTTTAGTAATTATCGGTTCCGGTTCTGGTTCTCATATTTTGGAATAAACGGTTTGCGGTTCGGTCCGGTTCGGTTCGATTCGGTCCGGTTCTGAACCGTTGCACAGCCCTAATTCGGTGAACAGTTTGTGAACTGTTCGGCGGGAAGTTCGTTTGTGTTCGTTCGTTTAATAAAGGAACGAACACAATTTTTTTTTTCGTTTGTTTAGCTAAACAAACGAACATAAACAGAGGCCGCGTTCGTTCGTTTATGTTCGTGAACGTTTGGTAACGTGTTCATTTATGCTTGTTTGTGTTCGATAGTTCATTAGGGTTTTTAATTTTTTATATTTAATTTAAGTACTTCAAATTTCCTAGTGGTAGATTATTTAAGTGTATCTCATGTTAATATTACTTTAACTATTTTGATTAACTGTTATTTTTTGTGGATTAAACGAGGATTTCAAGTTTAATATGATACCTATGTGTTTTTATAAGACATAATGTGATCAAGATTATGTCACGTATATTTGGGTAATTGGATTAGTATATTCTGAGCGAACAATGTTAGCGATGAAAAATGCTAATTTTCATAATTTAATGTGTTAGTTTGTGCTTGGTTTTGTTCAGTAATGCCTATTTGTGTTCGTTTACGTTCATTTGTGTTTGTTTGTGAACTCGTTTTTGTCCGACACCTAAATTTAGCAAATAAATACAAACGGACACGAAAAAAATCTCGTTCGGTAAGTGTTCATGAACAGTTCGTGAACACGTTATTTCCTTAACAAACGAACACGAACAAAAAATCTCGTTCGGTAAGCGTTCGTGAACCGTTCGCGAACACGTTAATTCCTTGACAAACGAACACGAACAAGGCCTTGTTCGTGTTCGTTTGGTTCGCTTACAGCCCTATTCATCCCCCATCCTTCCATACTTAACTATCACATCGCCTCTCCTTCATCCTCCATATTCAACACTCAACATATGTTGTACTCATCCCTCACTATTTACCCTCCTTTATGTAATTCTTATTTAATTAATGAGGGGGAGAGGGAGTGTGCATGATGCACAAATAAGGGGATACGTATCTCTATTCAACCTTACAGGATGAGGGGGGGTTCCACTGCCACATCTTTTCCCCGCATGTATACCATATAACCTAATTGCCAGTATCGGTTTCCGATAAACCTCGAATGAAACTAAACCAAAAGTTTATCTGATATTGCATGATTCAAAATACATTAAAGATATGTAAGTAGGATCGAATTTACCCCAAGCCATAATTTCTTATCATTTATAGTAGATCACATTAAACAACATAGATGAAATGTGTCAGTGTGGATCTATGTAGACCCCATAAATATTCTCATTTAGAATCACATGTTGAAAGATGCACAATTTTTACTCTTATCACATACTAAAACCGAGTCTGTAAATGTGACGGCCTAAAGAGGTCTTTTTTTGCTATCTAGACTATAAATCTTCTGATGTAGAATCGCAGATTGAAAATCTGAAGCTTTTACTCTTATAACATACTGAAATCGGGCATGCAAATGCGAGTGCCTAAAGCGGCAGCTTTTTAAGTTATTTAGTTTCTAAACACAAGTTTAACCAAAAGATGATTTTATAAAATTCATTAAACATGGTTGGTTATTAAGATTGAAAAAAGAACACAATACAATTATTATCATAATTAATTAAAATTCTATAAAACAATAACACAAGAAAACAATTTTCTTGTTTTTTTTTGTTTTGTTTTGTTGTTGTTAACTTGATGATGAAGAATAAGGTAAGGTAAAGTTTTGATTAAGAATACCTTTCTAATGGATACCCACAAACACACATGAAATGATTTTTAAATAACTTTGAATTGAATGATAGCATCAAAGTTGAAGCAACCACCAAAGAATGTGAATGTGGACGGACATTTCACACCTTCACCCTTGTCTCTCTCTACCTCCCTTCTCTCCGACCACCACCACCACCACCACCCTTCCCCACCACTAACCACCCTTGAACCACCAAAGATTCAATCTTTCTTCCAACCCACCACCAAGATTCAACCTTTCTTCAATCTTTAACCAAACCCATCATCAAAATCCAATCTTTTTCCCTTTCCCATTAATTCAACAACAATAATAACAATAACAATGCAAAACACACCACCATCATCATCCACCACCACCACCACCACTACCACCACCACTCTCTTCACCATCTTAACCATCACCACCCTTCTCTTCCTCCTCCTCTTCTTCTCCTCCTTCCCTTCATCCCCACCACCACCACCTCCTTCCTTCTCCAACCCTTACCTCTTCCCTCACCGTCCCACCACCGCCCAATACCACAACCACCAACTCCTCTTCACCCCTACCAACATTACCACCAACCCCACCATCGCCTATTTCATATCCGGATCCTTTAACGACTCGGGTCGGATCATCCGGCTCTTGTTATCCATCTACCATCCAAGAAACCAATATCTTCTCCATCTTGACCGTTCTGCCCCTCAATCAGAACGTGACTTTCTTGCCCTGACTGTCCAATCTTTTGCTGTTATTTGGGCTGCTCAGAATGTTAATGTTATTGGCAAAGCTGATCTTGTTTCCCCTAAAGGCTCTTCCTCCATTTCCTCTACTTTACATGGTGCTGCTGTTTTGTTGAAGCTTTCTTCTGATTGGGATTGGTTTATTAATCTCTCTGCTGCTGATTACCCTCTTGTTACCCAAGATGGTAATGCTTCTTTCTTCGGTTTTTTCTGTTTTAGATTAATATTTAAACTGTAATGTGATCTGTTTCTAGCAGTTATGATTTGGGATTGGTTTTCTTTTGTGTTCTTAGAACACATAATGTGCTTTACATTAGCAATTAGTTTGGATTTAGGGCTTCCAATGTTGCAGAAGGCGCTAGGCGGGCGGTGAGGCCCAGCCTTGCGACTAGTCGGGACTAGGCGGAATTAGGCGTTTTGGTATTTTTATACGTATTTTATATATATACACAAATTTAGGTGTTTTTTATATAATTGTAGTATCCCTTAATTAGTTTTTTAGTGTAGTTTACCGGTCTTTTTTTTTTTTTTTTTTTTTTTTTTTTTTTTTTTTGCCGAGCCGGGGGTCTCTCTGGAAGCAGCCTCTCTATCCGCAAGGATAGGGGTAAGGTTTGCCTACATCCCACCCTCCTCAGACCCTACTCTTAGCTGTGCTATTTTGTGGGATTTACTGGGTAAGGTTGTTGTTGTTGTTGTTGTTTAAATTTAGGTGTTTTTTGAAAATATGTTAAGATATATAGTTATATACACATAATACTAAGAAATACTTAGAAATTTTAAAAAATTTTTAAAAAAACCACCGCCTAGGAGTAGGACCGCCTAATGGCCAAAACGCCTAGATCACCGACTAGGTCCTTATTCCTATATTGAAGTTTTTTAAATTAAAAAAACCACCCCCTAGGGCCGCCTAATAGCCAAAACGCCTAGATCACGAACTAGGTCCTTATTCCTATATTGAAGTCCGACTAGCGCCTAGGTGACTGCCTAGAGCGATTTTTACAACACTGAGGGCTTCTTGTTGTAGTTATACTGACAACTGACAATGCGTCTTTTTGTTCTATAGTATTATCCTTGCATTGTTTTTTTATATTTAGAGCTTTTTGGTTTAGAGTTACTTCACCAAGACATTTATCTGTATGTAAAAAACTTTTACTAGTTAAATGGGATTTTGTTATTTGCGTTGTAAAGTACCGAACTTGTATTTACCATTGAGTTTTGTTTGTTTGAAGATCTTCTTCACATTCTGTCATACCTGCCTAAAGATCTCAACTTTGTGAATCATACAAGCTACATTGGATGGAAAGAGTATGTCAATGCTACTTTTACCTATGTTTACCGGTATTTGGGTTGCTATTATTGAGTTACATGATCATATGTATTTTCATTTTCACAGGTCGCGCATTTTGAGACCAGTGGTTATTGACCCGGCCCTTTTTCTTGCTGAGCAGAGTGAGATCTTTTATGGCACCCAAAAACGGCCATTGCCAGATGCTTACCGGTTGTTCACAGGAAAGTTTTCAGTTTTTCCATTTTGCTATTATATTTATAGTCTATGTGCTAATATACTCTTTGCTATGAGTACGATTTGCCTGAATTTTTTGTGATATTAAATGTGGGATTTCGATTCTTTTTATAGCAGGACACGTGGGTAAAATACATTTGTTGTTCATCTATTGTATAGTTAAGAGTTAAGATAGGTTGTGCCATCTTGATTTACTGGAAACCTAATGTGTCGATGAGAACCTAATACTGTTTACCGACAGCATATTGTGTAGTAAACTACATTGGTTTTAGGTCTTGAGCTTGCAATAATCAGTTCGAAATGTGGCATAAACTGCTTATTATTTTAATTTTCTAATTATTTAGTTTTAAGATGATGAAATTTGGAAAAGCAGGAAAGACATGTTTTAAGAAACCAATTAGTAAGATAAATGTAGAGTCACATAACTATCCTTACTCTCTAGCTTGCCTTTAATTATATAAGTCATAGTAGTTAGGGGTTGTTTGGTAGTTTCTTAATGATTCCATTAAGAGGCTACGACTGGATCAGTCAACATTAAGTGTGTTTGGTTCACCGACAGGACACCTCTGAATCAGTAAGTAAGCCTCTCAACCATTAAGTTTCAAAATGATGTCGAATTAAAATTTTACCCCTTTATTCATTCAGCTGTGTTCATAACCCTCACCTGGGCACTCACGCACCACCTCCTCTACTACAAACTAGTCAGGCCTCTTACTGATTCGGAATCTCTTACCCAATCAGACCTCTTAATGGCTAAACACTTACCGGCACAAAGGTTGCCAAACAACCCCTAAGTCCCACTAAAGATGCCAATGGCTCTCTTGTCGCGTAGACACAAGGGGAAAAAAAGCGCATTCGTGAGAAAAAAAGCACAATAATATGATAAATATTTTACAATTTTTAATAGCCATAGAAAATTTTAAGCAAAAGAAGTTAATATCGTTTCACAAATATGATAGAATTTGTCATGAAAATAATCAAATCAGTACCAAAAGTCCAAAACTAATAACGTTTCACCCAAGAAACGGCAACATTCACCATTCATCATCACAAATCAACCTATTAAAAAATAAAATCTAGATATCGCATGACCTGCGCCTGAGTCGCGCACTCGCGCTTAGAGAAAGAACCTTGCCCGTGTGCTTAGGCATGCGCCCTGTGCTTTTTTGACTTCTATGATCTGACTATGATTCTTCTTATCGCAATAATAATGTTAAAACCGTAGATCGAAACATGCTTAAGATGATTGAGATTAAAAAAAACTATCTTTAATAATAGCATTGTTGTAGAAACCGAGTCTCATTGTGGTTGGTCAAATGTGTGAACTACCTCAAATAGATGGTGATTTTTATGCTGATTTTTTCCACCGTGCTAAGATTTATATTAAAACAAAGATCTATATAATATCCTATTTCTTTACGTAAACAAGGTTTTGATCACCCTGGCTCTGTGTCGGGATGGAATTTCCAATTAGGTCAGGTTTTGACTTCTTTTTTTTTCCATTTTTATATGGATAATTCTTGTAGGCCCATAACTTTTAGTTATAAGTGTTCTATGAATCTTTAAACCTTTGCACCTTTAAAACCATTAATTACACACTTAGGAGTAAGATTTGGTGGCGGACTCAGAAAATTTATTTGTGTAGCAGTGTATCACAAAATAGTTTGTGGCTTGCTTCGTTGTAAAGTAAGTATGATATACGCTACATTGTAATACTTTGATGCTGTAAAGTTATTTTAAAGTTTTAAATACATTTACCAGCTATAGAGTTTAATGAATGATTTAATTCCAATACTTGGACAAATGTTGAGGTCATAAGTATCAAATTTGTAAAATGTAGTTCAGATTGTTATTCAATTCCTTTCAAATTTTTATAAAGATAGATGAAGTTGTACTTCTTACATATGTAGTAATACAACTATATCTTTTGTGTTATAAAAGCTAGGAGTAAATAAATTTTCATTAAACATGAGAGTTAGGTCAAACTTCATGATAAAGCACAGAAATTTGGTAAGAATTAAATAATTTCAACATGCAGCTTTAATTTGGTCAAATCTTGTGAAAAAGATAAGACATTGTGAATGCACTATTTATTACAAATCTACATCAACAATCAACATATACATAGATGCTCTTTTTTTTCTTAATTGGTCATGTTTTATTATTTAATGTAGCTATAAAAATAAACATGTAGTTATTGCCTTTTAAAAGCTAAGTTTTTATGGTATGCGATAGTTAGGATCCGAATGTTTACCAATTGATATGAAGGTAGATGTACTAAATACAAAGGAAATGGCGTAAATTTGATTGCCTTTGTTTGTGAAAATCATGAAAATTATCTAACATATAACATATGTTTTATTTTTATGATCCTGCAGGTTCGCCAACATCTATAATAAGCCGAAAGTTTGTGGAATTTTGCATTTTAGGAACAGAAAACTTACCCAGAACCCTACTTATGTACTTATCTAACAGCCTTTCATCCGAATCAATATACTTCCCAACTGTCTTATGTAATTCTCCTCAACTAAACAAAACTGTTGTAAACCACAATTTACTATACTCTGCATACGACGCCGCCAAACGCGAACCAAGGACACTCAGTTCAGATGATTTTGATGATCTAGTCAACAGTGGTTCAGCTTTTGGTTCTATGTTTCTCCCTGATGATCCAGTTCTTGACCACATCGATCAAAAACTTCTGAACCGTGGTCAGGGTCAACCGGTTCCAGGTGGGTGGTGTTTAGGCGAGTCTAGCGATGAAGCTTGTAGCATTTGGGGTGATGCTGATGTTTTGAAGCCTGGACCAGGGGCTAAAAGGCTGGAGCAGCTCATGGTTAAGTTGCTCTCAAATGAGACTTTTAGTTCCGGTCAGTGTATTTTCGAATGATGAATCTGGGATGTCCTTTTTATAGATTTACAAGTGAATTTTTTTGTATATTGGTATCTGCATCATGAAGATGATTGCTTCTCCTTTTACTTTCCTATTCTTTGAAGCAATATTGGATTATAGTTAACTAGTCAGACCGGTCTCTAAAATATTTTGAACTAAAAATCTTATATGAAGTTTACATGGGTAGAAAGTTTTTTGTTGTAATAGTAGTAGCGACAGGGTGCTTTTCGGATATCGTACATTGTGTTAGTATCTTGCTTTTACAATGTAATGTATTTTTTGGGTGATGAATAAAAGTTGTTTGCTGATAAAAAAAAGTTACAAATTTCAAAAATTATGTTCTTTTTATCTACTTTATTGATAACCAAATTGCAGCCAACTTGGTCGCTAGTGGTAGTGGTCCGAATGGTAGAGTAGTGGTCTAATACCATTGGCTGCAATTTGGTTATCAATAACCAAGTTACCACCAATGGCTTTTCACTGATTTAAATGTCTGTTATCAACCATTATAATCGTTAAATGCCAACTGAAACGTTGTGATGGTTCCTCTGGTATAAAAGGGGAGAGTTGTTGATTTGATTCTAATAGACGATATCCTTACATATTCCATATCAATCATTGTATTTTCTCCTTGAACTATTCGATTTAATTTTCGTAAGTACCAATAAAATATTTTCATCATCATCATCATACTCAGTTAATCCCACCTATAGCAAAGCTAAGGTAGAGTCTGAGTAGGGTAAGATGTAGACAGCCTTACCTCTACCCCTAAGAATAGAGAGGCTGCTTCCAGTGAGACCCCCGGCTCAACGTGGTTTGGTATCAAGCTTTGGACATAAGGCACAAAACACTTAGCAATCGGGACAAACCCGATTAGTGCATGTACCCTTTTGTCTTTTGGCTATCCACGCCACCACATGATGCATGATTAACCGTCGGTCGTTTTTAACGTTATTTTCACGAAATTAGTAAAATAACATTAAAAGTAGTGCAACTTTGCTTTTGCCATTAAAATATTTTAATATAAAACTAATCTCAACACGATTGAGAGAGATATACAAACCCTATGCATTACAAAACCTACACCTGTTGTGTGTATCAAAACTACATATATTATAAGCTCTCATTATTCACACACCCCCTAATCTTATTCTGACACCCCTAGACTGGTCGTATAGATTTTTTTCATGCTCATATGAATCTATACGAGCCGCATCATTATACAAACTATATGGGGAATGTTCAAAACAAGATTTTGGGTATATCCTTATTAACGCTCATATTATATAGCACGATTCGAAGATCAAATTTTAGATAAGGTTGTTATTATTGGTACACCGATTCTCTCTATCTCTCTCTATATATAGAGCAAGAGAGAAAAGGGAAATTCCAATTTTAATTTAAGGTGTGCTAATAACAAGGCTGAAGTCGCAATGAAATGAGAATGATATTTAAGTATTTAAGCAATGAAGCTTTTATTATAATTTTTAATTTAAAAGTGAGTATAAGTTAGATGTGAAAATTAGCGCATGCAGCGGAGGTCAAAGATTTAGGACCATTGAAAACGTGTCAACATCCCATTGGCTGACTGACAAGCGAGTCGCATCATACTCTAACACGGTTTGGAGTTTGGTACGGCGGCCCAACACTTCACTCAAGTTATAATACAAATTCACCCTCACTAATATCACCTATTACCATTTTTAACCCTATTTCTTCCACAACATTACTTCATGCTACTATAACTCACTCAACTATAAGTGCATCTAGATTCTAGAGAAACAGTGATATGTTTGCTTCATAGATCAACTCTTTTTAAGCAATTATTATACGGTGACTAATATGAAATTTCTAATCTCAAATTAGTGAAATAATGTTTGCATTTTATAAAATTTTATATTTTAATACACCTCCACTAAATAACATCCATCAAGTCTATTCATGTAATCCAACAAGTAAAATAGAATATACGCCAAATGACAACAAAACACACCAGAGAAACCATACACATAAACATGATAAAGTTGTGTAAACAGCTTATAGAGATAACATAGAGGTTAGCATAGTACCAATTTAAAGCAACATTACCCTTTGTGGTTGTAAGTTATAAGTAGTGGCCAATTATCTCCATACCAATTGGTTTGGAGGGATGTGAGAAGGTTTATCTTATTTAGGTGGGGTTTCTGTCTGAGAGGCCTCAGGGTCGAATCCTGACATGGAACAAACTAGAACACCGGTTCAACCTGACAGTAATATGCCAACCATGGTATTCTTACTTGGGATTTAGGTGTTCAAAGACCAAACGCTTAACTGGGTTATCTAGCCATTAAAAAAAAAAGTTACAATATAAAGAAAGATTGAATTGTTAAAGGGGTGAAAAGTGAAAAGAAGAGTAATGTGGAGAAAGTAGACATCCTTTCCTTGCCATTCATCCGTATATCTCTCTCTCTGTTGGACAACAATGTTGATAATTTAACCCCCAAACACAACACATATTATTATTATTATTAAAAACATATACACGCCTCCTCCTCCTCCTCTTCAAACAAACAAACATGGCCTCCGACCTAGATTCTTGTCTGATTGTTGACGATGATGACCTTCTCAACTTCTCTTTAGACGATGATAACATTACCAACCCCCTTTCTTTTTTTAAAAACCAAGACAACAACTTCATCCCTTCCTCTTCATTTCCGGTAAGTTCCCTGCATTTTTATATAATATTCCACTCACTGAGTCAATCAACTCGCTATTGGACTCGGAAATATTGAGAACCCAACTTAGTTTGTGTTTTAAGAAGAGGGTATTCTTTGAATGTTGAAAAGAACTTCCATTGTGCATTATTGGTTTATGTTTGTAGTTTGGTATATGTTTTTTGTGCATTTGTTGGGTGTAAATGATATTAATTTGGGGGAATTAGGGGAAAGATTGAAGCTTTATGAGTTAAAGATTGGTTAAAGTTATGTGTTGTTGCTATTTAGGAATATGCAGAGGAAGATTTGGAATGGTTATCAAACAAAGACGCGTTTCCCGCACTCGACGACATCTTTTCGGACGCTAACAAGACTGGTACTCTTTCGATTCTTGACAACAATAGTAGTAGCAATAGCAATAGCCATAGCCACAGCATTACAAGCTGTTGTGGCAGCCTTAAGGTTCCCCAAAACTATCCTGTCCGTAAGCGGTCCAATAGAAGGCGCAAAGGGCGGCAATGCTATTGGTGGAACCAGGTAATCGAGCCAGCGTCCTCATTGGCCAAACCGGCGAGTGCCCTTGGGAGGAGGTGCCAGCATTGTTTGGCTGAGAAAACGCCACAATGGCGGGCGGGCCCAATGGGCCCGAAGACATTGTGCAATGCGTGTGGTGTTCGGTACAAGTCAGGAAGGCTGGTGGCGGAGTATAGGCCGGCTAACAGCCCGACGTTCTCGGTGGCGTTGCATTCGAATTCTCATAGGAAGATTATGGAAATGAGAAAGAAGATGCAGGCTGGATAGTTTTAGGTTCTTTTAAATTTTTATTTTTTTTATGGTTATCAGAAATAGTTAGATGTGAGGGTGGGTCAGCATTACTTTGAGTTATTACTTCAATTTCATTTTACATGTATTGGTTGATTTAAAGAAATGGTGAATTGAATCATTTGAATGAGTTAATAACCATTTAGGTTTGTAGTGAAAACATTTTTTTAAGGACAAGTAAAAATCTTGATCTAAAACAGGGGTTGAAATGTTGGTGTGAAGTCAAGCAAACATGTGAATGAAGGGTTGACCAACTAACTGCAAAGAAGGGTGTGTCTTGTGATTTATTTGATTGCTGGTCAGGTAACATGTGACCCGTGACATAATTGGGATTTAGAGGTTGTTTGAGTGTGAGGAGACACAAAAAAGTTTTGACACTTTATATCTTTTTCATGTTTCGATTGCCCATAATAAAGTTGAACATATTATTCTAAAACATGACTAAACTTATGTATGATATCTTTCAGTACTCAAATATACATCACTTGATTCTATGGTTATCTTTTTATATATATACGATAACTAAGTTAAGTTTCGATACATTGTTGATTACAATGATGCATCCAACTTTTTAGATCTAATGTTGTAATGAGTTTTGATTATGCAAGTACCCTTATGTGCGTCTAACCTTTCGCCAAGGTATGTCTAACTCATTACTTGTTGCGTCCAACCTTACGTGCGGTATGTCTAGGTCATTAACAGTTTAGATTATAGACATTCACTATATCAAGGTACGTTTTTTTTGTTAACTTATTAAAATTATGGATACAAAAAGTAATTACGTAGATGAAAAAATAATAATTTAGGAATAAGATATACGGGCTTAGTGGAAGTATTCTCACAACCCAGGCCCAGCTATAGAGGAACTTATACAAGTAAAATGTGTTCGTGGATTGAATGTTTAAATCGGTTTAGGCCCAATCAAGTTAAAAGAAAAAAATAACAAATAACGTCACAAAAGTATGACTAACTATGCTCGGCCTATAATTGGGCTAGTTCCAGATTAGCCCATGAATCGGATACATATTATTAGTAAAAAACTAGGATTTTACTCGTGTCGCGCGTTGGTGCGACATGCTAGCGTTTACGACTATGTTACACGAACTACGATGATAAGGTTGGAGTGTGACTTTGTTATCCAATGATTTGTCTATAAAAAAGAAGAGGGCAAAAAAAAACAAAGCTGTGCACATGTAAGGTTGTACACCTTTAGATGGAAATCAAAGGATCGTTCAAAAAAGAAAAAATGGAAATCAAAAGTAGGCGTGGAATTAATGTTTGAGCAAAGAAAGTGGTACCCACCCACCTTAGAAAACAAAAAAGAGAAAAGCACTTGAGTCCCGAAAATACCCCTCCAAACACATAATACTACAATGCCTACCCCTTGATTTGACAGTTAGCTACAGAAACTTACTCTCACAAAGAAATTTGCTAATTGTTAGTTTGTTACTGTATATAATTAGTCAAACATACTCTACATCCATGACTACATATCCTCCCTACCATTATTTTCTTTGAATGTAATAAATTAGTCAAACATGTATATTTGTAAATAGAAGATTTTCTCTCCTTCAACTTTGTTGTGTCTTTTGTATATATAAATACATTTTATCAATAAAATACATTGAGAATTGATATCATCATATGGTATCAGCCACATAACTAAAGATCCTACCCTTTTTCTTTCTCTTGCCCTTACTATCATCCCTGTTCTGCTTTTTTTTCCTTTTCGGTTCTACACCATGGCCGCCTCCATCACCACAGATATCTCAACTATCCCTCTCCATTCCTTTAGCCACCTTATCAACATAAAACTAACTTCCACCAATTACCTCCCATGGGAGAAACAAATCACCCCGGTCTAGGGGTGAGCAAACTGTGAGAACCGACCCGACCCAAGAACCGACCACCCTATAAAATTGGAACTGAGTTATGGACCATTACTGCGGGTCGGTCTTCGGTCCTGATGCAACCGGTTCCAGTCGGTCCGAAGAGTAATACCCGAACCGGCAGATGCTACCAAAAAAATAACTAAGGCCTATGTATTTGTACAATAACAACGCACCAACAGAATAAACGAAAGCAATCAATAAACATGAAGTGAATGCATGCCATCATTTGAAACGTAACAAACATAATGACAACAAAAATGCATATGCACAACATATAACTATATAAGAACTTTATATTTGATCTTAATCCAAACTATTGCTGTTATAATCTGAACCATTGCTGTTATAATTTGACCCATCTTATCATTTACATATGCGCAACATATAACTATATAAGAACTTTATATTTGATCTTAATCCAAACTATTGCTGTTATAATCTGAACCATTGCTGTTATAATTTGACCCATCTTATCATTTAAAGGTTGTTCTAACTCCTAGTACATACACACAAATTATTCACTAATATATATATATATATATATATATATATATATATATATATATAGGCTAAGTATTGGAAAGAAACCTTCCAAAATGAAGAAACCCCCACAAACCCATCTTGTGGACCACAATGCACCACATCACCATTCAAAGTAAATTATTTTTTATTAACCCAAGGCTATTTCAGTCATTTTGCCCTCTTCTCTTTTTTCAAACCTTCATGTGTCAGTATATATATCTTCCTTCTCTCCCATTTTTTCAAAATTTAATTTCCCTCAATTCCCTCTCTCACCTGCTATCTCTCAAAGCCAGATCTCCAAACCTCAGTCAGGCAATCGGACACCTCTTTTCCCCTATTGTCGCCGGCAGCAACCACCTTTCCCCACCGTCTTTTCAACAACCAAATGGCAGCCGCCGCCCTGTTATTCTTCTCCTTCCTTCTCAGGTATACATATAATATATTATAATATATAACTTCCTCTTAATCTCACCAACCTTTTCACCTTCTCTACGTCGTCGTTTAATCAATCCTCCTTCCATATTAATAACACATCCAACTTTCAATCGTTCTTTTTTACCAAGCAAATATTATTTATTATTATTATAATTAATCTTCGTTTAATCTCTTTCTATATATTGCGTATCGATGACGCGGTTCAGTTTTATTGTTTTTAATGCCTTTGTACGATTGTTTCCCTAATACTTGTGCAATTTGTGCTTATTTTAATGTTTTTTTATATTTTATATATTTGTTTGTGTATTTAGGCTTTTGTTTCCCTAATACTGGTTAAAGATTTTATTTCATGATCATGTAATGTATCACTATATTGGGTATTATATATTTCTTTATAAAAAAATATTTGTTCTCATATATTGGGTATTATATATTTCTTTATAAATAATCATTTTTGTTTATAAAGAATCATTTGTTAAGGTGTTTCTCTGTGTTTAGTTATATGAGTCAGCTATGTTTAGTTAGGGTGTTTACGTGTGTAGCATATCATTTTTTGCAGTCACAGTGTGTTGTATGCAGTCAAAATGTATGATGTTTGCAGACTACAAATCTTTGTCTGTGTTTGCAGACAAAAACGCCTGTTACACACGTAACACTCGTGTTTTTTTTGCAGCATGTCTGTGTATTGTTTTGTGTTTTCTCATATATGAGTTTCTTTTTTTTTTGTTACCAATATGTTTTTAACAGAAAATGTCTGTTTTGTCATGGTGTTTCAAGTTATTAGTTTTTTATATTTTCATGGTTTTTCAAGTTATTATTAGCCATTATTGTCTTGTTAGATCGTTTTTTTTTTTTCAAAACATTCATCTCATCATTTTTAGTAAGCATACTAATTGATTTTATTTAATTTGTTTTTTTTAATTCTTAACATTCATCTCATCATTTTTAGTAAGCATACTAATTGATTTTATTTAATTTGTTTTTTTAATTCTTAAAATAAATTAAATCTTTCACTTGTATTGTCCTATGTATGAACCTATCAACCTAAAGCATTCACTAGTTTAAAGATTTTATTCCTGATCATGTAAAGAAACATTTTGTTAAGGTGTTTTCTCTGTATTTAGTTATAGCATCTGTGTGTTTAGTTAGGGTGTTACGTGTGTAGCATATCTTTTTTTGCAGTCAAAGTGTGTTGTATGCAGTCAAAATTTATAATGTTTGCAGGCTACAAAGTTTTGTCTGTGTTTGCAGACAAAAACGCCTGTTACACATGTAACACTCGTGTTTAACAGAAAATGTCTGTTTTGTCATGGCTCCTTATTATATATATGAAATAAGCTGTCTTCCACATGTTACATTAGGTTTTTTTTTCTGTTTCATATTAAAAATGTCAAACATTTACTCTGTTATAACATATGTTACAGGTCCTATTTTAGTCATAGCATGACTTCCAACCCCAGCACTCCCCCCTTGGGAGGTTGGTGAGCCCCGTCACCATCTCATCCCAATCGCACACAAGCTACCTCAAAATGAACCAGACATGGTGATTGCACCTGAACTGCCGATTACGAATCAGAACCAGGGGCTGAATATGAAGAACCATATGAACCTGATTTGAAGAAACCAGCGTCCTAGGAAGGTGGGCGTATTAGGGCAGAATGGGAGGGTATAGGTTATACGGAGGAACAGTGGGCTTTTTATGCCAAGTATGGTTATTGGATGCCCTCTACTACTGTTGGTTGCAATGGAGGATGTCGGGGTGTACATATTACGTATGAAGAATTGGTTTTTTATGACAAGCTTGGTTATTGGATGCCAAATGGCGGTGTATGAATCTTTAACAGTATGATGTCGGCTGATGAATCTGTAACAATATGATGTATGGCTTTTTTTAGAAGTATGGTTATTATAAGTTTTTTTATAGTAATGCAATGCACCACTGCTTAACATATGTTACAAACCTACAACAGATTCACTGTAATATATTAATTCGTCTTTGTCAGATGAATCTTAATTTTATATATGAGTACAATAGTTACTAAGATACACTGGTCAAAAAGAAAAATCATTTGGACCTTTTGTTACGTATGCAACAACTCTGTGGCTGGTACAATAAAACAAAAAAAAAACATGGTCTAATAAAAAAATTAATAAGCCTAAACTTTTAAATAATATGAACTGGCGACACGTTTATTTACGTATGTAACATTACTGGTGCTGGTAGGGCTGTTCAAATCGCTCGCCGCTCGTGGCTCGCTCGTCGCTCGTTCGGAAATTGCTCGAAAAATGCTCGCTCGATCTTCCGCTCGGTTGTAAATGAGCCGATCGGCTTGATTCGATTCGTAAACGAGCCAAGCACGAGCAAAGGTTCGCTCGGATCTGTTCGACTCGAATAAATTTTTATTTATTTTATATATGTTTAATTATAAATATAGACACAAATTACAGGTATATTTATAGGTTTATACATAACATTCTATTGGATTTCGCTCAAATATATGTAAACAAAATACAACTATCCCACTTAACCCAATAAAAAATTTAACACTAAGTTTAATAGTAAAACCATAAGCTAGGAGGTGACAGTCTTGACTTATTTATGTTGTTAGTCGTCCATCACTAATCATCGCTTGATATCATCCTACGTCACAATACAAAAATCGCTCTATGCAGTATGTTCATCGTCTCGCCAACCTCAACCTAAGCCTCATTCTCAGACACTCGGATCTCAATATTAGTGTTATTATCGGATAGTTCGACCTTAGTTGTCACCCGACAATGAAAAAAACCAAAGGAAACATCCCAATTTTATGGTTATCCAAATTATTCTTTGCTCGATTCTCGCTCGGCGCTCGCTCGGAAAAATTCGCGCTTGAAAAACGCTCGCTCGGTTTTTGGCTCGTTTGTAAACGAGCCGCTCCGCTCGGTTCGATTTGTAAGTGAGCCAAGCACGAGCAAAGCTCCGCTCGGATCGACTCGGCTCGTGACCAGCCCTAAGTGCTGGTAAAATAAAACGAAAAAATAACATGGTCTAATAAAAACTTAACAAATCAACATTTTTTTTAAATTAATATGAAACTGTCGTGACGGTTTTTACGTACGTAACAGCACTGGTGCTGGAACAATAATATGGATCTGATTCTGCTTTATTTTAATAAATAAAATACTTTTTTCAATCATTAAAAATCTGATTTTTGTAAAGAAAAAAATATGAGAGAGAATGTTGGAGAGAGAAGATTAGTGAGAGAAAGAGATAAAGAGATGATTGATTGGATGGAGAGAGAAAAGGGTGTAAGAGAGAGAAAAGGGTGTAAATTACCCTTCTAACCTTTTTTGTCATCTTGTTTGATTATAATATACACATTTAAGCTTGACCATTGATCAACTACAATGGATGGTGGTGATGAAGTTTACAAGGTTTCTTCAATTTAGGTGGGTTTTTATTTAATCCTTGCCCTATATATATATATATATATATATATATATATATATATATATATATATATATATATTATAACAAAGTTCATAATAAATAGATATCCTAGTGTGTATTTATAAACTAACAAACATGTATATGAAGTTTTAATTTTATGATTTACATTCTGTTGTCTTTTGAGTTCCAAGGTTAAATATATTAAAGCACTATCGATTTTTGAATTGGACAAAACTGTATATCAGGCCCATGATTTTGGCGCCTAAAATAGTGTCAGGTAATTTTATAAGTCAGAATCGGTCCTCGGTTTTTCCTTCAGTTTTAACCTTCTTCTGGACTGGCCCGACCCGAGAACCGGTTGGAGTTATATTCATGGACCGAATACAGAACCTAACTGCCATACCCGGTTCGGTTTTCATACTATTTCGGGTCGGTCCTCGGTTTTTTTTCGGTTCGGCCCAAATTTGCTCACCCCTACCCCGGTCCTAACCTATCTCAACCTTCTCGGTCATGTTGACGGAACCAAACCTCCTCCTCCCGAAATTATTACCACCGATGAAAAATCTTCTATCAATCCTGAATTTCTGGCTTGGAAAAATGTCGATCACAAAGTCCTTCTTTTAATCAACTCTACCTTAACAATCGGACATACAACGGCTCTAGTCGTTTGGAAGGCCCTCTTCGATGCCTATAGCCATTGTTCTATTGAACGCATTCATAATCTCAAAGACACCCTTCGAACCCTTCAAAAAGGAACCTCTTCCGTTTCCGAGTTTGGCCGAAGGTTCAAATCTTTGGTCGACCAACTAACCGCTATAAGACATCCTATCAATGACGAGGACAAACGCCATTGGTTCCTTTGTGGACTTGGCACCTCGTTTGAAAACTTCTCCACCTCTCAAAGAACCATTCGACCGGCTCCCTCATTTCGTGATCTTTTGGCAAATGCCGAAAATCAAGAAATGTTCCTTCAAAAACTCCATGGTTCTCAAACTCCCCAAGCCGCATTCTATGCCCATCAACCCAAAACCCATTCCACTCGAACCCCTTCAAACCGCGGCCGAGGCCGTGCCTTCTCATCTCGAGGCCGTGGATCCTCCTACTCCAAAAGGGCTCCTCATTGTCAACTTTGTCGCAAAGAGGGTCACTATGCGAGCACTTGTCCTCAACTCGCTTCTTATGCCCAAAAATCGGTGTCTCTTGATGCGAATCTTGCCGAGGCTTTTCTTGCTCAATGCAACGTAGCATCTGACACTCCCGATTGGACCGCCGATTCAGGTGCCACAACAAATATGTTACCATCAAACCGTGGTTTAAAAACTTCTAAATCTCAAACCGATGGTATTCGAGTCACTTTTGGGAATGGTGAATCATTACCCGTCACACATATTGGAAACACTAAACTAAATGACTCTATATCTTTACAAAATGTTTTAGTTGTTCCTAATCTCACAAAAAATCTACTTTCTATTAGTAGATTAACCAATGATTCACATGTTGATGTATTATTTTCTAACGATTATTTTCAAATTCAGGACTGAAAAACAGCGGAGGTTCTTGCTAGAGGCACGTGTGAAAATGGATTCTATGTTCTCACTCAAAGTCACAAGTCCCTTATTGTTGCGCTTTCTGCTTCGCACCTTCATGCTTCTTTCAATAAATGGCATAGTCGTTTAGGACATGTCTCTTTTGATACCATTTCTATTTTAAATAAACTTGGTCGCGTTTTTGTTACATCCTTGTTACCCAAACCAGGTTTATGTGACTCTTGTGAATTATCAAAAGCTAAACATTTACCATTTATTGAATATTCTAAACGCGCACAACATGTTTTGGACCTCATACACTGTGACCTTTGGGGACCCGCACCCATGCCTTCCACCGATGGATATCGGGTACTATGTTGTCTTTATAGACGACTATTCTCGTTTCACTTGGTTCTATCCCTTAAAAGTCAAATCGGAATTTTTCACCATCCTCACAACCTTTTTAACCTTTGTTCAAAATCAATTTTCAACAAATGTTAAAACTTTTCAAAGCGATAGTGGAACCGAATTTACAAATCACCAAGTGCAAACTTGTTTTCAAAAACCATGGCATACATCACAGACTATCATGTCCCCACACACCCGAACAAAACGGGAGGGCCGAACGGAAACACCGTCATATCACCGAAACCGGTCTAGCTATGATGTTTAATGCTCGAGACGCACCAAGTGCGCTGCGCCTTGTGAGGCGCACGCCTAGGCACTGAGACGCACTATCAGAGCAGATTTCCGGCCAAATTCAGGCTAAAAGTTGCATAAACCTCTAAAACATCCTAAATGAGTCATGAACAAGTCCTAAACAACCCTAAAACATCCTAAAGTAGCCCTAAACAAGCCTAAAACATCTCTAGAATCCCTAAAAAATGTATTTCATACTATGCGCTTAATTATAAAAAGCCATCATTTTTTATGCGTCTTGCGCCTAGGCTCCGGGTTCGGCCTATGCGCCTTGAGTACGCCTAGGCGCTTTGACAACTATGATGAAAACAAAACCTAAAACAAAAATAACACATAAGACTATATAGAGATCTAGTAATATATGTACAAACAACTTAGCAAAGTGTAATTAGAACTTATTGAATTTACCCTAGTTATGTGTATTCCAAGTTACATTGCCATTACATGAATGTATAATCAAGCGAGTCAACTTAAAAAGGTATAATCATGCATCTTGATCAGTCGAGTCAACGTAAAAAAATTGTAATATAAAGCTTATGTAACCATCCATTAAGATGAATGAATGATACACACAGGAAGGCTATAATTAGACTTCAAGATCAAATGCACAAATTTTCAAAATAATAGCTGATTTTTTTTTTAAAAAAAAATGAGAAGTTAAAATGAAAACAGTCTCGTTTGACTTTTAAGGCCTTATAAATTATAGAAGCCATGTTTAATAATTAAAAGTAACCAATGAAATTAAGTCAGATATGATGTAACAATAAGTTGTGTAAAAAATAAATGAAAAAATGAATAAGTAAACAAACTTTATTACCGAAAATAAGTATACATAATTGATTATATAAAAGGTAAAACAGACGTATTAATTGTGATGAAAAAAAATCAAATTTAACTTTGTTTATAAATGTATTTATATATGATTAATAGTTTTGTGTTTAAAGGTTATTAATGAAATGGTAATCATAATTATTAACATTATATGTTTCCAATATTGTGTAAATCATGATAAATGCTACATATACGCTAAAAATAGTAATGTGACAAATCAAAGAAATTAAGCATTTATTTTGTGTTTAAATGTCTTTAATTTTAAAAACCGGATTTTTTTTTTAATTTTGATTTTGAATGTTTAAAAATAAATTTATTCAAATATAAAAAGGCGTATTAATTGTGATGAAAAAAATCAAATTTAATTTGTTTATAAATGTATTTATATATGATTAATAATTTTGTGTTTAAAGGTTATTAATGAAATGGTAATCATAATTATTAACAGTAGATGTTTCCAATATTGTGTAAATCATGATAAATGCTAATTATACGCTAAAAATAGTAATGTGACAAATCAAAGAATTAAGCATTTATTTTGTGTTTAAATGTCTTTAATTTTAAAAACCGGATTTAAAAAAAAAATTATTTTGAATGTTTAAAAATAAAGTAATTCAAATGAAAATAGGCGTATTAATTGTGATGAAAAAATTCAAATTTAACTTTGTTTATAAATGTATTTATATTTATATATGATTAACAATTTTATTTTAAAGGTTATTAATGAAATGGTAATCAATAACATGAGCATGGGAAATATTGATGAGCAACTAAATAAAAAAAATTAGAAACTCTTACCGCGAGGTTTTACCGTCTCAGGGATTGAAGCTAATAATCGCCCGTCCTGTATATCGAGATGAAAAAACTCGTGTATTAAATGATGAAAGCATGAATATATTTAGATAATAGGTAACTGTATCAAAATCAAGAAAGATCATAATATTTATTCTTTTTAAGGTTTTCAAATGTAACGCCCAGCTATTTCTAAAACATTGTTAAAAATATTATATTCGTATATTATTATTATTTATTTATTTATTTATTTATTTATTTTCTCCAAAACAATATTGTTATTATTACTTTTAGTTAAAATACATTCTCTTACGTTAAGAACTAAAATTATTCGTCATTTACAATTACACGATCTAACAACTCGCAACGAGTAAAAATGCTGGCTAACTCATAATTTAGACGACCCTTAAAGATCTAACGAGCATATACTTCTACATTTATAAAAGTAAAATATATGGTTCAAATACTAGTTCTACGTCGGTTTATATAAATAAATTTCATAAATAATTATGCTATTGATTTAAGCGAGCCTAATACTAATCGTGACCCGAGCCAATAACGGGTTCGTATACGCGGTATATCCTTCCACCTAACCTAATACCCTAGCTATATAATTACTTTATCTCCTTCACCTCCCTCATTCCTTACAAGCTCAAACCCTAGCCCCCATACCTACAACCCATAACAAAAAAAACAACACGTGCAACCTTCATGTTACTTCTACCTTCCCTGTCCTTCTCCTCTACACACACCTGCACATATAGAATTTGCATCAGGAACATCATCATCGTACACCATAAACGTCACCGCCAACAACCACCTTATCCTCATCATCCATCCACCTCAAGACCACCGATCAACATCTCCTTTTCCCCTCAAACTCAGCGGCAGCAGACACGCAACCACCACTCGAACCACCATGATACGCTACCAAACACCCTCCTCTTTGCAATCAACCACCTTCTGACCATCCCTCGTCCCTATACCACCGGCTTCCGGATCGGGATTCCACCCACCGGCGCCGCCTCTCTTGGCTAATAACAATAACATCGATGATCTTAAAAAACGACAACATCACAAGCAGCGGCGTCAGGTGAAGGACAAGACAGGGACGGACAGCTGGTGTGTTTTCCGGTCGGGTCTGCATAGCCGGGTGGGGATATGCGAAGGGTTTTTCCACCGGGTTATTTGGTTCAGAATGTCGTTCGTGTGGGGTTCGTCTCGACGTTTATTTGCTAATTATTTTGCAGCCGGTCTGAATGTTCGGCTCAGTTCTGGTCCGGTGACCAGGAACCGACCGGGACCTTCGTAACAGTGCAGCAATAATGGAGTCTTTTGGTTGTTGGCTTCGGCTAAAGCTTACTTTTTCTTTTCGGGTCAAATGGTGTCGAGTGAATCGAGTCGTCGAGACGCGAGCCAAGAGGTCAGATCTGGCCAAGTTCAGCTCGGGTCAACTTAATCAACGGCTGGTCAATGATAGTCAAGGCCAAATCGGGTCAGATCTGTTGACGCTCAGTTCCAGGCTCGTTCGTGTCAGTTTGCAGGAAGGTATAACGCGCACCTTATCTTAATTCGTGCATTTCACGCTACATTGTATTTACATATATACATATGTCATAAAGACTTAGGCGAACCGAACCGACTTACGACTAAAAGTTACCTTATTAACTTGAATATTTATATTACGTGTCAAAAATATAGTTTCCTCGCTCGTTATAGCTTTAATAACTTGAACCATTTATTGCGTACAAAAATTTAGTTAAATTATCTTGTGTTTTGAGAATGTGGACAATTGATTTTGGGAAAATATAGACAACATGAGTTATCGGTTTCTTACAAAAACAGAGGAGACTCTGCCCAAATTTTTATAAAAATATAAGAAACATATCAAGCATTCGAATCTATACTTTTGTACAAAAACGCTACGTTTTACAAATGGACACTATTCCAATTTTACGTGTCATGATAGAGATACGCGTACATAAAAATATAGTTATTAATATGTATATATATAAACATAACGGTACAAATATTAACCGGTCTTCGAAAACAAATTGAAACGCGAGTCGAGTTACACTAGTAATGTTTTCATTAGCCAAAAATGTTGCTTTAACAATAATTTCAAGATGCGACTTCGTATACCATATTAAGGTATTTATTTTCAATAACTATATACACACAACTAAACCAAGTACAATCGGTTCGTTAAGTCATACACACTTTAAGACGCGCATTCATTCAATGCGAGTCTAGGTAGTTGAATAAACTATCTATACAATCGATTAATGAAACGAGCTTATTTGCATTAGAATTTAAGACATCATTTATTTGTATTAGGATACAAGAGTTCAATTAATCCAAGTTCAGACTTGTTGCTACTTGCTAGCACTTACACAGTGAATTTCAGGTGAGTTTACTTAACCATGTTTATGCAATTCTTTATACTTGCAACATTATACTTAAGCAATTCTACATACATGTCTAGTTGTAAACTTTAATGCCTCATGATTTAGACAACAACAACAGTTAGACTCGCTTCAACATACATAATTATTAGCTATGGCCAAGCCGGCGATAATAGATCTATTGGATTGACAATCCCACCTAGATTCGTTGACCATCTTTTATGGGGAGCGCGGGTGATTGTTATCGTTCCAACATAATATTAAGGTGAACCGTGGATGACGGGATGGACCTAAACTAGTCGGAGGTTTGATTATGTGCATTCAACATTTCATGTTTATTCATGTAGACTTAAACTTACGATAGACATTTGAATTGCTAAACTTTTATTCTTAAACTTAATTGCTTGACATGGCTTATGTATTCTCACCAACTTCTAGTTGACCCCCCCTATTTTTTCAAACTCAACAGGAAATATAGATGCTTGAAGTCTAGAGCTAGCATGAGGAGTTATTTGAAGTTTCGTTGTTTGTTTGACGTATTAGATTCCATTCAAGACTTTAATGTAATTCAATATTGTAATAAAGGATTATGTAAACATATTTATTACCAGGAGCTACTGAACAATCATTCATACGTGACACCTCGATGTTTCCGCTATCGGTTGGGGTGTTACATCAAACATTGTCCATACATTTGCATACGAAACTTTTCCATACGTGCTTACCTGAAAATCTAAATAAAATGACATTATTCAAAAAATTAATTCATATAAATAAGCAAACATGAAACATTAAACAAAAGAAAAATCAAGCCCAAGAACAAAATTTCAAACAAACTGTTTGATTATAAAAACTAACTAAAGATTTCAAAATCAAAAATCAAACCTTGATATCAGAAGCATGTAAGAAACAGTCGCTCGGGTACAAATCTGAAACAAATGGATATACGATACATACAAAAATAAAAAAAAGTAGGCTTCTTTACCATGATCAAATATAAACGAATGTGAACCAATTAACACTTGCACTAAACAAACCGTTGATTATTTTCCTTTAAATTGCCTTCTTTACGCCTTGGATCCACAATAACACACAATACATACAGATTGAAACCTACATCATTAAAATCAGTAAAAAAAAATAAATACACAAAAACATTATTCGCCAAAAACAAATGAAGATATAACGATATCAGAAAGAAACATAGATGAAATCAGAAAGAAACGCAGGAGAGGCGATAGACGAACAATGATTGTGTTACAGGAGAATGGAATGATAATACCTTGAAGAAGGATCGCCAAGGATGGAGAATGATCGGTTGCTTCGTTTGATTGTTTTAAGGTTTAGAAGAGGATGAAATGATTTGTTATGAAGATGATTAGTTTTTTAGGAATGATAATATGCTTGACCAATTTTTACCAAAATAATCATTCAATTACCAAAACAATGTTTAGGAAAGTTATTAAAACACCTTGACCGATTTTGACTAAAGTAATAAATGATTTTCGATTTAAAAAAAAAAAGAAAATTTTATAAATTCTAAGGTTGTGCAATGTGGCACAATATGGGAGGAGAGAGGATTGAAGGTGTAATGTGGGATTGTCATGTGTCAAAATTGAGTTTTGTTTATTAGATGTATAGATAGATTGCAAATAAAAAGAGTAAAGTCCTATTTAAGTCCTTGTGGTTTCGCGATTTTAACAACTTGAGTCCAAAATTTAAACTTGTCTTGGTCTGAGTCCTAATGGTTTCAAATCTTAACTACAGGAGCAATGACGGATCTTGAACGTAAAACCTGGTAGAGCCGGACTCAATCTGGTATGGCCGGACTCAATGCCTATAAAATTTTCGATAAAATTTACACTACGAAGTGAAAAGGTTGGGTGGGCCAGGGCCCGATCGGGCCCGTATGAAGATCCGCCCTTGTACATGAGTCCAAAAGACTAACTTGGTTAGATATTCTGAGCTAAATATTATGAAATTACTAAAATGCCCTTACCATTAAAATTAAAAAACAATATTTACATACACACATATGCAAACATACACACATACTCACCCCATCTACGACACATTTGAACCCAATCCCAACCGTTACCCAATTGGCACCCATTAATCCACCATTGTTTCTCAGAAGCCCCACCTTTCACCATCGTCGCGCCACTACTTGAACCTGAAACCCTAGCCGCATCCACCATATAACTTCGCCGCATCAAACCTTTGGACCACTTGGAACCCTGGCTGCATCCACCGTACAACTCCGCCGCACCAAACCTTCAGACCACCTGAAACCTCCCCATTACTCTACCGTGTTTGTCTACAATATGCCTTCATCTCCATTGAATCTGTTGGAAAATTGGATAGATATGGGAATTAAATGTACAATTTGTTGGCCAAAGCCTTGTTAGGACACGTGAGATGAAGGATGATGGTGGTGCAATGAAGATGGTGAGGTGGATTTAGTGAGAAGGCGACGTCGGTTGTGTATTGTGGTGCCGACAGTGGTGTATTGTGGTGGTGGTGGTGGTCTATTGCGGTGGCAGCAATGGTGTATTGTGATGGCAATGATGGTGGTGGTGTATGGTGGTATGTGGTCATGGGTTGGTAGGATCTAATTTGTGTTTAAGTAGACCGAGAAAGAGAAGAGAGAGAGAGAGAGAGAGAGAGAGAGAGAGAGAGAGAGAGAGAGAGAGAGAGAGAGAGAGAGAGAGAGAGAGAGAGAGAGAGAGAGAGAGAGAGAGAGAGAGAGTTATGGGTTGATTAAAGGGGGTGTGTGTGTGTGTGTTTATATATGTGTATATATTTGTTTTTAATGGTGGGTATGTTAGTAATTTTATAAAATCTAACTAAGAAAATATAAAAGTAATATTTTTGACACAGGTGGTTAAGATTACAATCCATGGGGACTCATATCGAGACAAGTTTGAATTTTGAACTCAAATAGTTAAAATTGTCAAATCACGGAGACTCAAAAGGGACTTTACTCAAATAAAAATAAAAGGACTTTACTCAAATAAAAATTAAATACAAAAGAGTCATAGATCAACAGCAATTTCCCAATCAAAAATGAAAATCAATCCCCTTAGTCTGACCGTTGTGGCCCGCGAGCAGCCTGTCGCGAGCCACAACTTTATCCACGTGGGTGCCGCTAGCGACAACAGACCGACGCGATGACTGACGTGAGCGACTAGACGTGAGCCAGCTCGCGTGCGTTAGCGGCTGACCAAGAATTAAATTCAAAATTTAAATTCAAAATTTAATTATTTTTATTAAATTTTTTCACCCACCTCACCTATATATTTAACCCTCATCTTCTTCTTCTTCAACAAACTTTCAAATTATTTCTCACAACCTTCAACCTTCAACCTTCAACCATGGCTCCTTGGACCGAAGAAGAAGAACTAGCACTCGTGCTCGCCTACCAACACGTGCACGGTGAAGGTGGTGCAACCGTCGTACGCCGAACTCACGCGGCCAGCAGTGGCTAGGTTTTTTTTATCATCATGTGGTTTGTCTTGTGTATTTTTTTTTTTGTCTAGTGTAATTTTTTTTATTCTAGTGTAATTTTTTTAGTGTAATGTTTGTGTTTTTATTTTAGTGTAATTTTTATTTTATTTTAGTTTAATGTTTTTTTTAAAAAAAATGTGGTAAATAATTAAATATATTTGGTAAAAAAATCCCGCTAACCCTTACAAATAACACCCTCATGCGAGCACTCGCCGGCCGCTACCCAGTGCCACGTAAGCGTTGACATGGTAAAATATTATTGGATAAATCCCTCGCTTACCTCTTACCCACAACGGATAGTCTTACAATACTCTCCTCAACTTTAATTACACTTACCGTTTAACCTTATACTTCTCCATTTGTGTTTTTCATAATTTTTCTTTTGATCCCACCAGGTTTTGACACTTGGTCACTCAACTTTCTCTTCTCTTGTGACTTTCAAAATATGATGTTCTATAAAAGCTCTAAATATATTGTTATGAGATACTTGCTTTTATATACGTTTCTTTGGACATTTTATTCAAACTAAGATGTTCGTGAGAATTTACATATCATCCGAGCATAAACAAAGAAATTATAAAAAAAAAAAGTAGGGGTTTCCAATAGTTGTAAAAACGTAGAATGCATAGTAGTTTGGGTGGCCCAGTTAGCAGCCCACCTTTGGGTCGGGTACCTAAATACTTGTATGTGAATTAATCATGTTTGGAAAGTTTAAAAGAAAATAATAAATAAATAATCGTGTTTGTAGCCTTGACTATTTGTTGTAGGTTAATTCGGCTAATAGTAAAATCAACCCAACAATAAACCTCTCTTGATAGACATACGAAAACGAAATTTTAATCCCAATGAAAAATTATTGGGTTTGGCACCGATAAAAACCATGATTAAATACAAAAAAAATTAGGGGTGTAAATGAAGCGCAACGGCTCGAGAGCTATTTGGGATCGGATCGGTAAAAAACTCAATCGAGCCGAGCCTTAATGAACCCGAGGTCCGAGCTCGAGCTTGAAACATGACTCATTTAGTTATCGAGCCCGAGCTCAAGTTTTTCATACAAAGACCGTTTAGGCTCGCGAGCCTAAACGAGCCCAAATAAATTTTATATTATTATTATTATTATTATTATTATTATTATTATTTTATATATAATATATCTACCATTTAACATTGGTGAGTTGAGCCCGAGCCGAACTTTGGCTCATTTAAGCTATCAAAGCGAGATTGAGCCGAGTTTTTAGCTCCTTTTAAATTGTTCTATAATTATTTCGAGCCAAGCCGAGTTCGAGCCCTTGGGTTTTACTTTCGAGCCGAGTTCAAGCTCAAAGTATTAGGCTCGAACCGAGCCGACCTCAAGCCCAATCAGGCTCGGGCCCGGCTCGGCTCGTTTACACCCCTACCAAAAACAACTAAAGTTGTTATCATTTGACAAAGCTCATACATGTTTTTGACCAAATATGATGTTAACGACCGAATATATATGTGAATGATTTATACAATGGTCGGTGGTCCTAATACACGAGACTTTGATTAAAACAATATATTAGTTAAGGGTAATTTTCGTATAAATTATTCATATAAATAAAAAAAACAATTGTTTAATTTGTATATAATATTAGAAGAGAAAAAAAATGGTAGGACGGGCTAACATGGAATAGGTCTTTACATTAACTAGATTACTATATAATAATGAAGCCTTAAAGACCGCTTTATTCTAATTGTTTTGCATCGTATTGCCACAGTCGTAGATGCTTCATGTGTCACCAATGACGTCGTTACAACCCATTTTTTTTATACCGTCAGTTGTACTCTAGGTGGCCCAATCTGCAATTTCCTCTTCAACTCAATTAATAATTGCTTTTTTCCATTAATCAAAATAATGGGTTGAGTTATCCTACTCATTCTCCCGTATGAAGGAAAGACATAATGAAACACAAAATATAACACAATGTCCAGCAAATATATCACAATGTCTGAAAAGATACAATAAATCGCAAAAAAAGATACAAGTCACAGAGCCGTTGACATCGAAGCGTTGGTGGTTTAAGAACTTCGTCAACGAGCTAACCGTTGACATCGAAGCCTTGCACCATTTAAGGATTTGCAGCGAACCACTTTGAACAACCGGGTATGGAATCAACAAGTGTCAAGTGAGAAGCCGATTCAGTCGGGCTATCGTAGAGCACACATGTATTAACATCACACATTTATTCCACGTGTTATTTTTTAGATATAGTCATGATCTCAAAACTAGAAAACAAATTATTTACTTACGATTTAAAGTTATCAACCTATTTTAGTATTAAGAAACCATCAACCTTTTTCTTTACCAACGCTAAAACAATGTTACTCTATGGGGAAATAAAGGGAGGTTCGCGAGTCCACTGATTATTAGAATGGGTTAGGATCAAAGGAACTCTAATTTAACTCATTCAAGCGGTATTGGAACCGTCTCATCGAACCCTACGATCTTAGTTTTTACGTTTTCGCTTTTTCGGATTTCCGCTTTTAGAATTTACGTTATATCATTGTGTCTTTTATGTAGGATTGTGTTTCGTTCTTATTTTTATCATTCTGTCATTTTTCCGATTCATTGTGTCTTTATGTTGCATTGTGTCTCTTTCTTATTTTCATCATTATGTCATTTTTACGATACATTGTGTCTTTTTTCTTCAGCATTATGTTATATTTCTCGACACTGTGTTATATTTTGTGGGTCATTGTGTCGTATTTCATGATCTATTGTGTTTTTTGTATCATTCTCAGCATTCTCATTTTTTACACTGTGTAGGAATTAGGATAACTTGATCCGATTAAAATGAGACTTTTTAATTTCAAATAAATATATACTAGATTATACCCCGGGAGCGTCACGGGTTGAGAAATTTAATATGATACATCAATTTTACATATGAAATAGACTGATGTATAATTCTAATATTAATATCTAACCTAAAACAAATTAACAATGTACAACTCCAATGCTAACACCTAACCTAAAAGAATGTAGAACTTTAATGTAACTTAAATATTAACACTTATCCTAAAGGCTAAACAAATGTACAACTCTAACATACTAATATTGATACATAACTTAAAACAACGTATAACTCTATTAACATATTCGGCTCTGGTTGAAAAAAAATTCATATTTACTGATTTAAACATAAATAGTGACTTGTCAATACATGATTAATGGTTTACCTGAACACTTTGTGTTTTTTTTTCCTGTATGAACAAAACCCCACAAAAAAATTTCTCTGTTTTTTATATAGCACTATGTTACTCGTTGGAAAGATAATAAAACGCTCGTTAATTTGGTGTAATTTTTTTCTTTAAAAAATCTCGTATATTAAAGATATTAATGTTTAAAAATTATGGGAGGAAACATGAGGGTTAAAAATCCAATTTTTTTTTTTAAATTATTTTTTACTAAAATATCTCAATGCCACATGGGATGACACATGACACGCTCAAAGAAGAGAATATCTCTTTGAGTGCCATGTCATTAAAATGGCTTTGGTTTATTATATGTATAGATACCTTGCTATTATTTTCTTTGTAGTTTAATCTTTAAGTATCATATCCTCTGTGGACTAACTAAACGAATATAATAAATATTTTTATACTAGTTTACATTTTCTTTATTATTTGGAGTAATGTATTATTTTACTATAGTTGGACATTTTTAAGGTAAAACCGTGTATTTTTTAAAGTCAATTCAAAGCAGAAAGCTTGATGATTAATAAACTACGTGGGTTTAAATGATTGATATTTTGGTGTAAAAAGATGTTAGAAAGAATCAATAAACTATGTCACAATAACACGATATTGCATTGAATGATGTGTTGCGATGAAAACAAGAAGAATCGCAAAATTGTTTATCACTAAAAGTAAAAGATGGTTTTCACACTTGTCTACGTGCTCCATGTGGTTGTACATAGATAGTAGTAAATTATAGTTTTCCTATTTGTATGACCGTACGCTTTGTTTAATTATCGCTAGATTTTCCGGTTTTTAGTGTTAGTAATAAACGAAATAACATATTAAGAGGGTGTTTGGGATTGCGTTTTGAATCTAATTTTTAGATTATCGTATTTTGAAAACGCAGATAATCAGTTTTTTAGGCTACGAAGACGCAATAATCTATAAGCAGCTCCACCCCTATTTTTCCAAAACGCATAATCTATTTTGAATATTCAAAATCCCAAACACCCCCTAAATCAGGATGCAAAATTTAATAACAAACGAACATTGTAACAAACTAGCGGGGTTCTACTCCTGGTGTGACAGGAATTCAATTTCAGTTGGTATTGATTCGGATCGTTATAACACTGATACAATACAGGTACTCGGTATACTTTACAACATCAATATTGAATACAACTCCATTTCAACACAATTTAGATTAGAATAAAGCTATGTATTTAGTTTTTTTTCTTTCTAAAGTTAACAAACACAATTTATTAGAGAAAAATTAAGTAAAAAGGAGAATTAAATGGGTTAAAGATTTGTATAAGACCATGCGTAGTGGGGGGTTTTATTTATAAAGCCCCCCTTCCTGATTGGTCCACGTGGCTGCTGAGTCAGCATGGAGAGAGAAACTGAAAAATGGGTATAATGGTAGGGGCTTTATTTATAAAGCCCCTATTAATATTTTATTATATCTTTTTAATTAAAAAAATAACAAAATAATAAAAGAGAGAGAGTGGCTGCTGATGTGGCAAATTCTGATTGGAGGGGGCAAAACAAACCAAGCGCTATATATATAAAGCCCACAGCTGAATTTTGGACATGGAGCCCCCCTGTAATGGTGTACAGGGGCGCTATTTTTTTTTTCTCAAAAAAACGCCCCACTACGGGGGGTCTAAGGGGTGAAACTAATACTACCGTTCACACCCAACTTATCAGCCCGATATCAGTTTGTTACGGGTCTCGCATACATACATCAATCAAAAGAGAAAAACTAAAAAAATATGCTTGTGATATGCACAAAGGTATACGAGCCTTTGGCTAAACTATCTTTTATTAAATGAGTTCAAATTTAGACAATATACCTATTAAACTTTATTTGATTTCGCCTGGCTCACGTGTAGTTCCATTCCTTTATACATGTGTTCACTACCCCAAAGATGATAAAAGGCTCAAAATGTGTGGTGACTGGTGAGGTCTAAGTGTCTAACCATAAATATAAATTGGAATGAAACTTAATTGGTAGCTATTATACGAAATTAGTATCATTAATTAGGGTTCTAATTATTGAACGGCAAGTTGCAAATAGAAATTGTGAACGTACGGAATGAGAGACCCCACCAATACACATATAAAATGTTAACATCAATGTCAATATTATTAGTGCTCTGACTATCACATTATCTTTGATTCTTTTACAGGCATGATCTTGACACCAAGCAATTGCCCATTTCCTGATTTTTGATGATTGAAGGTGTTAAATTTCATTCATTAATCAATAAAAATCTAACTGTACTGTTATATTGAAAATCATAGATGTAGTAATTTTTACTATTTTATTATTTCACTTTTTACGGTTTGTTGGAACTCAAAATTAAAAGAAAAAAGTGTGTCAAGTATTGTTAAAGCCGGTCTCCAGAATTTAAGTGCACTGTGTAAGAGCTAGAAAAACCCTTATATCCTAACAAATCATATAAATTATTTTTTTAAAAGACAGTTAACATTATAGCAATAAGCATAGTAAAATTATAGTATTAAATTGACATACTATAATAGCTAATCGATGATTCGTGAAGCTCTCAACGTAAGTATGTTGGATGTGTTTAATTAGCATAACAAATAATTTAAAACAAAATAAAGAAGTACCTTATCTTTTGACGTGCATTTGTAATGTTAACAAAATGTGAAGCTTAAAATAAGCAAAATGTGAAGACTAAATTAGTAAATAAATAAGTAATTTGGTGGATTATGTGAGCGTCTCGGTTACGGTTGGTGATTAATAAAAGTGGCGTTTTGTTGGCCGTTCAAAAAAAAAAAAAAGTAAATAAGTAAATGATATTTTGAAATAAGAATATACAAAAAAAATTAGAAACACAGTCCATCTGTCTAATCAATAATCAATCAGTTTAAAAGGATTCAAGATGCCATTTATATTGGTGATTCCCAATACGACCGGCTGATTTAACTATATAAACAATGTATATTTTAATTTAGAATATAAGACTATGTGTAGTGGGTTGGCATCCATGACCTAGTAAGCAATTGAGGGTGCCAAACACCGCCTCATAGAGGCGTTAAGGGATCATGCATGACTTGTGAGTGTGGTAAGTGGTAGCGAGCGTGATAATGAAAAGTGTAGATATGCGGGTGGAATTCATGCAACTTCCTTTAAAATTACCGCATGCGAAGCTGAGCATGATTCCATAAAGTCATAAACGGTATGATATATCATCAGAAGGTAAATCACAAACATTTTTCTTCGATGATTTTCATTACAAATCAGGTGTATTTATTCCTTTGTTGCCGCAGATGTTTATGATTTTTTCATTGCTCTACATATATTTTAATCAGGAAAACGATTTTATATAAAAAGAAAAGCATAACTTACTGCATAACATATGCAATTGGAACTCAAAACTACATAATTAATAACTCATACTTTAAAATTTAAAACTATCTAAATCTTATTAGCAAAATTTAAAATATTGGATAATCGTGTGAGATTTTTTTTTGAAAAGAAAACTTCATTAAACACAAACTCGCAAGACCTCAAAGTAAGGACTTAGCGAGAAAACACGCCAAAATTACATCAATCCAAAGGGAAAATACACCAAGTTTTCCATTCAATATATTTCCACCTAGACCTATTACGAATCCAAAAATAGGCCGTCGCTTTAATGTTCTCCACAATTTGAATCGGCTGCCCCATCTTATTGTTGAAAACCCGTTCATTTCTTTCGTTCCAAGTCATCCACATAGAAGTGTAAACAATACCTCTTAAAATGTATTTCGACTTCTTAGAAAGAGATTGCGACTCCGACATTTGAAGGATATCAAACAAAAAATTGTGAGGAAGCTTACACCATTTTTCTATACGATACCAAACTTCATTTAGGGGCTGTTTGGTAGCCTCTTAATCAGCCTCTTAACCATTCAGATCTGAATCATTCAGCATTCAGACTGTTTGTTTCAGCATCTGAATAGAATGATTAAGTGCTGAACCATTAAGCTAATAAGGGATGTTGAATGATTCAGCTCTTAACCATTCAGAGCCTCTTAACCATTCAGACCATCTTAATGATTCAGCACTTAATCAACCAAACAGCCCCTTAATCGTGTGAGATTAAAGTAGTAAAATGTTTAAAAAATAAAATAATAAGTATGTATCTAAAACATAATCCTTAACATAAGGAAATGGGAAACTAGATCTAGGCATGATGTATTAAGTATTTACTGACATAATTAAATTAAGACTTAGATTAGATCCGATGGATGATATTAATTTCTGTGAACGTGTTGCTAGAAAACGATGCCGTTACGACAAATACAATCTTTCACTTTCAATTGGTATATGGATCTCTCGCTACCCACCCCACCCAAAAAAACAACCTGTCACAATCTTAGTTATTCTACATCTTCTTTCTCTTTAATTTAAAAAAACAAGAACAAAAATCATAATCCAATTAAACCTCCACCAAATGTTGCATTTTCATGTTTTAAATTATTTCAACACCTTTTTTTTTTATTTGTTAAGTTACCCATTTTTAAAGTAAGTTATTTTAAGACACCTTCATCACATTAAAGTTATGTTTAAATACTATTACACTTTCCATATGTAATAAGTATAAATTCAAGGCTATTGGTCAGTGGTCAAGGATATATATCTTTTGATGCAAGTTATATTTCTCTTTTAACTTTAAAAGCATTCCATTACATACACCTTTTTTTTTCTAAACTAAATTCAAAATATCCTATATACTCATCTTTCTCTTATAATTTTATACTAAGGGAGACGCACAAAAAAAAAAAAACACACACACACACACCTACCTAATATTCACAATTTCACATTTGGCTTCGAAATTAATACACGTCAATTAGCTAGAGCGGATTGATTTGAGTTTTTAACGAGTTAATTAGCAAGCAAGTTAAGAAAAAGATACAAACAAGATATTTGGCAATCCTTGGTCAATATTCGTAGTTAATGATATTTTTTTTCCTTAACTTAATTGTAATGTAGTGTGTAAAACAATCTAGCATAGTTGTTAAACTTAACATGACATAGTTCAAACTTCAAAGGTGTGTCACTTAAGTTTTTTATTTAAATTTTGTGCCTAAAGTTTAACAAATAATAGCATTAAAACAAAAGAGTTTATTATTATATTAATTTTATAGTGAATTATACAATACACAAGAGCGAAATTTTGTATATATTGAGTTCAACCCTCACCGATTTGTTTTGATTTTGCGTAAATTTGGGTCTCGTAATTTTAGGCGCCCGCCATCTAAAACTTGAAGTTCCGCCACTTATAATACACAATTATATAACAAAAAAACTTAGAGGTTGTTTGGTTGATTAAGTGATGAATCATTAAGAGGTCTGAATGGTTAAGATGCTCTGAATGATTAACTTTTGAATAGTTCAACTATGCACCAAGTCTGAATAGTTAAGCTCTTAACCAATTTATTCAGAGTCTTTTTAAGTTGAAACAGACAGTTTGAATGCTGAACTATTTAAAGATGAATAATTCAGAGCTTCATTAATAGGCTACCAAACATCCCTTATACTTGAAACGAAAAACACAACAAATTTGTCATACCTCCGAAAAGGGATCTTTTAAGTTTCATCTTAATAATATTTGACAAAAACAATGAATGTACATATGTATAGTCGAAAAAAGAATTTGCAACTTTTTTCTGCCCACCTTTCTCAAGCACTTAAAAGAGTAGCTTTTGCCTTTTTTATACATAGAGAGAGAGGTGATTCATTGCATGCTTGGTCGGCCATTGTAGCTTCATTTCAAGACTTCTTAACCCCTCACCCATAGTATTCTATCTCCAAAATACATATACATATATAAAAAAATACACCCAAATTTTAGCTTCACAAATCATCATTCCAATTGCCAGCAGACGTGGTTATGTTTAGTTTTGCTTCCACATTAATCTTTCAGTGCCCCCATATTTTTTATACTAATATTATTATTATTATTATATCCCCTTCTCACTCTAATCAACACACCTTTTGATTCATTGCATTTGATTTCATTTCTTTTCGCCTTACAAAAGTGCTTCTTCTTTTACCAAGAACATAAAGCTTCATGGATCAATGATCTTTTTAGATTGTTACATCCCCCCTCCATTCTTGGAAAAACATTGTGTAAACTTACTTACTCACCCTTCAACCCCATGAACTTTTTTCTTGAATCATCTCAAGGAATCACTTGAAGGTTTGTAGATCTTTCATCTTTTTTCTTGTTTGAATATTATGTTATTGGGTTATCTTGATTTGATAAATCTTGTAACTTTTTATAAAAAAATATTGTTTTTTGGACTATTCACTTGTTTTAATGTTTTAATGAATGGAAAATGACAAAATTTATCCACTTTTTGTGGGATTTTATGAATCTTTAAACTTTCTTGATTTATTTTGTTTGATCCAAAAGGACAAAACTTTGTAATATTTTCTTGATTATGGTTGTAGATTCTTATACCCTTTTAAATAATCTGCAGATTGGTAACTGGTTCTTGAAGATTGAAGAATATATGATATTATGATGATGCTTTGACTCATATTGAAAGTTATTGACTTGCTACAATGTCAAATGTTTATAGGCTATTTGTGTGGATCATAATAAGGATATTAGTTGCTGTTTTCTTGGTTTTTAATTGCAAGGGGTTAAATTCAGATGGGTTATTTCTTTTGGAGGTGAAGAATAATATTAAAGATGATTTAGGTTATTTAAAAAATTGGAATCCATCTGATGATACACCTTGTGGATGGACTGGTGTTAACTGCACATATGATTACTCACCACTTGTTTGGTCTCTTGATTTAAACTTAATGAATCTTTCAGGAACTTTAAGCCCAAGTGTATGTGGTTTGGTTTCCTTAACGTATGTTAATCTTGCATTCAACGATTTAAGCGGTCACATCCCGAAAGAAATAGGGAATTGTTCGAGTTTAGAGAAGCTTTTCTTGAACAGCAACCAGTTCGATGGAAGTATACCGGATGAGATAGGGAAGCTTACGCGTTTGAGTCATTTGAATGTATGTAATAACAAGCTTTCCGGGTCAATCCCTGAATCGTTTGGTCAGCTGTCTTCGTTGGTTGAATTCGTGGCGTACACGAATAACCTCAAAGGGCCGCTCCCGCATTCGATTGGGAAACTTAAGAATTTGACCACTTTTCGGGCTGGACAAAATGGTATGACAGGAAGTATACCTGCAGAGATTGGCGGCTGCGAAAATCTGATATATTTCGGCGTGGCTCAAAACAGTTTTGATGGGGAAATCCCAAAGGAATTCGGGCTGTTAACGAAGCTGACTGATTTGATTCTTTGGAATAATCAGTTTTCCGGAATGATTCCAAAAGAGCTTTCAAACTGTAGTTCTCTCGAAACGCTTGCTCTGTATCAAAACAATCTTGTTGGCGAAATCCCGAAAGAGATTGGGAAACTTAAGCACTTGCAGAAGCTGTACTTGTACAGAAACGGGTTAAATGGAACAATCCCGAAAGAAATTGGTAATCTTTCGTTAGCAACGGAGATTGATTTTTCAGAGAATTATTTGACAGGCGAAATCCCAACTGAAATCTGTCGAATACCCGGGCTTACATTGCTCTATCTGTTTGAAAATCAGCTTCATGGAGTGATACCGAGTGAACTCGGTAACTTGAAGAACTTATCAAAGCTTGATCTGTCAATAAACTCACTCACAGGTCCCATTCCATCTGGCTTTCAGTATCTACCCAAAATGTATCAGTTGCAGCTGTTTAGCAATTCGTTAAACGGCACCATTCCTCAACTGCTTGGGCTGTACAATCGTCTGTGGGTAGTTGACTTTTCGGACAATGATTTGACCGGAAAGATCCCGCCTTACGCTTGTTGGGGTGGGAATCTGATGCTGCTGAATCTTGAATCAAACGATTTGTATGGAAACATTCCGAATGGGATTGTTAAATGCAAATCGATGGTTCAGCTTCGGTTAAATGGGAACAAGATAACCGGCAACTTTCCTTCGTCATTGTGCAAACTGGTGAATCTGTCCGCGATAGAGTTGGGTGGAAACCGGTTTAGTGGCCCGATTCCACCCGAGATTGGAAACTGTCGAAAGCTGCAGCGCCTTGATCTATCCGCAAACTACTTCTCGTCAGAATTACCTAACGCGATCAGCAAACTTACACATTTGGTACAGTTTAACATTTCTTCAAATTTGATCACAGGAAGAATACCATCCGGAATTCTGCGCTGCAAAATGCTTCAAAGACTTGATTTCAGTCGTAACGGGTTTTCATACGACATACCTCGTGAGCTTGGTTCATTATCTCAACTCGAACTTTTATTAATATCAGATAACAAGCTCTCGGGCAGCATCCCGGCTGCCCTAGGTAACCTCTCCCGGCTGACCGAGTTGCAGATGGGCGGTAATTTTCTCTCCGGTGAGATCCCACCCGAGCTCGGGTCGCTAACAAGCTTGCAAATAGCTCTAAACCTTAGCCACAATAATCTCACCGGCACCATACCGTCTCAACTCGGTAATCTCATATTACTCGAGAATCTATACCTCAACAACAACGAGTTAACCGGGCTAATCCCTTCGGCGTTTGCAAACCTTTCCAGTTTGATGACATGTAACTTTTCATACAACAACCTCACAGGCCCAATACCTTTAGTACCATTATTCCAGAACATGGCCCTCACCAGCTTCTCTGGTAACGATGGGCTTTGTGGCGGTCCTTTACCTCCCTGTGACGGATCTTCAGACTCTAACCCGACACCACCTTCTTCAGACAACGTCTCTGCGTCTAGAGGCAAACTCGTCACCATAATTGCAACCGTCGTCGGAGGAGTTTCTCTCATTCTTATTGTAATTATCTTATACTTCATGAAAAAAGGCTCTGCGCGAAACCAAACCACTGTGGACGAAGAAACAGACGGGTCATCTCCCGTCTCATCAGACATTTACTTCCCACCGAAAGACGGTTTCAAATTCCAGGAGTTGGTAGACGCCACGAGAAACTTTCACGACAGTTATGTTATCGGACGAGGCGCTGCTGGGACTGTTTACAAGGCGGTAATGCAGTCGGGACAGACTATTGCTGTCAAAAAGTTTGCTTCAAATCGAGAAGGAAACACGATTGAAAACAGCTTTCAAGCGGAAATCCTTACATTAGGAAAGATCAGACATCGAAACATTGTGAAGCTATACGGGTACTGCTATTATCAGGACTCTAATCTGCTTCTGTATGAATATATGGCAAGAGGCAGTTTAGGGGAATTGCTGCATAACGGTTCGTCTTGCAGCTTAAACTGGCCAACTAGATTCACCATTGCTCTTGGGGCTGCTCAAGGTCTTATGTATTTACACCATGACTGTAAACCTAGGATCATTCATCGGGATATCAAGTCGAATAATATCTTACTTGATGAGAACGACGAGGCTCATGTTGGTGACTTCGGTTTGGCTAAAGTCATTGACATGCCACAGTCTAAATCCATGTCAGCCGTTGCAGGCTCTTACGGATACATTGCTCCCGGTAAGTAACCTCAACACATCACATTTCTATTCATTGTATCGCGAATTTAGCATACATTTATGCCCTTTGCTCTTGTATTGTTCATTCTTGCAGAATACGCGTATACAATGAAGGTGACAGAAAAGTGTGACATATACAGTTATGGAGTGGTTCTTTTAGAACTAGTAACAGGAAGAGCACCAGTGCAGCCACTGGATCAAGGAGGCGATCTGGTAACATGGGTAAGAAGTTATATACGAAAGAATTCGTTAGATCATGGGATACTTGACGCGCGTTTGGATCTTGAGGACGATGAGCGTGTGGTGAACCACATGATGTCTGTCCTTAAAGTTGCTATACTGTGCACAAGTATGTCGCCTTATGACAGGCCGTCGATGAGGGAAGTTGTGTCGATGTTGATCGAATCGAATGAACGAGCTGGTAACATTGTTTCTTCATTATGTGATGATCCTTGTCAATGAGAGTGTATGTATTAGTTTACTAAATGTATGTATTAACCAATATGATTATGAGTCTAATTTTGTTTGTATTGGTTTTGCAACAACACTATATGATGAGATTGTACATACATTTTCATCCTCTAGCATTCAAGAGGGAGTTTGTGTTACTCATTGTCTATATCTTTTAAGCAACTAAAGAAGTGTTTGGTCCTAACCCGATTAGTGATGACGAACGGGTTCAAGAACTAGAAGATTCCTACATGGTCCAGTTAGATAAGGGAAAACATGACAAAAAGGCCCAAACTTAAAACGAGTATAACTTGTGCTACGATTGGAGTTACGGGGCCCACAAGCAGGCGACGAAAAGATCTCGACGAGCCGGATCATATGGCCAAACCAGGCAAACTGTAGACGGTTTGGCCCAGTTGTTAGACCTTAATTCCTTGATTTAAGGCCCTGATTGCGCCAATCTTCATTTTAACGCCAAATTCGTCAATATTAAATGCTTTCCAGATTTAAGAATAACGCGTAAATCAATGATTAATGAAATTTACTTTTGTAGTTATGTCATTGAATTTCAATATCATTCAGTCACTTGTACTTTTTGAAGATTTAGCGTTTACTGTCAAATTTAGAAAATCCCTTTATAAAGGGGTACAATGTAATATTTTGTTCATTCAGAAATTTAATAAAACTTATCTTTGCGAATTATATTCGTTGTTTTTTTTTTCTTCCGCTCTGCGTCAATTACTTAACAACATGGTATACTAGAAAAAGAGTTAACAACTAATCATTACTTGTGACATAACAAAAACCAAACACGCATGGCATGGCCGGCCATGAGGATGGGCCGGGTGGTCGCTGGTAACACTACCATTTGAACCTTCATGTCACTTTGAATAGACACACACCTTTATGAAGAGTCACAACGGTCCATTGCTAACCGTCAAACGAAAGGTTACAACCCTTAAACCATCACCTTTTGAGTATCACAACTCTCCATGGAACCAACCAATCTTTTATGAACCAAGTCTTTGTTCCTCTTTTTCTTTTTTCCTAAGGATCTGACTCAAAATAAAATAAATATTCTGTCTATTTCAAACATTCTTATACATTGATTATAGATTGAAACATAAAAGTCAAAGCAATTAAGTCAATATTCTTCAACAATCAGGAGTTGGTGCACCAACAGGAAACATATTACTTTAAACAATGAACCAGACAATGGCTTTCAGCCCCTCAAAGGGACATGTTTAATTTCACAAATAATGCATTCTTTTCTTTTTTATATAAAAGACATGATAAATATTAGTTGAAGCGCTTATTATATGGTAATTGTTGCAACTCTTTTCTTATGCCTTTTTTTTGGGTCTAAAATCATGCATATTAAAAGTTTACTTACTTTGAATCATCTTGAAAAGTAAATATCATCTTAAGAGAGAAAATATGTAGCATCAACCATGACTCTTATGCTTTTTATTATCCACCACAGAGAGTAGTTATACGCTCGTAGCGTTGTAAATCTTTTATTTACGAATTTATCAATATTTTTGCCATTTTTGTAAACACTTTAAGCATATTTTTTTAAAAAGGGAGGCTATGATTATTGGTAAGTAAAATTTTCATCACATATTCTTATTTTATCACAATTAAAGATATAGTATATACACATACTAACATTATAGGTTAATTCATTGAGTGCTAACTCGAGCTAAGAAGTCTTAATCAAGATTGAGTTCCAATTGACTAGCCAATGTGAGGCTAGCACACTTAGCAGAGGCTTATGCCACTTAAAGAATAGATCTCAGGTTTAAACCTAGGCAAATGTATAGTTTAGCTTTATGTGGTGTAAAATAGGGTGGAGGTAACATGCTAATGTTACCTATTCAAAAAAAAAAAAAAAGTGTTTTGAATAGGCTTGACCAAACCCTTGTAAACCGAATGCATGTGGACCTATATGTCTATATGATTTTTTTTTTTTTTATTTAGCCAGAGATTCATCTACCTCATGAAAAACAATTACTTTCTCATCGATCTTGAATCTTGAATGATTAAAGTAGATGAGGAACAAGAAAAGATTGCTTTAGATCCAAGTCCAACTCATTAGGCTGAGGGGTGTGGTGGTCGGGGGAGGGATCGGTGGGTGATTTGGCACCTTCTGCCGACGGGGAACACCGCCCCCCCCCCCCCCCCCGATGAAGCTTCGGCAAAAACGGGGCTTTTTCCCCGACCTCACCGTCCCATTTCCCAATGTTATTTGAATGTTTGGGCTACTTTTTGGAAGAAAAAAACAATAAAAAAAGGGAAGGGGGAAGGGGGAAGGGGGAAGGGGGAACCATTTCCCCTAGAAGGGGGAGGAGAAGGGGGAAATGACGTGGCGCTGACGTGGACAAGGGGGAAGGAAGGGGGAAGGGTGACCACACCCCATAGCCTTAAGAGATGTACGTCATGTTTGTAGAATTCCCATCAAATTAATTTAAGAAAATCAAATTCAAACAAAACTAAGCAAGACAAAAAGCATCCATAAAACGTTTGCAAATTGATTTATGATGAATTGTGTGTGTTAAATACGAGTGAGTGATTTGATTGTTTTCCCATTAAAAAAAAAAAAAGAAAAACAGAGAAAGAACTGAGTTTCGGCCATAATATACTTCTTGTGATTGTTAGTGTGTGAACTCTAAGTGTGCTTTTGTTGGGCTAACTAGAATTGCCTTAGCAGGGCTACAAATCGCTAGCAGGCCATGAAAAAAAAAACCTTGTCGCCAGCAGAAACAATAGTATACTAATTGTGATTGTGAATAGTTTAAGGGCCAATCATGTATAGATGAGGTAGTGGAAAGACTTGAGTTCTCGTTAGAAAACTCAGGTTCGATCCCTATCTTGCAAGTTCTCTTCCTTTTACCCACTCGACTAACTTGTTTTTCCTTGCTGGACTTGATACGCTTCTGTTTACCACGACCTTTGTTCTTGATCCCATTAGGTAGTCGAATAGTGAGTTCGGATGAAACCCTTTGTTCCACACGAGTTGCCTCGCTGAAATAACAATCGGATGAAAATCGGGATGACGCACAGGGTTTTCATCCGATTTTCATCCGATTGTTATTTCAGTGAGGCAACTCGTGTGGAACAAAGGTCGTAGTAAACAGAAGCGTATCAAGTCCAGCAAGGAAAAACAAGTTAGTCAAGTGGATAAAAGGAAGAGAACTTGCAATATGTGCGGAGAGAAAGGCCACGATCGACGTAAACATCAGAGGGATGGTGGTTCAACTCAGCCACAGGTTGAACAAGAGGATCAGAATGTTGAAGATGAGTTTGAAGATAATGAAGATGTTGAAGTAGAAGTAGACGATTCTGATGATCATGATTAGTTTGTATATTCATTTTTTATACATGTGCGTCTGAACATTTTAACGTGCGTTTAAAGTTTGTTTTTGATACACAGTTGTTTTGTCAATGTTTTAGTAAGCGCGTTTGAATATATACAAGGTGCGTTTAGACAATTAATACAAGTGCGTTTAAAGTAGTTATATAGTGCGTCTATATCTTCGATTCATAATAAAAAAAAACTTACATAACAACCACAATACACCACCACCATCACAAACCACCATAAAAAAAAAACAACCACAACAAAACATCACTCAACCACCACCATAATAAAAAAAAATAGTATTTACAAACTCAAACCACCACCACAAAAACCACCCTAACCCATCCATCATTTGCCACCCAAGATGTTGTCCCTAGCCTTCTGTTTTGCTGCCATATTCCCCATGATGCATCTCTCCGTGTTGCTTAGTGTCTGACATATGAGATTATCGAAAGCTGCTTGGGTCTGGAGTTGCTCTATTGCTGCATCCCTAAATGGTGTTTTTTCTTCACTGAGTAGCTTCTCATGGAGATCCATTTTCTTCATAGACTCCCTCAGGACCTCATTTTGCACACCTATAACCAAACATGATGAGTTGATGTCATCTCTTATCTCAGATATGGAATCCACCATGATCAGAGTTTTCACTTCAATATTATTGATTGCATCTATGTAGTTATTTGCCATTTTTTTAGAGTTTTTTAGTTGGTATGTGAGGCTTATGTATTGATAGTGTTTATTTATAGACCAAAAAAAAAAAAAAAAATTACATATGAAATGTGGTTGTTGAATATTGAATTTCAAGAATTAACTACATTCATTACCAATCAAATACAATTTCAGTAATTAGTAAAATTTTGATTTTTTACCATTAAAATATTCATGTAACTAGATATTTTGATTGTTTACCATTACTAAGCTAGACAACTTGGATTTTTCATCATTACATGTACGGACACATTAAAAAAATATTTTGTGTAATTGTAATTCATGTGCGTTTGGATCTTACAATAAGTGCGTTTAACATTTTCATCATGCGTCTAAAAAATATAAATGTGCGTTTATTTTGTTTGTCCCACCAAATGAACTTTAAACGCGCGTTATCTATTAACATAGATATAACGTGCGTTTATAAACCCCTGTTGTCAGATACTTCGTCTTCGTCGCCTGCAACTTTTTTTAACCTACGTTTTAAGTTTAATTTTTCTTATTGACTCAAAATCGAAAGTTTCAGACAACTAATACGACCGTCTTATTCAATAATCCTATGTTTTCGTATGATTCATCATCCTATCTATAATACTTTGTTTTCTGATTTTTAAATTCAAACACTGATCTAATGTTTTCGTTCAATATAATCAACTTTTTTTTGTTATTTTGATTGTGTAATCATTCAGAATGTTTAGTCGATTTAAAACGATGAAAAATTATGTTTCGATTGATTCTGTTGGTTCGATTTGAAAAGGATTTAAACGCATTTTCCTAATCTACCCTTGGTTAGATTACCCGAATATGATTAGGGTTGTTAATTACCATCATGCAACCATGTATATCTAATGGTTGAGAATGCTTTCTACGCTTCTCACGTTAAGGTTATGTACGTAATCTCTTCCCGGTTTCTCATAACCTAGAAGAGAAGCATATCTGTCATACTTCTTCTGGCTAGGTCTCTTAAACCTACCCTCATCAACCTTTTTAACCATCTCTTTCATTTGATCATTAACCAAAGTTAACTTAGATAAATCTGTAATTAAAGTGTTTGCAAGATATTCACTAGTCAACACTATCTCCCTAGCGATATCTCTAGCTTGTTTAGTCTTGTCATAAACTCTCCTGTTTCAAATGAATACTTTATTTCATTTCGAACATCTTTTGTCCACCTCTTCAGAATATATCTCTTCGGGAATCTGTTAACTTTAAACATCCTTAGTATAAAAAATATATGCCTACACAGCAGACCATACTGCTCAAACCTCCTACAAGTACATAGTGAAGTAACATCTTCAACGCCCTCATGAACTTCCATCTTGAAAAACACCTGTAAAATATTAAAAACACATTTGCTGAATTTGGCGGCACACAATATGAAATGTTGACTTTGCTAACTACTGATAAAGTAGTCAAACAACTAATGAAAGAAATAGATGATAAAACTACTGATGAGGAAAGCAAACATCTATTGAAGTTCAAACCTCTGATGACAAACAACTGAAGTGATAACTTATGAAGACAATTGATTAAAAAACTACTTCTAATATGTACCGAACATCTTGCAATACTTCAATTGACTATGATTATGAAAATCGTAATGTGTTTGAATTGTAATATGATCGACTGGTGTTGTATAATTCAATTTCAGATTTGAAAATAAAAAACGTAATTACGAGAATCGTTACCAAGGATAGTAACGTGATTTACATAAAACAGTTATAGGTAAAATGTCTGATTTGTCCATTGATTTGACTGTAATTGAGTTTAATTAACTGTTATTGAGTTTAATTGGGTTAACCATAGTTGACAGGTGGTAAGTTATGGTGGCTTCCTACACTTCTCACGTTAAGAATACTTTCTATCCTATACTTTCTCTTTATTAAATATCTTAAAATTAATGTGAAATGACCATCTTAGCCATCTTTTGCTCTTAAATATAATAGAGATATGATATCCTAAAGTCGATTTACTAATAAATGCATATTATTATAGCCTAGTACTTTTATAATCATTTTTCACTATTTCTTCAAACGTTAAATTAGGTTGTAATTAGAAAAGATATTAAGGAAAAGGAACTAATAAGGAAAAAGAAAATTCAACATTAAATTAGGTTGTAATTAGAAAAGATATCAAGGAAAGGGAACTAATAAGGAAAAAAGAAAATGTTATGAACACTATGAGTTTTTTTATAAACGTTACGGAATACTATGATATTTTCTTCTTCTGTAAAATGATTAGCAAACACATACTATATTAAGATCCATGAAATATCCTTAACCCATTTAGACTCATCGTTGCTAAAATAAATCCCATCTTCCTTGACTAACCACGAACAATTCCTACGAGTTCCACACTTGGGTCTGCCTCGGTGCACCTGAAAAGGTTCAAACGTCTTCTTGGTTCGGTCCCACTTTATGGTGCACGAGTAAGCCGGGGCGGGGGTCCAGAAAGTGAGCCGAGCATACCAAGTGTAATCATCGCCTTCTTGAAGGGCTCGACCGCCCATATCACCATCTTGTGATATGCACCAAATGACCAAAGGGATGGAGGAGTTGTTGGTGAAACCGTTGACAACACGGATTTTGTACTCAATACCTTGTATGGAGAAATAATCTTCAGCCTTGAGGAACCTTATGTACATGTAAAAGATGTGCAACACTATAAGAGAGATGAGCAACATTTGCCATTTTTTCATGATACTGTATGTTGTCGGGATTTTGAGGTGGGAGGTGTGTACTTAAATGGCATTCAATATTCTTTATATCTCAATTTCCTCAAAAGTCACAACTAAATAAAAACTAATATATGAAATTCACAGTTAAAAAAAAAAAAACTACTAATATTTAATTAACTTACTCTTTTGTTTTTTTTTTAAATGACATTTGTATTAGAAAAGCTAGCTAAAACCTGAAAATATTTATTGAAACAAAATTAAATAATACAAAAATGTAGGAATTAGTCCATCCTAAGATATATCCGAGGGTATACTTCTTTGATAAGTTATCAACATCAAATGCATAAAAAAAACTTGATCAATTAAATATGAATAAATACAAGTTATATTGTCTACATGGTTTGGGAAAATAATTGTTTTATTCCAAATTTTAGTTCTTTTTTCTTGCTAGACACTTTCGCTTTTATTTTCATTTCAGCCTACTTGGCTAACGTTAACGTTGTTAGTTTTTCTGTTAAATGACCAAACTACCCTTATTAAATAACAAACCCAAAGTTAAAAAAAACACAAATTTGATAGGACCCAGGAACTAAATACATTATCCCGCTAGAGACCCCCCCCCCCCCCAAACCCCATTTCGCTTTTATTTTCAATTCAGCCTACTTGGCTAACGTTGTTAGTTTTTATGTTAAATGACCAAACTACCCTTATTAAATAACAAACCAAAAGTAAAAAAAAAAACACAAATATGATAGGACCCAAGGACTAAATACATTATCCCGCTAGAGAAAACACAACCCCCCCCCCCCCCCCCCCACCACACACACACACACACATTTTACATTCAATCAAATCAAGCAACACTGATCATTGTTGGAAGACTCTAGCCAACACGATTCGATCCCCTTGGTGATTTCAAGACCAACGACTGATTATCTATAATATGGTGGGGGGGGGGGGGGGGGGGAGGAGGATTTGTCGTAGAGGGTTGAGGAAGGAGATGGGCGAAGGGCTTACAGTTATTTCACATGGACAGTCTGAGGATTATGGGGTCATCGGTAGAAAGGGTCGTTGTCTGCGGAGATGGAACCATCGATCGTTTTTGTTGCTAGGTTTGTGATTATGAGGTCATCCATTTAAGGGTCAATAGCCAACCCATCTAGTGGAGCCAACTAGTTTTATTCACAAGGTCAAGAGTTCGACTCTCCTGAGTGACATGCCTTGGGAGGTTTTCCCAGGGAATTTGTGCAATAGGTGTTAAGTAGGGTGTCTCGGGCTCGAGGCAAGACGTGATATTAGTAGCGTCTCACAGGCCATTGGTCTCGGGTTCGAGGCTTAATGTCCTGTCGGCCATTCCAAAAAAAAAAAAAAATACCGTGTAATACTAACCACATGCTTTTCGTGGATGCGATCTCTTACTTACCCTAGCTATCTAGTTAGGTCATTTCGTTTTTGCAAGACTTAATGACCATCACTTGAGAAGAACTCGACCATGAGTTCTGATGGTAAAAATGGTGTCGCCGCTAATGTTCTCCTTCCTTCTAGTGCATGTAGTGTTTGTATACATATGCCATGTTAAAAGTAATAAGATATGAACGTAGTTGACGTGATAAAAAAACGTTACCGGTCATGTAGGCTTGAATAAAAAAACTCGTTTGTAAATGAGTTGAGCCTGAGCTAGGGTTGGCTCGGCTCATGCCTTGCTTCTGCTTTTAACTATTTTTAAAATGGAAATCACATTACATGTATAAATGGGAAAAGGACAATAATGAGGTGTTGTTAAGGTAAAACCATTTGTATAAAAGGGTGCAAACGAGTTCAATCGAGCCCGAGTTCGATTGGGCTCAGGTTCATTTAGCTTATGAAAGCTTTGAGCTCAAGCACGGCTTGATTTGAGCTTTGTTTCTGAAACTTGAACTCAGCTCATTTATTATTTATTAATTGACATTTATATATATTTAGTGGGCTTGTTTAGACTCGCTTACCGGCTCGAGTTTGATAAGTGAAACTCAGGCTAGTTTATTAAACAATCTTATTTTTAGCTCGAGCTATGAGCCGAGGTTGACTAAGTCGGCTTGTTTGTATCTCTATATTAAAGCAAGGCAAATTGTTGATATTTGTTGATGCTGAATTTATTAGAGATAAATATAATAATTGATAATATGATTAAAAGCATAAAATCTTGAAAATGCATAGAGAGTACAATAAGACCAGAACATAACAACTGACTACTCACCTAACTAACCTCTAGCTAGACCATCAAAAATACCAAAGATCATGACATCATACAATTAACTAGGAAACCAAAGTACAAAAACAGACATGCATGCAATACGTGGTATGGTACCAACGAAATAACCGTAAAATAAAATCTTAACACTAATTAAGGAACTATGATCCCACCACCGATTCCACCACCTTTCACTGCACCAACACCACCACCAAGACCACTAGCACCACCTATTCCACCTATCCCACCGAGCCCACTTGCACCTCCTAGCCCACCAACACCACCTAGCCCACTTGCACCACCGATTCCACCTAGCCCACCAACACCACCGAGCCCACCAAGTCCACCTGCACCACCGGCACCACCAGCACCACCAACCCCACCAACACCACCAAGCGCTGGAAGCACACCTGTGTATCCACCTACACCAGCAAAACCGCCCACACCACCGTATGCAATGAAGTTCTTCTCATCTTTGACACCAGCTCCTCCATTTGGTGCGGTGGCAGCCGCCATCTTAGCGGTGGTAGGAGTTTTGTCACTTATGGTGATAGTAGGTACATCTCTTGCATTGATTTGCACAAAGAGTACAAGTACACATATTGCTACAAAGTACAACTTAGCCATCTCTCTCACTCTCTAACTTACTAACTCACACACACAATTGTACACAAAGGGTTGCTGATCAGTTAGGGAATGTTGTGAGTTGATGGTGGTGATGGTGGCTATTTATGGAGGGCATGAAGGTGGTGGACAGGTGAAGGAAGAGGTGCATGGAATTAATGTTGGTGTGAAGTATTGAATGGGATTGCATGGTGATCAGAGTTAGGTGAGGGAAGTATATGAAAAGAAGTGAAAAGTTAAAGGTGGTGTAAATGTAAGTCAACCCTCCTCCCCTTGTTCTTTACGAAACATGACATGCAGCACCACGTTTCATACTCTCATAGATATCTTGTTCCAACTCATACCAGCGTTTCATATATAATACTAGTCATGTGTAGTGAGATTCTCCGCGCTACGTGGTTAGAATTCGTTCAATATCAATTTAATTTGTTATGGTATCGAACGACACTCAATATAACAATTTAAAGATAAAACTAAAGGATAATATGTTCTAAAAAAAATATCAAATGTGTTTTATATCAATCGAAATAATAAAAACGAATATTGGTGACAGTGTTGTTTCGTTGAAACCGGTTTAATTCGTCATTGTACCAACACTTTATATTGAATATTGAATATAAATTTGTATCAATATGTTGAGAATAAAAATTACAAAATAATGTGCATTCAAATTTGTTTATAAAATTTAACGAAAATAAATAAATTACTAGCGAAAAATTAATTGAATATCGAATACCGGTACCGGTTTTGATAAAACCAATACAACTAGCGATGTTGTTTGGTCGGAAATATTTCGATTCGTCATGATACTGGCACTTGCTATAGCTTACAATACCAAAAACATACTTTACTTTGAGTATAACTCTTTTATTCAACAAAGTTTATATCAAAATGTCGAAAAGGAAAAAAAAAAACAAACACCTACCTATTCAGTTTGTTATAGAGGGTTAATAAACAAAAGTTGTTAAAGAAAAATCAAATTATTGAAAAACTAAATAGGTCAAAAGTGTATATTATTTCAAATACAAATGGTGAATTGAAACATAAAAATTAAAAAAAAAAATACAAAATACACATAGTCCATCATAGTATTTTGAAAATGTATAGCTATGTTTTCACACATTTATGATGGAACGACGAGAAAAAAGTTAAACACACTTGCATATTCATTTTTTTAAACTAATGACCACAAGATTTTATAGAATGTTCAAACTAAATAAAAGTAAAATAGGCATAATATTTGATATAAGGTGAAATTGAAACATAAAAAACAAAAAGGAGTTATAAATAAAGTTAGTATTCATAGTGCCTCGTATTTAACATGTATATATGTGGTAAGCGATCATTAGTAGGGTGGTAAGGTGCTAACATTGTCAACACATGGGATATGGTTGCACTATTAGGCAACGGGGTGTTGAACCCTTCCCCGTTCCCTCCCTATTGTCCACATTAGCGTCACGTCATTTTTCCCTTTCCCCTCCCTGCAAACTAGGGAAATGGTTCCCCATTCTTCCCCCTTCCCCTTTCATTTTTTTTAATATTTTTTAAAGAGAAAAAAGACAAAACAATTTATATATATATATATATATATATTAGTAGGGAAAAAGACAAAAAAATAATAATATTATATAATCGGGGAGATAATCCACCGTTGGCACTGAAGGAAGAGGGGGGGGGGGGGGTGTTCCCCGAGGGGGAAGCCCTCCACCTCAGCTCACCGTTCATGTTTACCGACCCACATCAGTCTTATAAAAATGTGGGTTATAAAATAAATGTTATCTTTTATAAAATATGATAAATTCATGACATGCATTTTTGTGTGTCATTAATTTAGTGTCAAAAAGTAATAAACATGGCACAATGAAAATATGTGTGCATGATTTTTTGTCATAATAAAATCTTCTAAAATTTTTATTCCCTCCTACATCAATTCATTCTCCCGCCTCCCAACCTTATTAATATTCATTCTAAAAAAAACCTTAACACTCTCTCTATAACCCCTCCTCCAATGATGGCCACACCCTCCTCCATCTTTAACATCCACCCCCACCCCGTAATCCATAATGGTCCAACCCAACACGATACCAAAGTGAAAATATTCTTTGTGTATATACGACCCATATGTACCTAATCAATGATTAGCAATCATTGCCAATGATTGTCTAAGAATTAGGAAACATATACGAGCCATAAAGGTCTCTACGACCCATATAGGGTTTTAATGCTAACTGACAACAACCCTTGTATGGGCCATAAAAGTTTGCTTTTTTCAGAGAGCATTTATTGCCCTGACACCCTCTATGGGCCATATTTAAACTTCATAGCTTAAACCGTTGTTGTTCATTAAAAGATAATATAAGTTTTCTATCCATTTTTCATTCATTTCTATTCGCTTATTCTAATATCAAGCTAAATATATAAACCTAAGTTTATGGATAGGAATGAGATATAAACAAGAGTAAATTATAGAAATCGTCCTATATGTTTATAACGGATTGCAAATCATGTACTTTAGAAAGAAAAATTGCAAAAATGTACTTTATGTTTGAAAATGATTGCATGGTTCGTCCTTTGCCTTTAACTCTTTATTTTTAGGGTTAAATTTGATCACGTGGACCCTATGTGAGGGCAAATTAGTCTTTACATCACATTTTTTTTTTACTTAACTCCATATTAAAACCCCACATTTACTAAATTTCTTCCCCAAATCATCAAAACTAAATTAGGGTTATTCATTTGTACAACTAAGTTTAGTTTTCCGAAACCTAAATATGTACAACTAAGTTTAGTTTTCTGAATCATTGCCACCTGAGTTGTAATATCAAATGGGTCTGAAACGAATGGAGGTTTATGTTGTGCTTATGAGTTATGGGGTCAGAGGAGGTAACATAGGACTAGGATAATGAGTGGTGGTGTTGGCACACGATAGATATGACGACCACACAACATAATCATTTCAACGAGAACGTAACCGTCGGGAGAGTCTGGAAACGTAACAGTCACTGTCTTCATCTTCGAAACCTCCACCACTTCCCCGTCAAGAAAGTTGGTGACGACAGATTTGGCGATGATGAGGGTGGTCCGGTGACGGTGGTTGCTGGATTTCAGGGTGATAGTGGTGGATTGATGGTAAAGGTAGGCATTTCATTCAAGCCATAAACAAACATACACAAATTGATTGGTAGAGATGGTGGTGCCAATTGACAGAGGTTTTGAACATGGCGTTGTTGAGCAGAGGTGGTGGTAGCGATCGTAGTGGTGGTGGGCGGAGATTCTGGATTGATGAAGGATGCTGGAAGCAGACGGAACATTGTGTGTGTGTGTATGTAGGTGTTTTTATTTTGGTTTTTGTCCTTTTTAGAATAACAGGGTAATAAGACTAATTTGCCCCCATATGGAGTCTACTTGGTCAAATTTAAAAAGGGAAATTGGATTTTAACACGCTGAACTATTAATTATTGGCCGCTGACACACTGAATTACAAAATTGTTCACCACCACACTGTACTTTCAACTTCTTGGCCTGTGTCACCCTCAGATTAACCATGGTTAGTTTTTTTTGCTGACGTGGTCATTTTTCCTGATGTGGCATAGTGACGTCACCATGCCACATCAGCAAAATGGCCACGTCAGCAATAAAAAAACTAACCATGGTTAGTCCGAGGGTGACACAGGCCAAAAAGTTGAAAGTATAATGTGGTGGTGAATAATTTTATAGTTCAGTGTGTCAGCGACCAATAATCAATAGTTTAGGGTGTTAAAATCTAATTTCCCTTTTAAAAATGAAAATTAACAGAGTTAAAGGCAAAGGATGAACCATGCAATGATTTTCAAACATAAAGTACAATTTTTGGATTTTTTTATTTCTAAAGGACATGATTTGTAATTCGCTATAAATATAAATGACGATTTCTGTAATTTATTCTATAAACATAAAAAAAGGAATTAATTAACCAAATTATTACAATATACACATTGGGACGTAGCAATTATTTGTTTAAATTCTTACAAAGTCACTATATGATCTTCACCAACAAACATTGAACAGATGGAAGGTGGTAGGGTTAGGTTTTACTGGACTCGTGATATCATGAAAGGATTTAAACCCGTGCCTATCTCATTGATTGGTATGGTATAAATATACAAAGTTATCTCCTAACTATGGTAACGGATACTCACAATTAATATAAATTACATCATTGCTAAATATATAATCTATTAGACATGATTGTAAACGGGTTCGACACAACACGATTTAGGTTGGAAAATTTAACTCTCCAACCTAGAACTTACTAACCCGACATGCAATAAATAAACTCGAACACTCAAGAAATCTGTTGGGCAGGCAGATTCACATCTTTTACAACCAACACAATCCTCTGTTCTTGGAGTAGAAGTTATTAGTTTGGCTTTATATCCGTTCCAAGGTATCATACTATCATTTCTAATACATCCGTAGGAAAAAGACACCCATAGATGAAGCAGTTTAAGTTTTTTTTTTCAAAGGTTAATTTCTCTTTAATCATTGTAGTCTTTGGGACTTGAACCCAAAACTTCTCACAACCTAGGTGTTTTAAAAACTTTGCATTTGCTAATGGACCACCACCCCATTGACATGAAGCAGATTAAGTTGATATAATTACTTGAATTTAATTGGACTTTTGTACCTACAAAATAATTAAATACCTCTAACAAAATTTAAAGATCGGAGTAAAAAAGTTTCGTCATCGTTTTATATTTGGTCCTTTTAATCAATAAATATTCTAGTACAAAAAAAATGCTATAAAAAGTCCATCCGACGAGATGAGAGCAAGAATGTTAATGGAAACGGTGACAATAATCTATTGGGAACAGATGTCAATTACTACATCAGCAAGACTTTCGTTTTGTTTGTTTGTTATAATTAGCACAACAAATGCATGCATTTATAGATGTAAAAAAAAAAAAAAAAAGAAGAAGAAGTGGTAACATTTATAAAAGTACGATTAAAAATTACCCTTTTTTATAATAATCTATCACTCCTAAATAATAATACCACACTTTTTAACCGCCAAGGCAACATATAAAAAAACTAAAACTACTTTAGCAAGACGCCAGAGAATGGCAACCAAAGTTGTTACAAATGCATAAATCAAAATTATACCGTTTATTACCATGAATTCAAATCAATATGATAAGACCAAGCTCTATACTACCACAAACATCACCAACCACCGTCTACACCAGCGTCTTACAATCACTCACACGTATACCACACATGGGGAACCGTTGGACGATATACAAAGGTTTGTGGTGGTGTATGGCAAACCGAAGCAAAGAAAGAGAGGAGACGGAGTAGGTCGGTGACGGAGAGAGAGAGGAGACGTTTTTTATACCACAATGAAATTACAGTTCTCACCCATGCAAATGTCTGAAAATGAAAATTACTAGAATGTTACTAGAACTGATCATCAAATTTGAAAACTATTAACTAAATGAGATCGATGATATTAAGCTCAATCTTCTTATAAAGTTTGGTATATAAATATCACTTAACCTTGAATTTGACAAAATTACACTTTTTGTCCTTAATGTATCACTAAAATTATGAAACATGCCCCTTTTTATTTTATTTTTTGCATTTTATGTCCAAAATTTATTTTTTTTATTGCATTTTATGTCCTTTCTGACTAACTGGATTAGATTTCTCAGTTAACCTCAAAACCATCAGGGGTATTATTGTCCATTCACCAATCACCAAATTAAGGACACAAAGTGTAATTTTGTCCTTTTTTTATTATACTTTTATTTGTGGGACCCACCCACCACCACTTCATCTTCAACCACCACCCACCACATTTTTTTATAAACTCTAAAACCCGCCATCATCGCCAACAAACCAGCCAACCAAAACCCTCGAAGCTCAACAACAATGTCTCAATCATTAGAGATTCTTCTAATCTCCTAGCCATCTGCTATACCCATTGCCAAACACCCTCTAATTTACTCTATCTATAAAAGCCCCCCCTCATTTTGTTCCTGCACAATAAAACATCAGACACAACACACCTACTTGTGTGTGTGTCCAGTCGAGAGTTAGCCGGAGAAGTCACCGGATTGGTGACCGGCCGCCACCGCCTCCTTTTCTTTCCCGGTAAGTCCTCCCTTCCTCCTCCCTCTCACTAAAACCGATGATACAACCCTTTCCTCCTTTGTTCTAACCCAAACATAACCAGTAACCATCCTCCTCACTTGGTTCTGATTATAACCCGATAACTCACCATGTTCCTCCCTTTGTTCCTATTAAACGAACCCGGTCAGTCACCGATTATGGTGACTGTCATCAGTAACCATCTGTCGCGAATCCTTGTAACCCACCAACCGGTTTAATCAGATCCAATTCGCCTCCTAAATCCGGTCCAATTAGGGATCCGCTTGTTAGTAGTGATAATAATGATAATAATAATAATAATAATAATAGTCCTCGTGAAGATGCTTCTCGTCAGGCGTAACTGTTGCTAGAGGTTAAGAATCAATGATAGATCTGTTGTGTGGTTCTAACTGTTGAAGATGGAAATTGGAGTGGGGTTTTTGAGTTTTTGTGTCTCTTATTGATTAAATGAAGAAAAATGGTGGATTAGGGTTTGAAACATGTGCAGGTGGTGTTATAAACGGGAAAGGAGATGAAGGAATGTGAATGGATTGTTTTACCCCTGGGTTTAATGAAGTTAACTGAGAAATGTGTTGGATCAGTATGCTCTTTGTTTAAGTAAGAACTTGCTATCTTTGACACTTAAGTGTTTAGCAAGCTCTTGTATATCAGATTGTAAGCACAACGGAATGTATAAGTTAAAGCAACACTTTTTATACTTAAGAGGAGTTGTTACTCCCCCTTGATGATTGAAACTAATAATGACAAGTATTTATTATGAATCTAAGCAGTAAATGAGAATTAGATACTTAGACAGATTCACAATAAATACTGAAATGGAATAGAACAGTGAAAGTGTTTGAAGGATTTTTCTATTAAAATCAATGTCTAAAATAGAAGGTTGAAGCCTCCTATTTATAGACGTTTACATACATGTATCTTGCCCATAAAGCAAGTACAGAAACAAGTTGCACAAGTTGCAACATTGAAACTAACAATTACAGCTAAAAGTAATAATAAACAATAAACTACTGATACAAAAGGCGGTGGAAAATATCTGATGCTAAGTGCTGATGAATGACAAACTACTGATGAGTAGTTTGTCTTCAGTACTTCTGAAGTGAACTTGTCTGGTTTGGACTTCAGAACTTCTGATGAAGTTTCTTCTTCAGCACTTCTCATATCTTCTCTTCAGCAGTTTCTTGTCTTCTCTTCAGTACTTCTATACTTAGCCAAAATGACAGAAGTGAATTAGACTAAGGTTTCCAAAAGTGGTTTCACCAATCCTCTTTGTAAAAACAAAATGTAACCCAGTTAGTCAGAAATTACATAAAATGCAATAAAAAAGCAAATTTTGGACATAAAATGCATAAAAATAAAAATAAAAAAGGGCATGTTTCATAATTTCTGCAATACATTATGGACACAAAGTGTAATTTTGTCCTTGTATTTTCAAGAATATGAACCTATATCACTTTTATTGGAAACAAACACCATACCATTATATCATGGTATCCATTTTTATTGAAGCTAGCATATATAACTCTTTAACGCCCCACCTACGGTGTGCACATATAATGTATATATGTATGGCCCTTGGGGGGCAAAAGTAAAGTTGCACTAGTTTTAACGTTATTTTACTAACTTCGTGAAAATAATGTTAAAAACGACGGACGGTTGATCATGCATCATGTGGTGGCGTGGATAGCCAAAAGACAAAGGGGTACATGCACCGATTGGGTTTGTCCCAATTGCTAAGTGTTCTGTGCCTTATGTCCAAGGCTTGATACCAAACCACATCGAGCCGGGGGTCTTAATGTGTAAGACCCGTCCCAAATAGACAGATCTTAACTCAAAGTTAATGATAAATAGTCAGATTAAATTTACGAAAGAACTTAAACTTTCACAAACATATGCTTGACCATTAGTGTGTCAAGCCCATGAACTGTTTACGTTTCATAAATTCTAAGTGAAAAATATTCGATACATGTTTAGAAACCCATCAAAACTATTAAAGTTCTTAAAAGTCTAGCGGAAGCATTAAAAGTTTAAATTTGCATTGCGTTCGGTTCTTCGCGCGGCCATGATCCTTGCTCCACCCCCTACTATGTCCGAACCTAGCATTAACCACATTAAACATGGTTAGTTGATTAGCAATTGAACTGACGAGTTGGTTAAACGGTTTAAGATTGGCTTACAGCACAACGAATCTACATGTACCGACAAATTCGCATATACCAATGATTTACTATACCCCAAGGATCTTTCCCCCCCCCCTTTTTTTTACAAATCCAGAGGATATGACCAAAGGACCTTTCATCCGGTGACCAGAGGACCTTTCATCCGGTGACCAGAGGATCCCTCATCCGGTGACCAGAGGATCCCTCATCCGGTGACCAGATGATCCTTTATCTGATATACCAAAGATTTCATTTCACACCACAGATTTGCATATACGAAGATTGGCATACATACAACCAATAACCAAGACCTTACCCCCTTATAATCAATCCGGTTTACTACTTATCAGTCACACATAACAAGTATCGCATAAGCGACCCGTTTGCTTGCATAATCAAGTGACACCTCCAACTAAGGTTTGTTCCTCGACATGCCATACATATGGTCTGAATAACCATATATGTAGCTTGCACACCTTCAAATAAGGTTGTTAACGTAACGGATTCACGTTCCACCCGCCAACGGTCCAGTTGACCATTTGCAGGTCAATTTCAAGCATTGCTATCATCGTGTTCATTTCATGGTTTTCAAGGAACACCATCTAGTCCTACTAACTAAATGGGGGTTCTATGATCCTTTAATGAACACCAATTCTAGCTAATAGCACATATGCCCAACAAATGACCCGTTTGACTATTCTTGGTCAACCTCAATCCTCCAACTAAGGATGGGGTTGCCAATGCTCATCAAATTTCCTAATTACAACAAATGACCCATTTGACTATTCTTGGTCAACCTCAATCATCCAACTAAGGATGGGGTTGCCAATACTCATCAAATCTCCTAATTACAATAAATGACCCATTTGACTATTCTTGGTCAACCTCAATCCTCCAACTTAGGATGGGGTTGCCAATACTCATCAAATCGCCTAATTACAACAAATGACCCATTTGACTATTCTTGGTCAACCTCAATCCTCCAACTAAGGATGGGGTTGCCAATACTCATCAAGGCCATTCATTTGTTTGTTTTACAATAACAAAACACTAATACAACTAGTTAACAATTAATATGGACGATTTCCCATCTAACATACAATATAGCTATCTTAGTCATAGGATGTCTTATATACCAAGACTCCACGATCATGTCAAATGACCCATTTGGATTTCTTGGTGCACCATAACCTCCAACTAAGGTCAAGCCTCACCAATACTCTACTAATGAGCCCCTTTTTAATTGTTATCATGCATCCCCCTTCAATTAAGGTGAGTGCAAGTCCATTTACAACCTAGTGTAGACACAGTTGTATAGTATTCTAAGAAACTGCCAAGCCTACCTTAATATTATACAACATGCCAAGCTTAAGTCATAAAATGACTTACGCATATGACCCGTTTGACTTTCATTGCTTAATCAACTTTGCATCCACTCTCAACTAGGATGGTTGCAATTCAACACAACTTAATATAAACACAAGTGATTCAATGACTCACTATGGACATGCTCATATGCATAATTACAATTCATCTATTTTAAGTCATAAGATGACTTACCTTAAAGAGCATCCCGTCCCTTTTTGTTCAATTACCCTGGCATCTTGACCTCTCGCAGATCCACTCGAAACATCTATTTGGACAATTTCCATTATATCATTAGGAGTGGGTTAAATCAATCCTAAGTTCATATTCTTGAGGTTCAATGACCCCTCGTATTAAAGCTTGCACCCAAGCGTATCCAATGATAATGTCTAGCCACAATTTGGTCACTTAGACATTGCATCGAACACTTGGTGTGCATCCTTTTTGTATGATTTCCAAGGTTAATTCATTCTCATGCCACAATTTGGCCAAACACATATTCAAGTTAACAAAACCTTGTCTCATAGTATCCTAGAACTCATTTAGACAAGTGGGGTTCCTTCAAGGGCAAAACCCACTTCTCCTAGGAACTAATTTCACAATTATTTATGTGTTTAGCATGAATTATGTTAAAACCCTCTCAAGGAAGGTTACTATGAAATCAAATAACATCTAGATGCCAACAATTTCAACATTCAACAACCTAGCTCAATTCTCTACTACTCGCCACCCCATTCCAAACACCTTGGAACCCTCCACTCACACTCAAGCCATGCGAGATCCTGCATGGAGACAAGCCATGGACTTTGAGTATAATGCCCGTTTCCAAAATCAAACCTGGGAACTTGTACCACAAACCAACCAACATCCAAATGGCTGCAAATGGGTCTTCCGCATCAAACGAAAACCCGATGGCACCATTGAAAAATATAAAGCACGTCTAGTTGCTAAGGACTTCCACCAACAATATGGTAAGGACTATTTTGAAACCTTTAGCCCAGTCACCAAACCAGTCACTATTCGCACAGTCCTTTCCATTGCCCTCTCTCGTGGCTGGTCGTTACGTCAACTCGACATCAATAACGCATTCCTTCATGGTACTCTTCATGAAGATGTATACATGATTCAACCGCCCGGTTTCACAAACTCGGAATTCCCCACACACATTTGCAAACTCAAAAAATCACTTTACGGGCTGAAACAAGCTCCAAGGGCATGGTATAATGAACTCACTGCTTTTCTTCTAAAATTCGGTTTTCAGAAGTCTATATCTGATCCATCCCTTTTCATCTACAATAAGCATAGAATCACTTCCTATCTTCTTGTCTATGTAGATGACATTGTTCTAACGGGTAGCCATGATCACTTCTTGAACACCTTCGTTCAAGCTTTAAGTGATAAATTCTCCATCAAAGATCTTGGTCTACTTCATCACTTCTTAGGCATTGAGGTCATCCCAACACCTAAGGCTTATTTCTTTCACAACACAGACACATTTAGGACATCTTAACCAAGTTCAAAATGGACGGTTCCAAGGAGGTCCTCACCCCCTAAGCGTTTCCGACCCTCTTACTCCCTCAGATACCTCTACATCCGTTGACCAAACCCCTTACCGCCAACTTGTTGGCACTCTTCAATATCATGCTTTCACTCGGCCAGATATTTCTTTCGTAGTCAACAAACTTTCTCAGTTCATGCACAACCCAAAACAGTCACACTGGCAAGCTCTCAAACGGATTCTTCGCTATTTAAAACGAACTGTACACCATGGGTTATTTTTAAATAAAATGTCCTCACTTGATTTACAAGCTTTTTCAGATTCAGATTGGGGAGGCATACATGATGGAGGGAGATCTACTACCGCTTATCTATTATATCTTGGATATAACATCATCTCTTGGCGTTCCTCTCGATAAAAAACGGTCTCTCGCACATCAACTGAAGCAGAATACAAAGCACTTGCAAATGTCGCAGCTGAAATCTCATGGGTAAAAAATCTTCTCCAAGAACTTGTCCTTCACACGATGCGCACCCCAACTCTATTTTGTGATAACACCGGTGCTACTTACCTATGTGCTAACCCGGTCTACCACTCACGTATGAAACATGTAGCTCTCGACTACCACTTTGTTCGTGAACAATTCAATGCCGGTCAACAAAAGGTTTTTCATATTAGTTCAAAGGATCAACTAGCCGATGTCATCACCAAACCGTTACCCCGATTACCATTTCTTTCATTTCATTCCAAGATTGGAGTCTCCGACGGATCCTCCATCTTGCGGGGGCGTATTAAGGATGCTATCACAAACAACAAGTCAAGTCAAAGTCTCGGTCAATTCTACTAATTAATTACCCCATATTCAGCTCCTTGACCATTGACTATCAACACCAAGTCAAGTCAAAGTCATGGTCAAGCTACTAATTGATTACCCCAAATTCATCCCTTGACCATTGACTGTAATTATGTTCTTACCTTGACCATTGACCGTAACAATGTATTTATACCCTCATCAGAGCCGGCTGAAGTGCAATTAAAATGAAGCATCAGCTTAGGGCCCCATGTTTAATGGGCCCCCACCCACTAACAATACAAGATTTTTAAGGGTTAATACTAAATTTATGATGACGTCTATCAATTTATGGGTAAACTAAAGTTAAGTGATGAATTTGCTACAAGCGCCTCGATTTTAGAACTTGCTTTAGGCCTCCTAAAACATTGAGCCGGCCCTAACCCTCATCTTGTATGTAAAGTTGTACAACAATTTACAAAAATCATTCTCTGTGTTCACTAGATTTATACTAATTACCTTATATCACAAAACCAAATTCTTCATCTTCTCCCTTGTCAGAAATTAGTTGGTTATCTTGATATTTACCAAAATATGCTAAAGACACTTTTGATACTGATGAAGAATTATGTGTTTGCTACTGAAGTTATGTTCGTTACTTATTGCAATTTACAACCTTTGTTACTGCGTGACAGTGACACCACGCTTTAGGTCAGTCACATATATGTGGCTACAGCCCACTCCAATTAAAACACAAAACTATAACTTGTTTAAATATCATGCATCCAGTGTGCTCCATGGGGCCTTGTATAAACCCAATATGAAATATACATAAGTTGGGCCGGCTATTATACCCAATTGTTTCTGTCATCTCTGTGACTCTTAAATATAAAGGTTTGTTACTATTGACTTAGTTGTAACAAAATAACAAAAAATTGAATAAAACAAAATGTTCATCAACCATATCCAAATACCAAACCAATAGAGAATTCTGAATAGTTTTCCATTCAGCTTCAGGGTTTTCAAATTCACATTACACCTTACAAGACATAAAAGTAACTAAAATGCAACGTCGGTTTATATATAGATACTCTCGTCTTGTCTTGTAATCCAAATAGCACGTACGTACAACGTAAGCAACACTTGACACGTTGATCAAGGTTGCGCAATAATCAAATGATGGAAAGCAATTTGTAAAACGTTTACTTACCAAGGTCAAGTAATTTGTAGGTATGAAAATATTCTATAAATAGTTTTTCGCTTGTAGGCAGAGTAGCAACAAAACGACTTCTTTTTTTTTTCTTTTTACCAAACGCGTAATTAACAGCGTTTGCCTATGCGACAGTTAAGAACCCCAGCACTAGAGGTGATGACACCAACCAATGAGGATGACTTTGCACCTAAACTTGAGGCCCGAGCATAGCTGGCCGCGGCCCCAGCACCAGATGGGATGAAATAAGCCCCATTAAGAAGTAGGTCACCTTCTGACCTCCAGTTCCATCCATGCCAGTGTCTTGGATCCGAATCCACTCTCTTTGTAACCTATATACAATGCATCCAAATTAACACAATACCCAAACAAAAAACAAAGAAATTAATTGAGTTTGTACCTGTTTAGCAAATGGATTTGCTGGGGCCAGGTATCTATTTCCTTGACTATTGATGGTAGGGCTTGCACTTCCACCAATTGCATACATCTCCCAATGTGTGTAGTCATTGTTCACCACATGAAAATATCCATGCCTGCATCTGTTACATTAATAATTCATATCTTTATTAATATCAACATGGCCAACATGAGGTCCGAAGTAACAAGCCAACCAGACAGGGTCCATAAATCTTGGCGGCATATTTAAAAAAAAAATTCCTATATATATATATATGTATATATTTTTTATATAACTTTACCATTTAAACTTGGGCCTAAGGGGCCCATTTTTTAACCGCTCGGATAGAGTACGTAAATTTTCAGGGATTTTCAGGGATGCCTCTTATTATATCATCTCTAATCAAAACCTATAATAAATGGGCTGAAATTAACATTATTCAATTCATGTTACCTTGGCATTCTTTGAATAAGGCCTTCTCCAAAATGATTGTAAGCAATAGTCACTTGCATTAGCTTGTCTCTAAAATAAGTGTCACTATGGCCCAACAATATCACCTGTAATGTAATGTAATGTATTATAGTTATATTATTGCAAAATATTATTGCATAAGTACCCATATCAAGATATACTTACCTCATTGTGATGAGTGAAGTAATTGTTTGAAATAGTGATGGCAGTTGAGCCCATAACAGCATCCACAAGCCCATCAGCACAGTTAGACAGCGAATTATGATCGACCCATATGTGACTCGACCCAAATATGGATACAGCATCACCATCAGCCATAGTTCGCCACCCGTAATGGGAAGGAGAGCTTCTCACCAACGCGTTCCCAGTGGGCTTACAGTCATGAATATGTAACCCATGGATGATAATATTAGTAACAAACTGGATTGTAATGCAGGCTCCATTCGCAATATGTACATTGACCCCACGCGCATCAATTGTTTTAAAACTGTTCATAATAAGTTCTTGCTTTAGCTGGATAACCATGTCGCGTTTGAACACAATCCACAATGGCTCTTCTTGGATCACAGCGTGGCGTAAGGTGCCAGGTCTTGGGTTGACCGGGTCATCGTCCCTGGAATCACTGACAACATAAAACCTCCCATCACGGCCGCCAATGGCATTCCGCCCAAAACCAATGCCACAATCAGCCAGCCGCCTGCGGTTCCTCTGCCAATTTGGGTCACACCGCCAGCAGTCATCAATTGGATTACCCGTACCGCATGAAAAGTAGCCTAATTTTCTCCTTTCTGTGCTGTTTTTCATGCTCCTGATCATTACCAAAGTCAACCTCACAAATCAGTACGGTAAAAAACAATAATAAGTCTTTTGCAACACTTAAATGTTAGTATGTAATAATGTTAGATTTTTGTCTTTTGACTGTACTTGGAGGACCAGTTAAAGAGTGCAATAATTTAAGGGGATGTGCACCACACAACTAGAAAGATATGAACTATTATTGTATCCAATTCTGTCGGTGACCATAAACTGGGACCTTAATATAATGGCCGAACAAACATGATCACATTACAACTAAGCCTGGCAAAATGGGTGTGTCGGGTCCTTGGTTTTAAAGCACATCTAGGCGCCAATTTGTGCACCTTATGTAACACTAGGCGAGCATCGTACGAAAAGCGCATGAAAAGCGCGCTTTTTTTGCCAAAAAAGCACGCTTTTCGTACACGGGGTGTTTTTGTGCTTAAAATTGTTATACATGTAGCTAAAAATGTTGTACATTTAAGTTAAATCATATATTAACCTTATTTGTATCTATATTTTGGGTAAATGATGCTAAAAACCTATAATATATATAAAAAATATATATATATTCATCTTGCGCCTTGCGTACAAAAAGCCCACCGCTTTTGCGCTTTGCGCCTCGGTTTTAGACCTCGTCGCTTTTGTGCGCTCCGCGCTTCGGGTCTAGTAACCAGTTCGTGTCAACACGGGCCATTTTAAAATTTGGTTCGTGTCAAAACAAGTTTCGACCAATATGTTCTCACCTTGAAATATGTTGCTTTAAGGAAAAAAAATACCAAAACGGGTCGACCCGCTACATTGCTTATATTACAGCTAGTGGCAATGGCCGATTATAGCAACTATAGCGGACCACTTTGACTGAAAGTACTAATTTGACTTAGCATAATGGTATTGACATATAATTAATACCTGTGTTTATTCTATAAACATACCCTGTAGCTTATACACAAAAATGTGAATGCAAAAAGTGGACATGATATGAATGCAAGGCCATGTGAAAGGTCAAGGACATAGTGTATGATTTAAATAGGGTACTGTTACTTTAGACAACAGGAGCACATGGTGCTACCTTCAATTCTATCTTTGTATTGATGAATTAGTTATTTAGTTCAACAATAAAGGAAATACAAAACAAAAACATGTCTATGTGAAAGCAATATTGTCTCAAGGGCCATTTAATGGTATGGCATATTAATAACCACAAGTGAACATAAGACTTCTGTTGTAATTAGATCTGTCATTCTTACAACACCTATTTTAAACAAACACATTTAATGTTATTAGTTATTACCAGCACCTTTCTGTTCCAACCCCAACAAATATCAATCCGGTGAGCTTGTTAGTTGTTACTACAAGTTATAACATAATCGGGCCGCATAAAAAAATTCACTAGAAGTTTTCATATAATCAGGCGTTATTAAAAAAGAACCACTAACAACGCGTGTTCACATTTATAAGGCCAGATGAGTAGCAGGGAGGGAGGGTGGGTGACTGCCCAGGGCCCGCTCTCTCAGGAGGGCCCAAAATTTTTATTTAAAAATAGTTATATATATATATATATATATATATATATATATATATATATATATATTTTAGGGGCTCACTATTACTACGAGTTTGAGCCCTGGATTTTCGGGATACTCAGGGACGGCCTAGCATATTTATGTAATCCTAAGTCCTAATCCAAAATTTGTACATTTTGGTTTCAAGTAAGGAAGTGCATAAGCATGTGTACTTAGTGTATAGATAGATAGATATATGTATATATAAAGAGAGGGAGATATGTACATTTCAACCATAGCGACAACCTCCTCAGGGTCCTGCACTGCATTTTCATTCAGCTTTTCAATCTTTTTTATTCTGCACCAACACATAAATAAAAACCAAATTTATTATAAAATATTGTAACTTGTAAAAAAATAAAAAAACAATAAATAATGTACAATGGAAACAACAAAATAAAATATTATTATTATATTATTCTTAAAAAAAACTGAAAGTAACGTGTACGAAAAAAAAAAAAACAGAGCACAAAAGAAATGCCATTAAAGTGCTGTTGAGCTGAGGGCAATTCAGTAATTAAAACGCACGACGAACATGCTCAGATTAATTTGCAGGCAAGTGAGTGGGGGGACGATAACATGTGTGTGTGTTCGTGTGTGTTCGTGTGTGAAAGAGAAAACGGACGTTGTTTGTTACATTAAAAACCGTTAATGTAAACGGTTTCTCGTTAAACATATTCTTTGAATCTCTTGAAATGAAATGACGAGAGTACCCTTAAAGATGCTGTTTAGGATTAACTGTAAACAAACGGCCAGATCTTAACGAACTCGGTATGAGAAAACCAACGGCTGAGATTTATTTCGTTTGAGATGAAAAAAATAAAAGATCCAACGGTTGGAATACGGATTTACCAAAGCAACGAAAATCAACGGTTCTAAAAAAACGCTAAAATATTAAAATTCATGGAAGTGAGTCGACTCAGTGACGTCAGTTATTTACCTGGCAGCCATTGATGAGTGATTGAAGCTCTGCAACTCTTCTATCTCACTCGTCCTGTAACATAAACAACAAATGTAAACTTTCGTTACTATTCCATTGAATATAATAAACTAAATATCCTTATGTAATTTACCCTTTTTTTTCAATGAAATGTGAAAATAAAAAAACTGAAATAATTTTATGCAATAATTCAACGTTATCAAAAAATAAATAAATAAATAAAATATCCTCTAATTTTTATTTTATTATTTTTTAAAAATTTAGAGTAATAAAATATCACAATTTTCATATTAGAAAAATTGTCTTATATATTCTTCATTATTTTATATTTTATTTAAAAAAATATCACAATTTTCATATTAGAAAACTTCTCTAAACATTTATTTAAAAACTTTACAGTAGCGTCGCTAATTTGAAACTGGCAATGTATTAAATAAATAATGCACACGAATGAATAGAAAATGAAGAACAGAACAAACAAACCTAGGATTTGAAGTAGAAGAGGAAGCAAGTACGAGGAGGAACATGACGAGGAAGAGAGACAGGAGGCAGTTGTTAGGGGGCGGCATTGTTGTTGATTGGTTAACAAATAATAATAATAATGAGAGAGTAGATGTGTGTGTTGGGATGTGAAGTAGAAGAAGGAGATGGAATGTGTGTATGGAAGGAGGGAGAGAGTATCAAAGGTGCAGCCACAACGTAAGGGCCACTTTTATAGGCTAAAAAAGGCAAATTTAAAAAGGAATTTCTTAATTAGTTTTTTATTCGTTTATATATGTGCAAAATGTATATGGATATTTTCAAAATGGAACAGATATTGAGTGATGGAATTAGAATTTTTAATTGTAGTAACAATATATATTTTTTATTTGTTATGATTTATACAAAAATATAATATAATTTTGAATGTTGATGTCTAGTCACAATTTTGAGTGATTTTAGAGATTAGGATCTTACAAAATTGTTTCCTATTGATACATTGTAAAGGTTAGAGGGAAATTTTTAAATATATTACCTAGCAATTTAATGTGGGGCTTGAATTTCCTTTTTGATCTTCTTCTATGTCGTTTGAGATAACCATGGAACACACGCCCTAATTTTTTACTTTTAATTTAACAACTAAAACGGACAGTTTGACACCTTGAAAAAATTTAATACTAGTATTACATGGAATAGAATATTCTAAACATTTACATTTAAACATCTGAAGTTAGAGTTTACACCCATTATCTCAAGTTTTAGATCGAACTAATCCATTGACACAAATAGTTCATGAGAGAAAATTGAGTTATTTGGGCCCGGGGGGATTGACTTGGATCATGTGAAGATAGAGCACGATGATGCAGCAATCCTAAAATCAAGGGAAAATCGCCATTGATCTAAATGTGTTTCTAAACCAGTAACCGGTCTTGACAAGTGTTAAGAGGACGTTTTAAGAGACTCTTAACACTTGTCATGACCGGTCACTCTTTTAGAGGAAGAACGTAAATTAGAAATCTACGTTTAATTTGCTTAACACTTCCCTCTCACGCGCCTTTTCTAATAAAATATGCGGATGCTGTTTGTACATTGTTAACTTAATAAAAAGGATGTTGTTTGATCGTTATTGATGTATTCAATGTAATTTTTTTAAAGATAAATGTAAAATGTTTTTAATTAGCGTTAGTATTGTTGGAACGTGCATGTGTATTGTGGAATAATTATGTTAGTTAGTGATGGGAAGAAGACGTTATATAGGGTTCAATTGTTTGTAATAACGACGAGCAAAGGCGAAGGTTAGTTGGATCAGGGGTATCCTGGCCCAATTGTTTTTTTTCTCAGTAGTGTAAATTTAAGCGTTTCCATCCAAAAATTTAATGCGTATTGAGTCCGCCTCTCTGATTTAATGGTCCATTGATCGATACTATCATCATTTTATCAATGGTGTCTTTTTCTCTGTTTTAATGGTCCCTTGATCGATACTATCATCATTTTATTATCAGAGGTGCTAAAGACGTGACTAGAGTAGTAATTGAATATTAGTTAATATTATCCTTACATGGCTTCGATTCTAATCATTATATAGATTAAGAGAAGTATATAAAATATATACGATATGCAAACAAATAGTTTAACATGTGAATTGTGGTATTCACGTATTACATACATTTAATACAAATTTCTGAAAGAAACCATAATTGTGGGAGCAACAAAAATGCAAGGCCTTAGTTTCACATATGCACGGTCATCCTCAATGCAAAGCGTTTAGCATGCATTTGCTTTGATGAGTTAGAGATGATTTGAATGTTATAGGAGATAGAGATATAGGGTAATTTCATTCTTGAATAAGTGTAGTGCATTAGGCAACTTATGTGACAAGGGCAGGTGTGCATTTTTCTCCTTCTCGTTGTTCAAAAAAAGAATTTACCCCGTGCCTTTGCTAATGGACTAACATTCGTATGTGAAATTTTACTAATTTTTATGTAGCACATTATTCATTGTTCCTCCTGCATGTTGAAGAAAATGGTGGCTTACTCTTGTCCAATGACATACCAATATTCCTTGCGAAACAAATTTACGTGATTGCAATGAACACTCCACGACATAAAAGTCAACATACATGAATAATGTAACAACTAATGTATCTAATGATTGTAAAATAATTAAATAAAGTTAATATTGTCAACAAAATTAAAGTACTTTTCTATTTGACTTAAAAATATTCATACAAATATCATTTTATCGAAGTATTTGACATTAACATATACGTCACTTACTAACACAAGCATCATATTACATGTACCTTTTTGCTAATGTGGAAAATAACTTATCACTTTTTTTAGCGTTGCAAGTTAAAATTTTAACACCATATTATACAATTTATAAAGAATTGTCCCTCATATTAGCTTGTTTATAGTACGATTATCAGGTGGTAAGTCACTCTGTTACGGATCTAAAATAAAATTTTAGGGGTAACGTTTAAATTTTTTTTTATTTTACTTTTATACAATGTAAACGAAACAAAAATAAAAATACAATAACAAATAATGTTTAATTTTTTTACCATACTTTCATAAGTAATATGTTTTTTTTTTCTTTCTTATTTATTATTCTAACAAATGATTTATCAAACCATTTTACATCAAAGCATCTTCGCGCATTAGGGTGATAATTATTAATGGGTGATAATTATTAATAGGTGCTCTAGTTCTCTAATACTTTTTTCCCCACTCTTGCTTCCTTTCTTTTACTTTTACCCATTCAAAACTAGGGGTGCAAATGAGCCGAGCCTAAGCTCTGCTAGGCTTGAGCTTAAGGTCGATTACCTTATGAGAGCTAGAGTTTGGCTTGGTTCGAGTTTTGCTTTTAAAGCTGGAGCTTGGCCCGTTTACCATTTGGTATAAAAAAAGTTAATGAAATTTAATTTGGTATTAAAAAAAGTTAGCAAAATAATTGCAGATACATATGTACGCTAACCAGCCATGAGATGTGGCGAAATTGGAATGAGCAATTTAAGCCATGACATTAAGACCAATAAATTGATATAGACCCACCATCTATCATGTCACCAAATAAATGCATAAATACATCTAATAGAATAGATCAAGCCATCTAGTCAAATCAGTTAAATCGAAAACCGCCAATGATCTGCAGCTCAGCTGGTTTGAGGTAGGGTGGGTTTTCTCTAAAGGTTCCCATCCTGGGGGATGTCACAGGTTCAATCCATGCACACCATAAAAAAATTTCCCGTGACGGTTTGAGCTTAGGCAAGGAGGACACCGGTGCGTGGGTAGGGATTCAAACTTGAGACCAATAGGTTAGGGTTGTATAAGGATTTTCATTGATCTATACCTTTAAAAAAAAAAAAAAAAAGTTAAATCGAAAACCAACTACTTAATTAAGTCACTTGTTATCAAATCAAATAGTTTTGGTAAAGCTCGGTTTAAACCGGAAACAAGTTGAGTTACATTTTAAACTGATGTCATGATAGAAGCTTGCCATCCGTGTTACAAGTTGGAGAGGCCATAGAATATATGACACTAACCTGTTAGAAACTTAGAACCTTTTTGTTAAGCACCTCATCAATGATTTTTAGATACGATCCAATCTATCAAATCAATTCAATTAACCGATACATATGCTTAATAGTTTTAAAGCATTACTTATAAAGTTTAACAAACAAACATACCCAATATAATCTAATTCATAGCAAAAAGAATATTGCTAGAGTTTGGGGAGGGGGTAATGTCATGAGCCGATGATGGTTGGTTAGTTTGTTGGTGGCGGTGGCCGATGATTAGGGCCGTCCCTGAGAATTCAGGTGCATGGGCCAAGTCACGAAAAAAGCGCCCCTTAGCCTTAGGCGTTAACGAAATAAAAAACCTAAACTATTTTTTTAAATGACGGGTAAAGTATTATCAATCGATAATCAACTCTTCATAGTTTATATTATCCAACATTTCGTTCTCAATAACTATCATTGCCAATCCGCAAAGTTTTTTTTTTTTTACTTAAGTGGGATAAAGCTTCATGGTTATTGACTAATAAACTAAAGGTTAAGTTACTTTAGTGTAGTGGCGAATATAGAATTTCTTTGAAGGGGGCACAATACGGATCGACTAACAATAAACGATTAGTTTTATGGTTTTTTTATTATCAAATGAAATAAACTATATATTTTTAAAATCAAATGAAATAAGCTAACAATAATAAAATTAAAAAATTGTGGTAAAAATAAATTATTAGTTTTAAGGTTTTTTTTATCATTTGTTTTGAATGTCGTTTTTTTTTATCATTTTTTAATTTTGAAAATAATAGGGTGACTAACAATACAATGACAATGACAGGTTTTAACCGACAATGACACAGGTTTTACCCACATAAACTTTTTTCAAGTACTTTTTTCAAGTACTCATAAAGTTACTTTGAAAAAAAAACCCTCATAAATTCGTAACTTTACTAAAATACCCCCATCATGTTTGAGTATTTACGTATTTACTATTGTCTTCCTCACTAAACCCTTACTCTGTAAGATTTTGGCATATCTGTAAATTTGCGCAAATTAGATATGAACCATTTCCAACCGGTTCAATATGGTTATTGCCGACCATCCAATACATGTAAATCCGCCATTGTGACCGGCCAGATGTGCCCCACTAAAAATAGGACCCGAACCGGGAGTCCTTCTCGCACCCCACCATGGTCGGCCTTGCCGATGACGGTTGTTGTTCAGGGGTGGTTGGTTGGGTGGAGATTTGTCGGGTCTCGTGGGTTCCGTAAGATGGTGGTAGTAGATGGTTGATGGTGGTAAATAGTTGGTGGTAGTGGTTGCCGGTGCTTTGTTTGTGGTAGATGGGTGTTGTGGTGGTTGAGAGAGACTTAGATAGAGTAGGAGAGAATTTATAATATTTGTTTCTTTTTTTATTTTTTAAAGAGTGATAATTTAACATGAACTTAACTGAAAAAACTAACCTTAAGTTAATTTAAAGACCATTGATGCAATAAAATGCAAACCACATATCTCATTGATTTAATTTTGACAAGTTGAGGATGAAACTTTAAATTTAGGTCAACCACGTAAAGTATCCAAACAGTTTACTCTTATTCTATTATTATTCTATTAGGGCAGACGGGGCGCTACCCGTGAGTTTTTTAAACTTCACTGATTTTGACCAATCCTACACTTCCACGTCACTTCATTGATTTCCTTCACTGAAACATTTTTTTGAAGGTAATGTTTCACTGATTATTTACCAACAATCAATTAGAGAGAGATAGAGACAAAGAGGAGAGAGAAAGAGAAAAATCACGGGTACCAGCCCGTTAGCTAGAACCAGAATTTGGCTCACGGGACCACTACCAGCATGGGTGGCGGCAGTATTACCGTGCTGGTAGTGAGGTATCCGTGATCAATTCTGATAGCGCCCCGTCTGGCCTTAGTATAATATACTGATTTTTCAATCGAGAAAAACATATATAAAAAGATAGGAAAACAGAAATACCCCTAAAACCAATAGACTCTCCTAAAATGTCTAAAAAAAGCAATACGCTCAAACAAGCATACAAAAATACTAATACTTACAAATGTTGATGTGATATAAAAAGGGTTATGGGATTCATACACACCATGTGACGTCATATTCTGGGGGTGTGACATCATATTCTGGGGTATGTGACAGCCTCCTATTGGTATGTGATGTGGGTCAGGGTTTATGAATCCTAAATAGGGGTGTATGAATCCTAATTATCTATAAAAAAATGAAATTAAAGCAAACGAGGAGTAACGACCAATCATGTGTGTAACGTGATAACCATGTGAGCAATGGGGTACAAGTAGGTTTATGCGTCCTTATCATCTCTTATTTCTTATCCCATTTCATGTCATCACCATTTCAGACCAAACATACATAATCATGCAATTGTTCTTTATTTTTTTTCTTGAGTCTTCCGCTCTATAAAGCCATGCATGACAAAAATTTTTTTTGATGGTTTTATAATTATGTAATCGATCATTTTCATATTAAATGCTAGTTAATTATGTTAATCTAATTTCCTTCAAAATCGACTTTGATCTAAACTATACATGACTAGAGGTAAAAACGCTTTCTAAACTTTTAAAAGGCAAAATCTTTTTAAAAAGAATAAGATATAAAGGGTAATGTTTATTGTTTTTCCTCTATCTCTCCTCAAATTATAAATAATAATAATAATAATAATAATATATAACGCTAGTTAATTGTTTGTTATGTATAAAGATACACATATGTAGGTGTATCACCTAATTACAGGTGCACGTGAACGAAATAGTTTGATGATTCTTATATGTATATATAAACGTGTCAAAACTGTCGACACGGATTTTATTTATACCAAAAGTACTCTCATAGTACACAAAAATCTGACAAGATCAAACAATACAAAATAAACCTCACTACAAGATCTCTCAAACCCTAAAAGATTATCAATATGATAATCAGTCACAAATACACAAAAGAGGCTCAAAGTTGTTAGATCAAGATGATCAAACAACAAACCCTAATACTGTGATGTGAACGAGAGAATAATCGAGAGAACACATAGAAAGAGAGAGGCAAAAGTGATCGAGGGACGAGACAATCAGCTATTTATAGCTGCAAAAGTGTGCTTTCTCAATCAAGATCAACGGCCATAATATAAAGCATCCAACGACCAAGATGATATGTGTTTTCTCACACAAATTGCCAAGTCAGCAGGTATAAAGGCTAACAGAAAACATCAACTAGGCTGGGCCACTCCTCAAACGAAGGATACTGGGCTAAGATGACATGGGCCTATGAAAAACATGAAATCTGGGCCTACAACAAGATCAATCTGAGCTATCAACAAGGCAACGATCCACGAACAATCCAAAGGCCAATCCAATACCTGCAAAAGCCTTATGCAATATGTTCAAGAATTTTTATAAAAAAATAAAAATAATAACAGAAATAACCAACCTTTTGTGTTAAAACTGGAAGTCAAAGTCAAATTCAACAAAAGTCAACTTTTATTTTCAACAAAACGTAAACACGTTACACGTAAGTAATGTAAAATAAAAATTAGCTATATATTACCAGGGGCGGATCTAGGTTGCCAGGTACGGGTTCACGCGAACCCACTGTGTATCGAGTTTTTAATATAAACTATATATAAAAAATTGAAATGAACCCATTCATATATATTAAGATGAACCCATTAAGATTAAATTGAAGTAGCTCAACGGTAGAGTCGCTAGTTTCCAGGCTACAAGTCCCGGATTCTAGCCTTCTTAAGATCAGTTTTTTTTGTTTACAGTTGTTTTTTATTTTTATTTTAACTAACGTCATTTATTGCACCCCCACTTGACACTCACAATTGCCATTTAGTTTGGCATTTGAACTTAACAAGGTACATCAAACTTGAGGTGCACCAAACTTTGCAAGTTTAATTCAGTTTTGATACATTGTTGTTGCAATGAGTGTTGAGGGCCTGAGGCATAAATTTTTAACGATACTTCAGATTTCATTATGATGGTGCGTAAAATGTTGCGTTCTAATTTCTAAGCCATTTTCATTCCTTAAAGCTTGATATATAATTATTGAGGTATCTGGGTCTACAAATTGTTTTATTCAATAATATGCAGTTCGAGATTTATATTTTACAATTGCTTTTTAGTTTCAAATTGTTTTTATATTTTTTTGTTTTAAACATAGGGCTAGGATGAAAAGAGTTCTTTTTACAATTGCTAGTCTTTTTGCTTGTTTATTGTTTTTTTGATGTATTCTAGGTGTGTGGTTTCTTTCAAACTCTTTGTTGGGTGGATTTTGTGTGTTGTATTAATAAATGTCTTTTTCTTGGATGTTAAAAAAAGGTAGTTGAATTAGTTTGATTTTTGAGGTACTTGTATAATTAGTAATGTTAGACTTCAAGTACTTCTATAATTAGTGATCTCAACGTGAACTGTAAAACTGACCCGAACCGTTGAACAAACCCGAAAAATTAAATGTCTGGTTCTTTAAAATTTGAGCTTTTAAAAAATTGTGAACCCACTGTAAAAAAATCCTGGATCCGCCACTGTATATTACAACCATTGATATTATGTTATATGGCTTGGAATTGTTCTGGATGTGATAAAAGTTTAGTCATATGAAAGAATTTTCTTTGTGTATATTGAAAACCGAATCTATACATATAATAAACCAAAGCCATTTCAATGACATGGTACTCAAAGAAGCATTCTCTTCCTTGAGTGTGCCATGTGTCATCCCACGTGGAATTGAGATATTTTAAGAAAAAAAATAATTTAAAAACAAAATTGGATTTTTCACCCTCATGTTTCCTCCCATAATTTTTAAACGTTAATATATTTAATATACACGATTTTTTAAAGAAAAAAATTACACCAAATTAACGAGCGTTTTATTATCTTTCCAACGAGTACCATAGTGTTATATAAAAAAACGGAGAAATTTTTTTGTGGGGTTTGTTCATACAGGAAAAAAAACACAAAGTGTTCAGGTAAATCATTAATCATGTATAGACAAGTCACTAATTATGTTTAAATCAGTAAACATGCATTTTTTTTCAACCAGAGCCGAATAGGTTAATAGATTTATACGTTGTTTTGAGTTAGGTATAAATATTAGGATGTTAGAGATCTACATTTGTTTAGTCTTTAAGATATGTGTTAATATTAGAGTTACATTAAAGTTCTACATTCTTTTAGGTTAGGTGTTAGCATTGGAGTTATACATTGTTAATTTGTTTTAGGTTAGATATTAATGTTAGAGTTATACATCAGTCTATTTCATATGTAAAATTGATGTATCATATTAAATTTCTCAACCCGGGACGCTCCCGGGGTATAATCTAGTTAGTTGAAATATACATAAGTTAAACTAAGTATGATAAACATATTGTAATCCAACAATTACTAAATTATCATATATTGATGCCTGAAAAATTTATTACTACGAGTGACGTTAGAGAGCACCCATAATCCGGATATCTGTGAGCTCACAAATGTGGTGGATATGAGAGAGAGAGAGAGAGAGAGAGAGAGAGGGAGGGAGGGAGGGAGGGAGAGAGAGGGAGAGTGATACAATAGTTATTAGAATAGGGACTATTGTTTAATAAATAATAGTAGAAGGACTATATGTGTAATTGTGTAATAGTTGTAACTGTCTTACCTGTCTATATAATGGCAGGAAGATAACTGAAATAACCACCGTTTGATTTGTGAGCTTCTTCTTCCTCTGTTCTGTTTCTATCAGTGGTATCAGAGCAGTCCGGTCCTCGGCTGTTCTTACCATCTAACAACCCTTAACCGCCATTAACCGTCATTCCACCACCGTCTTCTCCGGCGAATTTTCTTCTCCGGCGAACTCTTATCCTGTTCCTGTTTCATTTCTACTCATCTTCTATTCATTTCTTTACCGAGGATTAATCAATTGTGATTAATCTACTCTTTGATTTGGTCAATTTGTGACTCGATCATTCAATTCCATAACAATTTGTTCCTGATTTGATCAATTTGTGATCAAATCACTGCTTCAATTCATTTCAATCCTATCAGTGTGTTCTTTCCAAAACAATGACAACTCGAACTCGTTCTGATTCAGATCCTGATAATGCTCTCAAGAAAACACTTGATGAACATTCATCAACCTTGACCAAGATTGAATCCCAACGGCAAAAGAATAATGCCCAATTCCAGAAAAATGATCAGAACATAGCTAACATTAATTTGATGTTGGCTAAGTTGACTGAAGAAATTTCTAAGTTGAATAACAATTCTGGAACAACATCTAATAATGGTGCAAAAACAATGGTGGTCACTGATAATAATGGATCCAATAGAACTCATAGACTTGGTAAAATCGAATTTCCTAAATTCGATGGCACTAATGTGGATGACTGGATCTATAGGTGTGAGCACTACTTTTCCATTGATGACACACCAGCTGATTGTAAAGTGAGATATGCAGCCCTTCATATGGAAGGAAGTGCAGTGAAATGGCACCAATATTTTATGAAGATTAAAGGTGTACCAATTAATGAGGTTAATTGGAAAGAATATTCTGAAACCATTGTTTCCAGGTTCTCAGATATTCTCTATGAAGATGCTATGGGTACACTCACTTCTATTGTGCAAGAAGACTCACTGGAGGATTTCTGTACACTCTTTGACTCTTACCTACTCAAGGTATCCATTCCTAAACCATATGCTGTTAGCATTTTCTTGAAAGCTTTAAAACCAGAAATTGGTGGCCCTGTTAAAATGTTTCAACCAACCACTATGAGTCAAGCTTATCATCTAGCCAAAATTCAGAACCAAACCAATAAATCCCTATCTTCTAAACCATCTTTTCGTTATTCTAATCCTTACAATAAAACAAGCACCAGTAACACCTTTAAACCACCCATTAATACTCAACATCTTCCTTTGTTACCTACCCCTACACCACTTAATGCCAAGAAAATACCTGATAATATTAGAACCCTGTCAAGAAGAGAAATGAATGAGAAGAGGGCCAAGGGAGAATGTTTTGGCTGCAATGAAAAATACTCAGCCACTCATCAATGTAAGAATAAGCAAATGTTCTTATTGGAATTAGATGATGAATTGGAAGAGGAATTAGAATCTGCGAATGTCTGTAAGGGATGAGCACCAACAAGAACCACAGATTTCAATCCATGCTATTACAGGTATCCCTTCATTCTCAACTATGAGAGTCATTGGTACAATGGGTACCAAGCAGTTACACATCTTGGTTGATTCTGGTTCTACCCATAACTTCATTAATGAAAAATTGGCTAAGAAGTTGGGATATAAACTGATAAAGATTACAGGAATGAAAGTTTCAGTAGCCAATGGGGAAGTTATTGAATGTGTCCAAATGTGTCATGACTTTCAATGGTCAATGCAAGGTCTATGGTATAAAGCTGATGTGTTAGTGGTCCCATTACAGAACTATGATATGGTTCTGGGAATTCAGTGGTTGATGACCTTAGGGGACATTAACTGGAATTTTAAAGATCTGACCATGAAGTATAAGATCAATGATAAGTGGCATGAATTAAAAGGGTATGCAACCAATGGAGTTAAGTTGTGTACAGCAGAAAAAATGGACCACTTGTTACAACAAGAGAATGGGGTTGTTGCAGCCCAACTGTTGAGTTTGCAAGTGAAGGAGACTGATGATCACTTCCAGCATTCAACTGTGATTAGGCAAACAGATGAAGATGACATGATCAACAAGGCCATTGCTGACTTGTTACTTAAATATGATTATGTGTTTCAAACTCCTAAAGGTTTGCCACCAAGAAGGGAGTGTGATTATAGGATCAGTTTGCAGGATGATAAACTGATTATTAATGAGAAGCCCTACAGGTATCATGCTGTTCAGAAGGATGTGATTGAACAGTCAGTAAAGGAAATGATGGACACTGGGGTAATCAGGGCTAGTATTAGTCCTTTTGCTTCACCAGTTGTCCTTGTTAAAAAGAAGGATGGAACATGGAGACTCTGTATAGATTACAGGAAGCTTAACAATGCTACTGTAAAAAATAGATATCCTATTCCATTGGTAGAGGAATTGATTGAGGAATTGCAAGGTTCATGCATTTTCTCTAAACTTGATCTTAGATCAGGGTATCACCAGGTAAGGATGTATGAGAAAGACATTGCAAAGACTGCTTTCAGGACTCATCAAGGCCTCTTTGAGTTCCTTGTGATGCCCTTTGGGCTCACTAATGCCCCTGCCACATTTCAGTCACTGATGAATTCCATTTTTTAGCAACATTTGAGGAAATTCATCCTGGTATTTTTTGATGATATACTCATCTATAGCAGTTCTTTGGAGGATCATTTAATTCATCTTGAGGTAACCCTTAAACTTTTTCAAAAGCATCAGCTGTTTGCTAAAAAATCAAAGTGTAGTTTTGGGGGTAAAACTGTGGAATATTTGGGACATTTGATTTCTAAAGATGGGGTAGCTACAGATCCTAAAAAAATTGAAGCAATAGTCAACTGGCCTGTTCCAACCAATGTGAAACAATTGAGGGGATTCTTGGGCTTAGATGGGTACTATAGAAGATTTGTGAAGTCTTTTGGAATTATGGCCAGACCCTTAACTGATTTACTAAGAAAAGATGCCTTTAAGTGGACTGATCAGACCACTCTAGCCTTTGAAACCTTAAAACATGCACTCAGCTCTCCTCTTGTTTTAGCTCTACCAAACCTATCCCTACCCTTCACACTTGAAACTGATGCATCAGCAATGGGCATAGGGGCAATTTTGATGCAAGAAGCTCATCCCATAGTCTTCATAAGTAAGGCTCTTTCACCAAAACAACAGACCTTGTCTGTGTATGAGAAAGAGCTCATGGCTATAATGTTTGCAGTCAAGTATTGGAAGCATTATTTGTCTCACAAGAAGTTTTTGATAAGAACTAACCAAAAAAGTTTAAAGTTCTTATTAGAGCAGAAGGTTAACACTCCTCTTCAGCATGTTTGGCTCTCAAAAATGCTTGGTTTAGACTATGAAATAGTCTATAAGAAGGGAAGTGAAAACTTAGTGGCTGATGCATTGTCAAGAGTACATGGCCCTACCCTTCTACCAATTACTCTTTCCACCTATGATCCTACCCTTTTGAATAGAATCAAAGCCTCATGGGATACTGATGAGAAGTTGCAGCAGATTTTGAACTTATTAAAAGAGGGCAAAACAGTCAAAAATTTTAATTGGGATGGCTAGCTTTTGACCAAGAAGAATAGGCTGGTTATTGGGTAGGATTTATCTTTGAGACATGACATTCTTCACTTATGTCATAGTACTCCTAGCTCTGGCCATTCAGGGGTTCATGTTACCTTACAAAGGCTTAAACAGTTCTTTATATGGAAAGGGGCTACCAAAAATGTAAGGCAGTTTATTAGAGATTGTGACACTTGTCAAAGAGGGAAGAATGAAACCATTGCTACCCCTGGTTTGTTACAACCTCTACCAACTGATATTACTATGGATTTTATCAGTGGTCTTCCTAAGTCAAGTGGTAAACACTCTATCTTTGTGGTAGTGGACAGATTAACAAAGTTTACCCATTTCATACCCCTCTGCCATCCTTTTTCTGCAACAACAGTAGCACAAGCTTTCCTAGACAACATCTTTAAATTGCATGGCTGGCCCCTTAAATTGTTTCAGATAGGGATCCCCTCTTCCTCAGCAATTTTTGGAAGGAGTTTACTAGGTTGCAGGGTGTTTCCTTAGCAATGTCCACTGCCTATCATCCTCAGTCTGATGGGCAGACTGAAGTTGTAAACAGGTGCTTGGAATCTTATCTTAGGTGTATGTGCATGGTGAAATCTAAGGATTGGTCTAAGTGGCTCTCTCTTGCTGAATGGTGGTATAACTCAAGCTATCATTTTACAATAAAGATGTCACCTTTTGAAGCCCTCTTTGGTTATCCACCTCCTATTTTCATTCCCTACATACCTGGTGACACAAAAGTAGCTGCTGTAGATGAATTATACAGAGACAGAGAGGAAATGATCAAGGTCTTGAAACACTCTTTGCAGAAGGCCAGCAACAGAATGAAACAGCAGGCAGATCAGCATAGAACTGAAAGAATTCTTCAAGTGGGCTCTTGGGCATTTGTAATGCTGCATCCTTATTGCCAAAATTCTCTTAGACCCTCTAAACACTCCAAACTCTCACCAAAATATTATGGTCCATTCTTAGTTGTGGAAAAGATTGGACCTGTAGCTTACAAACTTGACCTGCCTGCAGATGCTCTAATCCACCCCACTTTCCATGTTTCTTTACTAAAACAAGCATCTGGACCTCCCACAACTGTTATACCCTTACCCAGAGAGCCCAGGTTCCAGTATCAGCCGCCTGCTATTATTGATAAGAGATGGGTCAAGAAAGGTAATAGAGGTGTTGTTCAAGTTTTGGTTCATTGGGCAGGCCTATCTCCTAGTGATGCTACTTGGAAGGATTTATCAGAATTCAAGCTTAGATTTCCTATGTTTCATTTCGAGTCTTGAGGACAAGACTATTGTTTTAGAGGGGAAAGTATTGATACAATAGTTATTAGAATAGGGACTATTGTGTACTAAATAATAGTAGAAGGACTATATGTGTGATTGTGTAATAGTTGTAACTGTCTTACCTGTCTATATAATGGCGGGAAGATAACTGAAATAACCACCGTTTGATTTGTGAGCTTCTTCTTCTTCCTCTGTTCTGTTTCTATCAGAGAGAGAGAGAGAGAGAGAGAGAGAGAGAGAGAGAGAGAGAGAGAGAGAGAGAGAGAGAGAGAGAGAGAGAGAGAGAGAGAGATGATGGAATGAGAAAGAAGCGTGTTTTTGAGGCTGGAGCAAGCCGACCTCGTATAATTGTATCATCCGTAAAGAAGATACAGTTGAGTTTTAGAACTTATAAAATAAGCTAGTTGGTTGGTGATATGTTATAAGAAATTTTATAGCAATACTTTGCATATGAGTATTAAAATAGTAGTCTCTAACCTAAAAGTAACTAAAAATATTAATTGTATTGGCAACTTATGGATTTTGTAATATTAGTTTTTGACTTCGATCTTGTTATATATATAAACATATATAAACCCAAATCAAACTGTTATTAAATAATAGAAGAAATTGACCCACCAAATTGTCAAATAACAGCAATCATGCATATGTATGGCCAAGTGATTGTGTTCACGTATGTATGGTGAAAACCTTGTTATTGAATTTCCCCATGTGGATGTGGGGTTGTATGGTCTCGTCGATTATCCTTTATTATTATTAGATTAGATGCTATATTTAATAATAATTGTATGTTTTGTTTTGATATTTGGTGATGTATATGATGTATTGCTAGTACCTCACTAGCTAGGTGAAATGGAATTTTGTTAATCGTTTAAAAAAAATGCTATGTTTAATAGGAAAGTAAAACGGTGTAATTATTACACATGTAATACATCTAATTTTAAATGTCAAATACTAAAAAAATCATATCGTTCTTATTAAAACTAGGTAATTATGGTCTCTCAATATCTAGTGATGACTGATGAGTGGTGTTTAACCTCACACTATAATGTTGTGAGTTAATAAGTCGTATAGATTGGATTAGGGATAAGATCGGTATCGTATCCGTACTTATACCCGTACTGAAAATACCCGTACTGAATTTGAACAAAGGTGGGTACCGAGTACCGTATTGAATATATAGGTACGGTACGGGTACGAGTACGGGTATCGGTACCGGTATTTCGGTACGGTAACCGTTTAGTACCATTTTGTTGTTTTTCTTTTTTGAGCACTTGTACGGGTACCAAGTAGGTAAACAATTACGAGTATCAATACTATACGGCTATCAAATTGAAAATTTTGGTACGGGTACCAATATGTACATGTACCAAATAGGTAAAATTGATACTAATACCATAAATACCATAATACGAAATAAACATATAATCAAATTCAATAGTATATAAAATTTGGTACCCGTACCATTTTTACCCGTACTCATACCCGTTTCGATACCAAAAGTACCGAATACCGAAATCATTAAAAGTGGGTACCGATACCTATACCGAGTACTCAAAATCGGTATGGGTACGAGTACCAGTACAGGTACGGTATAGGTACTCAGGAAAAAAAGCTCATCCCTAGAGTGGATTTAGCAGTTGATTTAAGGGGTGTGTCTGACATTAAAAAAAAACCGGTTATTTTGAATCTCACCCCGCTATTGATCTCCATCAATTTCACATCGTTGTTTGAGTCCCGATTTTTGCATCTTCTTTCTGGTCTTGCTAATACATTAATCTCTCTCAAGCTGATCTGAATTTCGCATCTTTCTTCATGCCCCACTATTTTAATGATTCACACAATCATGGCGCGCTCTAACTAATACAGTGAACACCGTTCTCATAGACAATTTTACCGCTTAGCTATTTCTTGCCAATCTCTAATGTTGGGACCTTACATGTCTGGGTTAAAGCCTTGTTGAAGCCCAAATGAAAATGATGTTATGTGAAAAGAATGTGTTCACATGTTAGTCAAGCGACGTAAACAATACAAGGAAACAAGTTACTTGTGCAAACAACGTACTTGCACGTACACAATTCTTTCTTTTTTTTTTTTCTAAAAAAACAAATTGTAATCCAACATGTCCATGATTACAACGACTAGAACCATATTCATCGGAGTACCTACAAATATTTTTTTTTGAAAGGCGACCTACAAATATCTAGATGAAACATTTATTGGTTAAAATTAAAAAATCACTTCTCATCAGCCAATTATTTCAAATACATAGAAGATCCAAATCTATATTCATACTGTATGATACAAATTAGAAGAAACCAAACAAAAGGATAAATATTACCTCAAGAGTGTGAATTCCCAAAGGATTCGTGATTTCCATTGATGACAAACCAAGGAATATATACAAGAAACTTTCCTAACTAACCAAGCACTATTCTAAGAAAGGATAAATTACAATCAATACAATCAATCACATAAATGTACAATGAATATAGGTTGACTTGACTAATAGTCCCCCGCAGTCGAAGCGGTAGTAGAGCGAACGCAGAGGCTGGTCTTGAAGCAGTGAAAGAGTTGTTTTGGAAGACCCTTGGTAAAGATGTCTGCATACTGATAATCTGCGGGAATGTGTAGCACACAAATGTCCCCTATACGTACCTTTTCACGAACAAAATGAATGTCAATTTCCACGTGTTTGGTTCGTTGGTGTTGTACGGGGTTGTCAGAAAGATAGACGGCTGAAACATTATCGCAAAATATTATAGTAGCATCTCTGGTAGGGATGTGAAGTTCGCATATCAGGTTGCGAACCCAACTTGTTTCAGCTGCAGTGTTGGAAACCCCTCGATACTCTGCTTCAGCGCTGGATCTGGAAACTGTGTTTTGTCGTTTAGAGGACCAGGATATCAAATTATCACCAAGAAAAACACAATAGCCGGAAGTGGACCTGCGAGAGTCCGGGCATCCCCCCAATCGGCATCAGAGTAAGCTGTCAGTTTGACGGAAGGTGATTGCCGAATGTGAAGGACATGATCAGATGTCCCTTTGAGGTAGCAAAGAATACGCTTGAGATATTGAAAATGTGGCTCCCGTGGGGCATGCATGAATAGACAAACTTGCTGCACTGCATAAGAGATATCTGGTCGTGTGAAGGTTAAGTACTGCAGAGCACCTGCTAAGCTTCGATATAAAGTGCCATCAGAAAGAAGAGGACCGTGTTCGGCACTCAGTTTGGAATCAGTGTCACATGGAGTACTGCACGGCTTACAATTGGTCATGTTTGCGCGGGCCAGAATATCTTTGATATAAGCTTCCTGAGATAATCGAAGACTTGCTTTGTTTATCGTCACATGGATACCAAGGAAGTGATGGAGATCACCCAGATCTGTCATAGCAAATTCTTTGGAAAGAGACTTGATTACCTGTTGAAGAAAACTTGTATTGGAAGCCGTTAATATGATATCATCCACATATAATAATAGGTAAGCTAGGTGGCCGTCCCTTTTGTAAACAAATAGGGATGAATCAGAAGAGGTGCTACGAAACCCGCAGTTAGTGATGAAAGATGCAAAACGATGATACCATGCGCGGGGTGCCTGCTTCAAACCATACAAAGATTTCTGCAACTTACACACAAAATTAGGGTGAGTTTTGTTAACAAAGCCCGGTGGTTGATGCATGTAAACAGTTTCATGAAGGTCCCCATGTAAAAACACATTTTTCACATCAAGTTGGCGAATGGACCATTGTTTTGACACGGCAATACTTAGGACAGTGCGAATGGTAGTGGGCTTGACAACATGGCTAAATGTTTCAAAGCAATCGATTCCCTGTTGTTGAGATTTACCGTTAACGACCAAACGGGCTTTGTAACGTTGTAGTGTACCATTTGCATGAAATTTGTGACGGTAAAGCCACATGCATCTAATGATGTGAGCATCGGTAGGTCTAGGCACTAATTCCCACGTATTATTTTCTATTAGAGCCCTATATTCATCGTTCATAGCCTGTGCCCAATTTGGATCAGTTAATGCAGAAATGTGGGATTTTGGAATGGGTGAGAGTTTATCTTGGCTTGTGGTGTGAAGGTTCATGGGGGTTTTTGGTTTATAGATACCTGCTTTGAGTCGTGTGGTCATACCATGGGTGTTAGTGGGAGGGGCTGGCGGTGGATGATTTGTGGCAGCTATGTGTGGTGGAGGGTGGGAGTTGGGCACCGTAGGTGGGGGGCAGTGGTGTGGTTTGGTGGTGCCGGGTGACCATGCGAGTTGGGGGCCGAGGATGTTTGGGCTGATAGGTTGGGTTGGAGAGTGTGTGGGCCTGGTGGAGTGGAGGGTGGACTGGATGTAGCGGGAGACGGTATGGGACCTGGGTTAGGAGGAGTAATTGTATGGGCCGGTGGGTTTGTAGGGTGAGTGGTTGGGCCTGGAGAAGTGGGGGGATTTGGGCCAGTGGTGGTGTGAGGATGAGGGAAATCGAATGGATTGGTAAAAAAGGTGTTGGATAAGTCATCTTCAAAAGGTGTATAGTCACAGGTTAAGTTGGGATGGGAGAAAGGGAATGCCGCTTCATTAAAAGTCACATGGCGGGAGAAAGTGGTTTTTTCCGGTTGATAAATCTAGGCAACGATAGCCACGGTAGTCAGCCGGGTAGCCAATGAAAACACAAGGAGTGGAGCGGTGTGTGAGTTTGTGGGGTCGGGTAGCGGATTGATTTGGGTAGCAGAGGCACCCAAACACACGGAGATGATCATAAGTGGGATGGCGGAGATAGAGGGCAGCGGTGGGTGTGTGATGGTTTAGGACTTTGGTGGGTAATATGTTGTGGAGGTAAACAACGGTGTGCACCGATTCCACCCAATAGGTGGTAGGAACCGAGGCATGGGTTAACAAGGAAAGCATGATTTCGTTTATTCGTCGAATCATGCATTCAACTTTCCCGTTTTGTTGGGATATGTGTGGACATGAGAAATGAAATTGCAAGCCATGGGTGGTTGCAAATTCTTTGAATTGGTTATTGTCAAATTCACCTCCATTATCACATTGGAGAGATTTAATCGGGAGATGAAATTGAGTTTTAATATATGTATAAAATTTAATGAAGCGGGTGATGGTTTCAGATTTGTACCGTAGTGGAAACACCCATGTGTAATTGGTGAAGTCATCAACAATGACCAAGTAATATTTATAACCACTATGGGACACAACAGGTGACGTCCACAAATCACAGTGCACAATATCAAAAGGTAAAATAGTGGAGGAATTTGATAAAGCAAAAGGTAATTTCTTATGTTTGGCAAGCTGACATGAATTGCAAAAAAATTGACAAGTCTTATTACAAGAAATAATTTTATTAGAATTAAGAAAGTCAATAGTGGAAATGCCGGGATGTCCCAGGCGTTCATGCCATGATTCAGGGGCAAAAGCAGAAAAAGCAGATGAAGGGACTGGTGTTTGTGGCGTGACAGAATAGAGGGGTTCATCACTGTCGTGGCGGCTCAGGTGCTTCCCAGTCTTGTAATCCTTCACAGTAAAACCAAAAGGGTCAAATTCAACAGATAGGGAATTGTCGGTTGTAAATTTACGGACAGATATAAGGTTTTTAATAACGTGTGGGGGCATAAAGGACGTTTTTAAGGACAAGGTTCTTTTGGTGGTTTGGGAAAGTGGCAATTCCCGATCCAAGAATGGGCATTCTTTGGCCATTACCGACTAATATAGATTTAATAGAAGTAAAAGTGGGAGAATTAGTACATATACCTTCCTCGTCGCTTAAGTGATCAGAAGCACCGGTATCCATGTTCCAATTTGGATCGTCCTCGTCCATACCTAAGGCTTGAAAGGCTTGCCCAATATCCGTGGGCTCAAGTGGATCAAATTCTGTTACATGGGCCTAAGGAGGGGCACGAGATCCTTGACCCCCACCTTGTTTGCCTTGTCCACTGGGCCGAGGAGAAGACTGCTGGGTCCAAGAGCTTTGCTGCCACGGGCTGGCCCAACCAGCTTGGGTTGGGTAGGGACATGGAGGTGGAGCCCAACCATAGGGAGCACCGGACTGCAAGGCCCACCAAGGAGTAAAAGCCCACTGCTGAGAAGAAGCCCATTCTGAAGGTGGACGCTGCTGATTGGGCCTTGACTGGGTCCGATAATTTCCATTATTTGACCTAGATTTTTTGTAGTCCGAATAATTAGGAGGATGGTTTGACTGCCAAGGGGGGCGGTCAGTTTGGTTGCTAGAACGACGAGAATTAAATCTAGGAGAAGACCGGTTATCATTTTGACGCCTTTCTGGTTGTGGTTCGGGTGCGGCAGGGGGTTCTTTGACAGCAGCAACGGCGAGGGGATTTGTGTGACGGGATTTCTGGCGGCGTTCTTCAGCATCAAGGAGATCTATGGCGTCTTCCCACGGTGGCAAGTCTTTATGCAACTAAGCGGCTACAACATCAAACTCCGGGGTAAGACCACTGACCAACTGAATGATAAGACGCTGTTCAGTGACAGGCTGGTCTACATCAGCCAGTTGATTCGCAAGTTCGCGAAGTTTTTGACAATATGCTTGAAGTGAAGGCATGGATTTGAGCGTCAGGTTTGTGAAGGTTCTCTCTAACGCGGCGGCTGCACGAGAGCCTTTGTTGTTGTGGAACTGCTTTTTCAAACGGCACCAAGCCCCATATGCGGTGGTCTCGGTGTCCAGAATGAAGTCAAGATAGTATTCAGAAATCGTGCAGTAGATCCACTACATGACTATAGCGTCTATTTCCATCCATTGGTCGTAGGAAGGGTCATCCTTGTCGGGTGGAGGCGTACCATCCACATGGTCAAGGACCTTATAGCCACGGGCATTCAACAAGAAGAGTTTCACCCAAGTCGAGTAGGTTACTTTGGTTCCGTCCAAGGTGCGGACCTTATTTTGAATGTTTGTTACGGTGTAAACAGGGTGTAGGTTTGAGGGTTTTCCGGCGGCGGCTGAGGATTCGGGGCTCTTATCTGCCATGGGTGATTGTGAAAGGGATGATTATGAGTGTGGTAGGCAGCAGAAACCGAAGCCTGCTGCTGTGAATGAATTACAGCCGTAGCCTGGGCAAAACGAAGAAAAGAGGGATGATGGTTAGGGTATAGAGCCTAACTTTGATACCATGTGAATTCCCAAAGGATTCGTGATTTCCATTGATGACAAAACAAGGAATATATACAACAAACTTTCCTAACTAACCAAGCACTATTCTAGGAAAGGATAAATTACAATCAATACAATCAATCACATAAATGTACCATGAATATAGGTTGACTTGACTAATAAACAGATATCCTAAGAATATTTTGGTATGTTACACGATGCCTCAAAATAAAAGGTTCCAAATGATAGTGCCGTCTTCTTGAAACGTTTTGGGCCTGGGGCCATTGATAAAAATAAACTGGGCCTATGTAGTATAACCCATTAATAATCATGTATTAAAAACCCATAATTCCACAATAACTAGGTTTACTAATGAACGCGCGTTGTCAAAGTAGTCGGAAAATGTACTTTCACCCATGATTTGCTATAAAAAGTTTCATTGTTCTATTTTTTTAACGGCCAACAAAACTTTTATTAAAAATGTTAACAAGACGCTAGCAAACCAATATCCGAAAACAACAACCAGAAAGCCCAACATGGCTAAAAAACAGTCCGGCCCATAAACAAAAACACAATCTGAAACAGAGAAAAAAAGAACCCGAAGCTATCCCATCTTCAAAGTGTCGAATCTTCCCCACGAATCCCATGTCATATCCGACATTTTGCCCCGGTTCATTATCCAAAGGCAAGTCATAGACTTGATCTCTTCGAAAACACGCCGAGCCACGACTACCTTTTGGTTATGGATGAGGTCATTTCGAGCTTTCCATATACTCCAAAAAGTTGTTAGCACCACCCCATAAAACACCTTCTTCGCCCGCGCATTAGTTTTTGCCGTCTTATGGTAGGATAACAGATCTCGTACATGAAAAGCGAACATATTAGGTACTTGACACCACAAGAAAACCGCTTGCCAAACCTCCATGAAAACCGGACAACCCGTAAAAAGATGGTTAGCCGATTCCATATTGGTATCACATACTCGACAGTTAAGAAAGCCACATCCTCTTATAATACTAATACATAAAGAAAATTATAACCGGTCTCATTTGTTCAATGTTCGACACAAATCGCAATTCTGCACTTTTAACAAATTAGTAATTTAAAAGTAGACTCAAGAGTAAAACTCGCGAAGATTAGACCAAAGATTAGACCAAATGTATACATGATCTTGAGTTCCTGAAAGCCAAGTTTGGCCCACATTTTTGACAAAAACATTAACCACTATGCATCTTGGTTAGATGCAAGCAAAAAGGTTAATGCAAGTTTAAGTCAAAATCTTCACAAATTCTCAATGTGAACACCTTCCATCATTGAACCATAATTGTTTTAAGGTTGTGATAAAGTTCAAAGGTCCAGGGGAGTATTATGACAAGTTTTAATAAAGTTTAATAAGTTTGCCAATGTTGAGGGGGCAGTCTTGCCATGAATGAAACTTCCAACGACTACTAACGGCTGATTTAGGGCTTATATATCAACTCGATATGTTTAACCCTAATTCATTCAATTCAATTCCTTTCAATTCTCTCTGTTTTCTTTCAATTGTTTCTTTCATTCTTTGTAATCGTTTCTAGTAGTGGATAATATTAAGGAAATCGTTGGTTTGATTCGTTTGATCTTGTTAATTGTTTTTTAAGGGTTTTGTTATACAACAAGTGGTATCAGAGCCAGGTTGACTCAGTTTCAAAGAATCTGTTCGATCAAGAAGGTGATTGAAGGTGACAAGATGGTGTCAACGAAGTTTGAACTGGAGAAGTTCGATGGAAAGAACGATTTTGGTTTATGGAGAATGAAGATGAAGGCCCTATTGGTGCATCAAGGCGTAGTTGATGCATTGTTGGGTGAAAACAGGCTTCTAGTGGGTTTAACTGATAAAGAAAGGAAAGATGTTCTTGAGAAGGCCCACAGTGCCATAATTTTTAGCCTAGGTGATCGTGTGCTCAGAGAAGTTTCAAAAGAAAACACTGCAGTAGGAGTCTGGGCTAAGTTAGAGAGTTTATATATGACAAAATCATTGGCAAATAGGTTGTATCAAAAGAAAAGACTGTATACTTTTCACATGACTTCTGGTAAAACATTAGAAGATCATACTGATGAGTTTAACAAGTTGATTATTGATTTAGAAAACATTGATGTGACTCTTGATGATGAGGAACAGGCCATCATCTTCTTGACTTCTCTGCCTCATTCTTATGAGCATTTTGTAGATACTCTCATGTATGGGAGGGATTCCTTGTCTACGGAAGAAGTCTTGGCTGCTCTCAATTCAAGAGAATTAAAGAAGAGAAAAGACATAAAAGATGATGGTGCTGAGGGTTTGTTGGTTAGAGGTAGAACAGAACAGACGTGTCAAGGGGCTATTTTCGTAAAGCACTTGGTCATAGGACTATTTTGGTGATTTTTCCGTTTTCAAATGTTAAGGAGCTGTATGGCAGGTGGAAAAAAGGAATGACCATTTTTTGTAAATGTCACGGACTTTTGTGGGGTTTAAAAAATGGATAAATTGTATAGGGGTTAAATTTTTAATTTTCAAAAGTTTAGGGGTTTTATGGTAGGTGAAAAAGGCAAAGGACTAAAAACATAATTTGGTGAAACTTTAAGGGGTGCCAGTGTAAAAAAATCAACTAAAGCAACGTAATTTAGGAACCAGACCTGTACTCGACCCTACCTACCAGGACCGAACCTGTACCCGAAATCAAACTCGTACCCAAAATCAAACCCGATTTGTACCCATTTATACATGGAACCGGAACCCTACCTGGAATCGAAACCCAATTTGTACCCATTTATACCTAGTACCGGTCTTTGGAACCGGAACCGTACCCAGGTGTTTTTAATCCCGGCACTGTACCCGGGTTTTTCCAATGTTGGAAGTTTAAAGTGGTGAATGGAATTTATTTATGAAAACTACTAATATTAAAGCTTGTTCATATGGTGAAACTCTTGAGTAGAGTTTTTAATGCCATTTGACGAGGTTTTAATAGAATTCTTAATGCCATTTGATGAGGTTTATTAGAGTCTTAATTAGAGTTTTAAGTCTCTAATTAAGTGACTAATAAGTGAAACCTTTCACCATCCTAACTCTTATATAATTAGTAGGCTATGTGCCTTATTTGTGTAGAAAAGAAATACATGCAAAAATACACTAAAAACTCTTGCAACATACATACACTCAAGAGTAGCAACCATGTTCCGGTTTCTTTTCAGGCAAGTGGGATAGTCCGCAGTGCACCGCACCGCACTGTTGAACTGGTGTACCCTGGGAACAGACGACAAATAGTTTAAGGGAATTGTGTCAAACACAAGCCCGGTTCCTTTTTCTATTCTGTTACAGTTTATTGCAGCAAGTACAGAGACTCGGAAACATGTGAGATTCATGTACGAGAGGCGTAGCGGCTACTACTTTGTAAGGTTTTCTAACAAACTTAAACAGATTGGTAAACAAACTTTCGTGTTCTTCCTAAGGAATTTGGGTTCGCGAAAGTTTGTTCATGTTTTCTTTTGGTACATCGAATTGGATTACATTCATGATGAGAATGCAATCTTTAATCCGAAAGATTATTTGACAAAACGAGTTTTCGATTTAATTTTCGGATTCATGGGTTTTGAGTTATGTTGAGATAAACCTGATTATTAACATTTCTAATATGTGTTTAAACATTTTTTTTAAATATTGAATTTCTAATGATAGTATTATAATAGACATATTAGTTGAAAACCCATGTAAACTTGGTTGGTAACGGTTTCTTTCTAGTAAGCGTATTAGAAAGATAATTTCAAAGTATTTGAAATGTATACATTTTCTAATAAGAGTATTGAAAAATAAAGGGTTTCAAAATATAAGGTTTTGAAACATGTAGTTCTAAAAAGCGTGTTAGAATTGACGGCGTTGAAAGAATAACGTGTCATGAAACATTTCTAATAAGCGTATTAGAAATTATTATTTACAAAATCACAAGTTTAATTTGTAAACTTATATATTGATTTCTCTAACGGGCGTGTTAGAAATTGATGATTTTGTAAAGACAAAATAAGGTGTTTATATATTCTAACAAGTGTGTTAGAAAAGATTATTGTACAAAATACACAAACGTGTTGGAAATTGTTATTTTGGAAATTTTTGTGAAAATAAAAAAGTTATAAACTTTTTTTTTATTGAAGGTTTAGTAAGAATACTAATTAAACCTCCAAAGTTGAAACTTAAAAATAATAAGAATACCATTAAGTTGGGTTAAATATTCTTAAAGGTTTTAATGGGGTGTTTCAACTTATGGGTTTATGGAGAATTGGGTGTTTCAACCTTTTCCAACATTAAACCAGTTTGGTTAAATTTGACGGTTTCTAACAAGTGAGTTTGAAACGGGTATATTTTGGAAAATCCAAAGTTAATACCATTTATGTAAATGATTTAATTTTCTAACGAGGGTGTTAGAAACGGTTTATTTTATATAAACCAACAAGGTCTAAAACGATTGTCATAATCATGTAGTTCTAACAAGCAGGTTAGAAACGGTTGAGAATATAAACCAATGACCTTTAAAATGATTTTGGTAATCGTTTATTTCTAACGGGTGTGTTAAAAAAGGTTTATGTGATATAACCAAAGTCCATATGATGAAATGTGTAATCGTTTGTATTCTAACAAGTATGTTAGAAATGGTTAATTTTGAAACCGTATATGTTTATATGGTACACGTATAGTTTCTAATGAGCGAATTAGAAACGGTTAATCATGAAAACCATATACTCTAACAAGTGAGTTAGGAATGGTTTAAATAATAAAACTATATTAGAGTTTATGGTTTTGATTTGTAATCAAAACATAAATATGTATAGTTTATGGAAAATACGTGTAAAAGTAGAAATGTTTTGTATGAATAAAACATGTCTTTTGCAAATTATATATGGTTTGATACTTGTATGAGAAGTATGATGACTCGAACCATATAATAGTCTAGAGAGACTATTTAGTGTAAAACAACTTGATGTTGTTTTGGACATATTTACTTGTTCGACTACTTGTGAGTAGTTAAGTATAAACAACTTTGTTGTTTTGAACAGTGGATTGAGGGAGTACCTCGAAACATGTCACGAGACGATATAATTGCTATTATTTCATCGAACGATATAGTGTTGAAGAGAATAACACTTTGAGATTTGATGCTTATATATCCTTATATGAATCCGTTTAAATATATATGTTATATATATTTTGGATTATATTGAAATTATAATTTGGTAAATTATAATTATTAATTGGAATCTTAATGTGATGAATAAAGAGTAAACTCTTGGTAGAGTTTCATGTTTTCTAATTAAAGTTTTTATGTTACTTTATTAGAGCTTTTTATGTCAATTTATTAGAGCCTTTATTTATAAAATACATTTCTCCACTAGAATCCAATGGAATTTGGAAATGAAGATATTTTGATTTAAATTAAGACTCTAATTAAGTGACTAAGAAGAAAAACACTTCATACATCCCCATTGAGATAATCATGATCAACGTGGCAAGTGTATTGAGGTTAAATACACGAAAACGAGATATGTCATCCAATGTTGAGAGCATCAACATAGAAGTGAACAAATGTATTTTTATAACATATGATAGGAATATATGTTATTATTCATAAGTCGTTGATAAATTTTGCGAGATTTATTATAAAAGACTTATAATGGTGATGGATGTGTATAGTCTCTACAAACCATCAATGTTGGTTGAACTATGTGGAGGATTTGTACAATATTTTGGGAGAGTCTCTCAATAAATTGTTTCAACAAAATGTGTATATATATCATTTTAGGCATATGTGAATGACACGTTGTTGAGTGTCAATCTAATTGACTTGTTAATGATGAATATGTTCATCAAAGTGACATATATTAAGACTTATGTTTAAGTCCTAAAGAGTCTATGGTGAAGCCTTGAAGATTAAAGGCAAACGAGCCTTGATCCTAATCTATGGAATTCATTATAGTTTTGAAGCATTCTTAAAACCGAGGTTTTAGAATGGTAAACAAAATCTCATTTTGTGTCTAAATTAAGATGTGAATGTTAGGAAGAGATAGTGAGTTATCTCTTAAGGCTGTGAAGAATCAGAATGAGGTATCTTCTGTTCACATGATAAGTATTCGTAGTCTAAAGCATGCTAGACTAATACTTGTTAATTGAAATGCTCCACGGAGAATAAATTAACTTTGAACATTTAAACATGTGTGACGACATAATAATGAATTTTGTAAAAGCAAATATATAATTCATTAAAAAGGATGACTCAAAAGGACCGAATAAATAGTTCATTGGTAATGATACTATTTAGCTGAATATGAGGAGAACTCATACATGTCAGAAAACGGTTCGTGTGGGAAATATGGGTTGAGTAATATAATGGATGACCTCAATAACACAAAGATATAGATAGTCGCTATCTTATCGCAGGTGTCTTATGTCATCATGAGTGATATTACTCAAACTTAATCAAAGTGCAAGCAATGTGGGGGGGAAGAGCCATTTAAGAAACAATCCTTAGGGATGTAAAAATGGTACTTGAGAAGTTTTCAAGCTACATATGAAAGGAAGAAACTTTCATCACCCCATTTGGTAGTTATCCAATAACACTTAAGTGTGGAGGTGACTTGCATTTGAAAATAGAAGGTTTGATATGAACGAATGTGATTTTGGGAAGTACAAATCACACGAACCTAGAACAGACTTGTTATAAGTCAGTCCTATTATGTGGACATAATTCTTGAAAAGTTCAATGGAAATGACTCTAATGTGGCTAGAACTTTCATTGACACGAGTCAACGTCTAGATAAGAATCGATGTGAGCCTGTTAACCAATTAGAGTACTCAAGAATTATTGACAGCCTGATGTATTTGATGAGTTGTATCAGACCAGACTTAGCAAGCAAGCTAAGTAGATACACGAGCAACCTAAGTTCAATTCATTGGAATTACGTGACATAGGTGCTTTGGTAATTAGGATACATACGAGACTATGGGCTGTAAAATAAAAGATATCCAGCAGTTATTGAAGGTTACTGTGATGCGAAGTGGATATCTGACACGAATGATTCCAAGGCGACGAGTGGGTATTTACTCACACTTGGAGGTGTTGCGATAATGTGGAAATTACCTAAGCAAACATTTATTGCTAGATCCACGATGGAATCATAACTCATCGCTTTAGATAAAGAGAATGAATAGGCATAATGGCTACGTAAATTTGTTAAGGATATACCTAGGTGGCCAAAGCCGGCATTGGCTAATGCATACGCTGTGATAGTCAATCGGTAATTGGCAGAGCTCATATCACAATGTGTATTAGTAAGAACAACTATATAAGACGTAGGCATAATACGGTACGACAACAAATCTCTACAGGAGTTATCACTATTGACTACGTGAAGTCAAAGGATAACATCGCGGATCCGCTAACAAAAGGCTTAAGTAGAGAGTTAGTTCAGAAGTCGTCAATGGGAATGGGGCTAAAGCCCATTAAAGGCTAGGTTTATGCGAAGGAAACCTAACTCAGCTGACTGGAGATCCCAAGATCTGAGTTCAATAGGACAACCTAATTGTATGAACTGACGAAGGTCACTGTGGGGGAGAGTTGGTGGAAACCCCACGTTTTGAAAAAAAAAAGGGAGCTTACCATAAATTTAATAAGCTTCCTAGTCCATTCCTAAAAAGTGACAAGGTTGAGGTTAAGCTTATGGCTTTTAATGATCTGACTGAGGTAATCAGTCCTAGTAGATCACGTATGTGAGAGAGAAGTGGAGTCGCTTCGAAGGGTATTGTTGGGGCACAATACTTAATAGCTCTTGCAGAACCAGGAACGTGTCCATGACCATAACGGACACAACAATGAGGACTTGACGTTGTCAAGGAGAGTTTTGTGTGAAGCGTATTGTCGTCCACAGAAACGACAGACGAGTTCAAAGACATCACGTTCTACTCAAAGCAAGTGGGCTAAGTGCGTTTCATAAGCGAAGGTTCAAAGGGTCACACTTACCTATCGTATGCAAAACTCAACTGTTGAAATTTAATCGGAATGAGGTTGTTTATGAGAAGAACTCCCTTTTATGTGGGGGTTTGTTGAAATTTTGTGTGTTTTGATCAATCTCCATTCATGCGGGGGATTGTTGGAAGTTTAAAGTGGTGAATGGAATTTATTTATGAAAACTACTAATATTAAAGCTCGTTCATATGGTGAAACTCTTGAGTAGAGTTCTTAATGCCATTTGTTAAGGTTTTAGTAGAATTCTTAATGCCATTTGATGAGGTTTATTAGAGTCTTAATTAGAGTTTTAAGTCTCTAATTAAGTGACTAATAAGTGAAACCTTTCACCATCCTAACTCTTATATAATTAGTAGGCTATGTGCCTTATTTGTGTAGAAAAGAAATACATGGAAAAATACACTAAAAATTCTTGCAACATACATACACTCAAGAGTAGCAACCATGTTCCGGTTTCTTTTCAGGCAAGTGGGATAGTCTGTAGGACATGAGTCACGATTTTATTAAAATAATATTAACAAAATAATAAAGATATACACTTTATACATATTTTGGGAAACAGTAGTACACACACCATGTACAAAAATTAAAAAGATATACACAAAAGATTCAAACCGTTGTCTTTGATAAGAACTTAAACCGTTTCTTCTTGTACAATTTTCTCTTCGTCTTTAACGAAGACTTGAACAAAGTCTTCTTGTACAATCCTTGGCAAGATCTTCAAGACATAGAGTCTTCAACATGATCCTTTTTGTGCACTTTTTATCTGCAAGAATGAACAAACAAGATGTTGACGGTTGAGGCTAAGGCACGTGTTCAACACGCTTCCCTTAAAACAGATTTCGCGCCTCTACTAAAGATAACGCGTCTGTCTCCTAGGGTACAACAGCCGAAGCAGTCTGTACTTCCGGAGAAGGCCACGCGCCCAAGGTTACACCAGGTAAATTATAGTGTTAGAATTTATGGAATTTGATAGAAAGTACTTATCTCTATGTACTCAACACATGAGTGAAGTCTTTATTCTTCTCAAGAACCCTCCATGTATTCAAGTATATTATTTTCTCTAGTATCAAACAAGGCACATAGCCTATATTATACAAGAGTTGAGGATGAGTGAAGAGTCTTTCTTTTAATTAGAGACTTAACACTCTAATAAAAGTTAATTAAGTGAAATAAAAAACTCAACTCAAGAGCTTTTCTTCAATTCACATTATGAATACATTAATTAATAAATTTTGTTAATTAAATGTCCATTCATACTATTAAAATTCCAACAATCCCCCACATGAATGGAGATTGATCAAAACACACAAAATTTCCAATGCAACCTCGACAGTTAAGTATTGCAGGATAGGTAGGTATTAGCTTTGAACCTTCCTTTGTGAAGCATACTTAGCCTCCTAGCAGTTTGTAGACGCGATGTCCTTGAACAAACCCCCGTTTGTGTAGACGACAATACACTTCACACAATACTCTCCTTAGCCGGGCCATCCCCTCACTTTCGTGTCCAATAATGGTCCTGGAACACTTTCCTGGTTCTGCGAGAGCTCTAGGAATTGTGCCCCCAATTCCATTTGAAGCGACCCCACTTCTCTCTAACATAGGTGATTTTTCTCAAATCATTAAAAGCATTATGGTTACCATGATTTACCTACATCATTTACCATATATTATGCTTATCCTCACAATTTGTCACTAAATGTCATAGGAATGGACAAGGACGTATTTAAACACCCTTTATAATTTAGGGGGTATATATAACCATATATACTAGCTTACACATATTAGCCATGCCCCCACAGTGACCACCCTTAGGCGTATGAATTAGTTGTCCTATTGAACTTAGATCTTGGGATCTCCAATTAACTAAGGTAGGTTTCCTTCACATGCCTTTTTCTATGGGCTTTAGTCTCATTCCACAACTTGATCTCTCATCAACCCTCAGGTTGTTGGATCCATAAGATTATCTTTGACTTCGTCAAGTCACTACTAATAATTTTGCAATTGAGATCAGTTATACTAACGTGATATTGACTCGCAAGACTATAACTCATGATCTAAACTTTGATCTAGTTATAACGTCTTCTTTTTAGACTAAAACAAATCTTATTTCAATATGAACACATATTTATTATGCATATGTCCTGGTATGCTCAATCATCAGGCATTAATATCAAACCGGTTGGCATCTGAGTCTAATCAATTAGATTGACTCCTTATCAAGTTGGCATATGAGTCTAATCAACCAGATTAACTCCTTATGACCATTGTGTATGCTCGTTACAACCATAACCTTTATTGCCAACTTTTAACTTCATATTATCAAATGCAAGTTACCCCTCAAACACCATTTTTTTATATGGATTGAGAGACTCCTCAAACACCATTTATACAAACCTATGGTTGTTCCTTAAATGGATCTCTCCCCCACATTACTTGCACTTTGATCAAGTTTAAGTAATACTATTCACGATGACTACTATACACCTTGATTAGATCACAAATATCTACATCTTTGTACTATTGAAGTCATTCGAGTATACTGTTCACCTCATATTCCACTTGTGCACAAAAGGTTCTAAAGCTAAACAAGGCAACATATGCCTTAACATGAGATGCCAACACTTTTGCGTGTATGTGTTCTCCTCACTATCCATTAGACTGAAGGAAGTTATATATTTTTAGTGTTTGTTAGACACCAAATTCATTCTCATGCCATCTTATAATTTGAATGTTTAAAGTTAATTTAATCCCCATAGATCATCTAAATTAACATGTACTAGTCTAGCATGCTTTAGACTACAATACTCTAGCATGTGAACAGAAGATGCATCATTCTGATTCTTCACAGCCTTAAGAGATATACGCATTATCTCTTACCAACATTCATTCTTATTTTATACATGACCATGAGATTTTTTTTTCATATAGTCTCATATGTATGTTACATAAACATGCATTTTCCATTATCCAGTCTAAGAATATAACATTTTTGCCTTTGATGTCAAAGGCTTCACCATTAACTTATAAGTACTTGACTATAAGTCTTATCTCGAGTAACTTTGGTGAACACATTCATCACCCACAAAAGGTATGAATAATATAAGTGTACAATTACTTTTATGTTGATATGAAAACACTTAGATTCACACTCAACAAAACGACTTCAAAATTGTGTCTTTAAGTGACATGCCTTGTCGTTTTATTTTAAATCTATGTACATTTAGGACACTCTCCCAATTTTAAAGTCAAAACATTTACATACTTCCAACAACTTGAAAGTGGTAGTCATATCAACATGTCCTCCATTTTCAATCGTAAATCTTTTGGAACAAATCTTTCCTGGTTCATTAAAGATTGGTATTAACATATATTTCTTTCGTATGTTAAAATCCACCCTTGCGAATTTTCACGACAATCTTTAATGAAATATATCGATATGTAACATACTTGTGTATTTCATCTCAATACACTCGCCACTTTCTTTCATGATTCTCTCATGATGTGGTTACACATTTGATGTCTCATCTCCAACTTTTAGTCAATGCAACAACTCTTAAGTTGTTTATGTCCAATTCTTTCCATATACTATCCGTTTATAACATTGTTCTTTAACATTGTATATTTGACGTTATAGTTATTTATCAAAAAAAATAACATTTCATACGTCACAAACCTTTGATTTATTTCTTTGTAAAAAATTGCATATGTTATCCGAAGATATTGAACACAAAGCAATAATATACATTTGAAACTAAATCAAAAAGTGCAAAACACTTTAAAAGTTTAAACGGATACATAGACATATCTACACATTAAATCTCATAGTGTTATCATCTTCAACACTTTTATCATCCAATCAAAGTCATCACAACAATATCGTCTTGCAACATGTCTTGAGAACTCTATGCACTTATAAGTACAAGTTCCTCATTTGATCGTGAAATTCTAAAGTTAGACATTCACAAATCTGTTCAAAACAACACCAAGTCGTTAAAAATACTACAATTAAGTAGTAAAGCTTGAACAATTGATCTTGTTCACAACAACACCAAGTTGTTTTCTACCGTATAGTGTTAACAAGAACACTACTTTGGTTCAGCATATGCTACATCTGGCAAAAGTAACGAACCGTTTGAATTATCAAAACTATGCAAAACTTGTTTTAAAATCATTTTAAAACATTTCCTTAGTTTTGCAATATATTATATTTATAATATCAATACGGGTTTATGAAACCGTATACCAAAACCCAAAATAGCAAACTTTTTATATGGTTTCAGTTTACTACACATGTACTATAACGGTTTCAAACACACATGGAAAAAAAATCATGTTATAACGCGCACGTGATAAAATTGGACGTTTACATAAAACCTTTTCCAATGATATAGTTCATAAAAGAATCCATTTCTAATGAATATAATAGAAAAATAAAATGTTTACATAAAACATTTTCTTTTTCAAATAAAACATTTCTAACAAACATGTTAGAACTTAAATGATCATAACGCGCACGTTAGAGTCATTTCTTTTTACATGAAATATTTCCAAATATTTCGTTTTATAAAATAAATCGTATCTAAACTCGTACCAGTGATAAAAATTTTCTAACACACATGTTAGAAAACTAAAACGAGTTCTAACTCGCACATTTAGAAGTAGTAAAACTTCAATACGAAATATCTTAAACACATGTGTGGTTCAAAAGTTAAACCATTTTTAACACACCTGTTAGAAAATAACAATTACCATCCCATTTTAAAAACCGATGGTTTTCATAAACCGTTTCTAACACACATGTTAGAAGACAAATGATTACAAAAATCATTCTTGAAGTTGAAGGTTCTATAAACCATTTCAAACATACTAGATAGCAATAAACGATTACAAAAATCGTTATAAAACTTATCAATAAATCAGTTCTAACACGCTCGTTAGAATTAAACGATTACACAATCGTTACGAACTTGACAATTTATATACAATAAACAAATTCTAACACCATCGTTAGAAGTAAATGATTACAAAAATCATTATCATGCTTATTGATTTATATAAAAAAAAACATTTTCCAACACACTTGTTAGACATTATCGATTACAAAAATCGTTATAACACTTATCGGTTTGCATAAAATAAACCGGTTCTAACATGCTCGTTAAAAATAAATGATTACAAAAATCATTATAAGGCTTTTTAGTTTATCAAAATAAACTATTTCCAATACCCATTATAAGAAACGAGACGCTTAGACAAACTTCTCAAATCAATATATTTTTTCTAATATAATCATTTCTAACACACATGTTAGAAAATAAAACGTTTACAAAAAACGTATTGTTTATAAAATAAACCAAGTCCTACGCGAACGTTGTGGAATTTAACGTTTACAAAAAAACGTATGGTTTACACCAATAAACCCGGTATGACACACATGTTATAAAAAATCACGATTAAGATCGTTTAAAACCAAATGGTTGAATCAAAACCAATTGTTTTGTATCACGGTATAGGATTTAACATTATACCACAATATCTATAAATCCAAACCCAACAAGTTGTACTACATACATATTTCCCAAAACGAATATTTACAAGATTATACAAAAATCTGTAAAACAATTTTTTTAACCACTTCGTGAACCCAAAATCCTTATGAATAAGGTTTTAAGATTGTAGCAACAATCTCACAAAATCTGTTTTAAGATTGTAGGACATGAGTCACGATTTTATTAAAATAATATTAACAAAATAATAAAGATATACACTTTATACATATTTTGGGAAACAGTAGTACACACACCATGTACAAAAATTAAAAAGATATACACAAAAGATTCAAACCGTTGTCTTTGATAAGAACTTAAACCGTTTCTTCTTGTACAATTTTCTCTTCGTCTTTAACGAAGACTTGAACAAAGTCTTCTTGTACAATCCTTGGCAAGATCTTCAAGACATAGAGTCTTCAACATGATCCTTTTTGTGCACTTTTTATCTGCAAGAATGAACAAACAAGATGTTGACGGTTGAGGCTAAGGCACGTGTTCAACACGCTTCCCTTAAAACAGATTTCGCGCCTCTACTAAAGATAACGCGTCTGTCTCCTAGGGTACAACAGCCGAAGCAGTCTGTACTGCCGGAGAAGGCCACGCGCCCAAGGTTACACCAGGTAAATTATAGTGTTAGAATTTATGGAATTTGATAGAAAGTACTTATCTCTATGTACTCAACACATGAGTGAAGTCTTTATTCTTCTCAAGAACCCTCCATGTATTCAAGTATATTATTTTCTCAAGTATCAAACAAGGCACATAGCCTATATTATACAAGAGTTGAGGATGAGTGAAGAGTCTTTCTTTTAATTAGAGACTTAACACTCTAATAAAAGTTAATTAAGTGAAATAAAAAACTCAACTCAAGAGCTTTTCTTCAAGTCACATTATGAATACATTAATTAATAAATTTTGTTAATTAAATATCCATTCATACTATTAAAATTCCAACATGGTCCGCAGTGCACCGCGCCGCACTGTTGAACCGGTGTACCCTAAGAACAGACGACGAATCTGTTTAAAGAAATTGTGTCAAACACAAGCCCGGTTCCTTTTTCTATCCTGTTACAGTTTATTGCAGCAAGTACAGAGACTCGGAAACATGTGAGATTCATGTACGAGAGGCATAGCAGCTACTACTTTGTAAGGTTTTCTAACATCCAATACCCGTTTTTTTAAGAACCGGTTCTATATCTGTCCTGGAAAAGACATGGTTTTTTTATGCTAGGAAACAAAATTCGAACGGAAAGGAACCGGTTCTTTCGAAACCGATACCATAACCATAATCACATAATGAAAAAACCCGGTTTGTGCCTGGCCCCTCTAACTAGTTGGCTGGTACAGTTGACCAGTTATTCTCTGCTATAGCCCTCACTTTTACATGCTTATCTTATTGTCATAATTTTCACATGCTTCATACATATTTCTTTTCCAAATGCGACTCTTCTGACGGCTTGTCAATAATGTCTAAACATGTTTATTGTTTAACATTACTATTAACATTTTATTGTTAATTGATGGAGTTAAGGTGATATAAACATGTTTAATATTGATTTTCCAAATCTTTGGTACCAATAAACGTACCATGAAAACCATATGGTACTCTACCAGGCAATTTCACTCTACTTATTTGCTTCATACTTGAAGCTTCAACCACAACCAATTCCGATTTTTCGCTATCTTCATCTCTAACATAACTCACTATATAACCGTCATCTTCTCCCTCCCCGTTTTCAACGGGAACAAAAAACGGTTCACCACCGAACCGTTCGTTCCCGTAGAAAAACTTTGTTATTTTTTTACTCTCCAAATCAACCTTGGCCATACCACTACATTTTGGCCAGGGTTCAACTATTGCTAAGTAAACATACCGAGACTTACGTCCAAGTTGTTTTTTATTAATAGTACCCGCATCCAAATTCAAACCCGACCCGATAACTTTTCGGGTCGACCCTCCGGATGTCGTGTTCAACCGAATCTCGGTTAATTCGCTTCGAAGAGGCGTGTTTTCGCTTTCGTTGAATATGGCATCCGGAGGATTCATGCATGACCCGATTACCACAATAATTTTATCACCATTAATTATGTCATTTTCTTCCCATGCATTCCATATATGGAAACAAAAGCAATCGGGTACGTCAATCCATTGTATACCCGATTCGTTTTCGGCTGTTTTCGATAGGATCCCGTATCGGGATACCTTAATCGGGTCATAAACCACGGGTGACTTGCCCCGAACCATTTGTGACAACTTGAATGCAACTTGGTGATCCGGAATAATCACGAAATTTTCCGTGATTGCGAAATCATGAATCATAGTCGGCTGGTCTAATGTTATGGAAACCTCACGTGACTTATGACCGTTTGGTTCGAACCCGAAGAATTTAAGGTAAGGTTTATTTATAACATCGTAACTCAACGAGAATAATTCACCTGTATCGGGGTCCAGTTTAGGGTGCGCGATTAACGGGCAGTTAACCTGCCCGTTATAATCAAACCTTCCACTTGTTTCAAGATCTCCATCACGTGTTACCCGTACAACATACGGTAAATCATCCTCGGACATAGCTAGTAAACGCCCGTTAAAATAAACCAAACCCGCATTCGCCGCACCCATACCCTTACCCGTATCCAACAACCCGACTGCCCCTCTAGCGTAATAAAGAGCGAGCCGAGCCAAGCCAAGGTGGCCATGCAACTCGCCAATCGGCTTAGGGAAACAAGGCCGGCCCAACGATAATTCTTGTTGTAACCGGTTCGTTCGAGTGAACCGGCAGCAATAACTCGCTTTATTATTCGGTCCCAACTTGACGGCGTGGATCATTCCATCGCCGTCAAAAAGATGGTGACCCCCGGTTGGCTTAAACATGGGGTTTGCCCCGTTTCTGAGGTAAACCCCATGTAACTCATCAGGGATTGCACCGGTTACTTCAAGCCCAGTACACACCGGGCATTCAGGAACCGGTGCAAAGTTTCCCATAAGCTGAACCGCGGGGTCAATAGTACATGGCAGTTTATTGTCTTTTTTAAGGTTCATAAGTGAATTTTCAACATAGTCTAGAGCCGTGGATGCTAGTTTTTGAAGTGGGTTAAGGGTGGGACGAGAGATTGTGGTTGTTGAGATGGGTAAGGGTTTAGAAATCGGTTTGGTCTCGGGAGACTTAGACGGTGATTTAATATTTGGTAGTGGTGTTTTTGTAAAGGTGTGATGGTTTATTTCAATAGTGCATGTGATTGAAGTTGATGGTGGGCATTTAGGTGGTGCATATGGTAATGGTTTTAGTGGACAATTTGTTAGGTTAAGAGAAGTCTCCATGGTGGTGGTGGTGAGTGATGGTGGAGATGAGTGGGTAGGGAAATATATAATGTGTATCGTGTATATAATGTACGTGTAAGGTGTATATATATATATGTGATGTGCAGGTAGGTGTGTGAAACTGTGAAGGTGAAAAACTGCAACACGTGAGGGCATCTAAGGTGGTCCACCTAGCAATACATGGGACACGTGGGATCTATTCTTTTCATAGTACTAGGATCTAGCCCATGGATCCGATGCTTCAGGTAGTTAAGACATGTTGGATCCGATGCTTTTCGTTAAAGACTATAACGGGTTTTGCATCAAACGAAAAACATAAAATTGAAAATCAACATGATGCCAGTATAGAAGTATAACTTGTTCCGTTGGAATTGATTCGGTTTGTGACGGCATCGATACAGTATCAGTCTATGATTCAAAAATGTTATATTTTAAATATGGGTCCGTCTATTGGCACCCATCTCGCTTCTATTTCAACTCCCCTTTGAAGCGCCTCGCTTAGGCCAAAGCGAGGCGCGCTTCAGTCACATGGCCGTCAAATCAGTACGAGGTTTGCATGGGAGTTTGAAAAAAAGGGGTCAAGCGGCTCGCTTTGGTCAAAGCGAGGCGCTTGGCAACAGAGGGGATGAATCTGGACATTTTGATGTTGGGAAGGTTTTGGTTTGGATTTTTTTTGTTTTTTTTGTTTGTTTTGAAGTGTTTTTTTTGTTTTTAACTTGAAGTGTTTTTTTTTTGTTTTTAACTTTTTTATCTATTTAGAGTCTTTATCTATTATAATTTTTTTAAATTTAAAAATTTTAAAAACACCGTAATAGCCCGTGTTTTTTTTTTTTAACTTTTTTATTGATTTAGGGTCTTTATCTAGTGTAATTTTTTAAAATTTAAAAAACAACGTAATAACCCTAATCAAACTATAATTAATCAAGTAATCCCAACTTTAACCTATTAATAAAGTGTTCGATTGTCACTGTGACTGGATAAATTATTCACGGAGAAGACCTCGTCGAAGAAAGATTGAACGAATTCGCGAATTTTGATACGAATATGGTGGTTGATGGTCAACGTGGCGTCGTTTTGGTTCATAACATGTAACTTTTATTTCGTTTGGGATTGAAAGGGTTGAGTGATCTTTTAACGTTTATAATCGAATGTTTACTGTTTGGATCTCATTGGTTTTACCGGCTTGCAATTTATAATTTGGTTTTAGTTCGTTTATTATTTATGGGTTTAATATTTATTAGACAATTAAACATTCAAAACAGACAACATATATATATAAACAAAAGATCAAATGCATAATAATAATAATAATAATAATAATAATAATAATAATAATAATAATAATAAGTTTGTCCATACAAAAAAAAAATACAAGTAAAAAGAGTCTCCTGCGGCGGTGGTGGTGGGGCCCCCTGTGCTAGTCCACGGTGTGGTGGTGGGCGTAACTGTACCTGCCAATGCGCGGCCATCGCCTGCATCG